>OZ007591.1:355873029-356473029 GCA_963931845.1 Maratus michaelseni | reverse complement strand
CTGATTCCTAATACTTTATCTAACTTTCTCTAACTTCTATTTCTTATGTTTTATCTCTCATACGACGCCTGTGTTAACGGCTTACTGATAGAGTCTTATAATTTTTCCTTTTAATTACAGTTTTATTGGATTTTATTGTCCATCACAAGGATGCTATAGTGCAGACTCAATGAGACTTCGTACAAGATGGATGCGATGCCAAAAAAATGGTATCCGTGATATTACGGCTTGCTTTAGTAATTGCCGTAATTTTGATGGTTGTTAATTTCTTGAGGCATGATATATTTGTTGCAAAAATTTATTGTTAAATACGTCTATAAACGCTTTTTTGTGAAAAGTTACACAGAGAATAAAAAGAGTTTATTACATAAACAAATATACTTCATATATGATAGCTATGATATGAGGATAAATTTGGACGGATTGTATACTACATTCTTCTTAATTTCTTCAAGAAGGAGACTTTTTTACAGAATTTTAAAGATTTGTACACCTGTAATTTATGTATTTCGAAAAAAAAAACTATGTTTTGAATAATATATATCTAAATACATTACCATCTGTGTACAAAATGTTACATTCTTTAAATAATAAAACGTTTGTGTTAGCGGCTTACTGATGGAGTCTTATAATTTTTTACTTTTAATTACAGTTTTATTGTATTTTATTAGCCGCCATAATTCTTGGAGTCATGTCACAAGCAGGAGGCTTTAGTGCTGTTTCAATGAGATTTCGTAGAAGATGGAGGCAATGCCGACAAGATGGTATCCACGATCTTAACGTTTGCTTTAATAATTGCCGTAATTTAGGTATTTGTTAATTTCTTGAGGGATGATATATTTGTTGCAAAAGTTCATTGTTAAGTGCACCTATAACCGCTGTTTTGTGAAAAGTTATACAGAGAATAAAAAGAGTTCATTACATAAATAAATATACTTCATATATGTTATCTATGATATGAAGATGGATTTGGACTGATTGTATATTACATTCTTCTTAATTTCTTCAGGAAGGAGATCTTTTTTGCAGAATTTTAAAAATTTGTACATCTCTAATTTATGTATTTCGTAAAAAATCATGTTTTGAATAATACATATTTAATATATTTCCAACTGTGTAAATATGTATTATAACATTCTTTGAATAGTATGTAATGTTGAAATTTTAAAATACATCAACAGTTCTCAGAATTTCCAGTATATTTATATAAACATGAGAACATATAAACATATAATTTTCGGCCTTTGTTTTTATTTTATTTTTCATAAAGATAAGCCTACGCAAAATTTGTAAAATATCATATAATTTTAAAAACAAGGATAAATTTTCATTTTCGTCCTGTGTGGATTTCTTTAGTTGAATGTATTTTTATTCTTAAAAAAGACTAATGTAAAATAAATTGAAATATAAAGAAAATATAAATTTATAATTATATGATATATGTAAAAATATTTCTTTATAATTTATTAGTGGGCATTTCTAATATGTAATTGCCTTTCTATATTCAAATGAACAACACGTAATGCGTCCTATCTAGCTGTAAGCCCTAAACAATTTCACAGTTTCGATTTTTTTTTTTCAATAAACTAAAAATATTAACAAAACACGACTTTTACAGTAACAAGATATTTGACTTCCGTAGTCGAAAAATGTGTGTTAATTAAAAAAGCGAATATTACAGTTAAAAATTAGTGGTACCTAAACGCTTTTTGTAAAGAAGCAAGTAAATTCTTCTTGCTTTAGCGGAGTTCGCGAAAAACTGTTACGGGTTTAAAAATGACATTTTTGTGCAAAGATTCTTTATCAATAACTTTTATAAATTATCTTGCAAGAATTATCAACTTGAACATGGAACAGTGGAATAAAAAACGTATAATAAGATAAATAAAATAAGGTTACCCGCAAAATGTCTAGAAAATCCATAGAAGTCATATTTTTGTTGATGTTGTTTCCTTAAATTTTTAATTTCCTTTATAAAAATGAAATAAATAATAAATAATAAATATAAATATGATCAAAATATTGGGAATAAAGAATTTATTTGGCATTATAAATTTATTGATTTTGAATTTATTAATTTATCAGATGTATTTTTATTTGATTTCCAATTTATTTATTTTTCACATGAATTTTTTTTGTTGTTATTTGATTTATTTATCATTAAGAAATGAAATTTATATCATATTTTTTTTTAATTTCCTTTAAAAAAGTTAAATAAATGATAAAAAATCTGCTATATAATTTTGATAAAAATGTTGGGAATCGAAGCATAATTTTTATCGATAATGATATGATATTGAATTTATTTTGCATTTTCAATTGATTTATGTATCATACGAAATAGTATTTTATTTTTAATTTATTTATTTGTCATATGAAATTTTACTTTATCTTGAATTCATTTATAATATGAAATTTTACTTTATTCATCTCATCTTTTATTCATCTCATCTTTTTCAATTTATTCATCTTAGGAATTTTTTTATTATTTTGAATTTATTTATCGTATGAAATTTTATTTTATTTTGAATCAAATAATTAATAATATGATATCATATTTGTTTTGTTTCTTTACATTTTCAATCTACGTTATAAAAAAAATATAAATAAAATATTCAGCTATATAATTTTGATCAAATTTTTCGGACTCTGCACATATTTTCTATCGATAATAATATGATGATGAATATGTTTAGCATCTTTAATTAATTAATTTAAAACTTATTTATTTAATTTTAAGTTAATCAATTCATCATATTAAATTTTATTTTATTTTCAATACATTTATTTTTCATATGATTTCATATGATAAATGAAAATAAGATTTGTTTTCGTTTCTTTAAATTTTTAATCTCTTTCACAAAAATTATATAAATAATAAATTTTCTGTAATATAATTTTGATCAAAATTCTGGGAATTGAAACATATTTTCCATCGTTAATGAATTAATTTTGTTGGGTTTTATATTTTCTATTTTATGCTACACTACGCTTTATTAGACTTATAGTTATATGTCGAAGAAATAATAGTTTTCTGGATCATTTTCAAGCATACCTCTCTCTCAAATTACATATAATTTCAAAGAAACTTGTATTATCAATTTAGAAATAGAAGTGCGCACATTTGTGTATTTTCATAAAATAACATTCGATGTTGAAGTCAAATTTTATGAAATAACAAGTTGGAAATTGTACGTCAAACGTGACAAACGAGGCGCGTTCGTACTATAGCTAATTATATAAATATTCAGATCTTGATGATTTTTAATTCTGCGAAATGATTTATATCGTCTGCAGATTAATTTCTGTCATAAAATAAGTATCTCGGTCTCTTGACGATTCAACCTCGGAAGCCCCTCTAACAAGAAATCACCGATTTAAAAAAAAAAAAAAAATCAGATTTCTTGTTAAATGTTTTTATTAATATCTCCTAAAGTTTTGATTCGATTTTTATACAATTTGAAATGTCTCGACAAAATTCTGCAAAGATAATATATCTTAAATTTCAAACCATTCGGTTGGGTAGTTTTTGCGTTGTTATATGCGGACTGACGGACAGACAGCGGACGGACGGACTGACGGACAGACAGCGGACGGACGGACAGTAGGTGCTACGACAATAGGTGCTACGTATTTATATAATTACGAACGCACCTAATAATAATAAAAAAATCTATAAATTATTTTATCAACCTAACTCTATATCAGGTGTCCGGAAAATGATGGGAATCGATTTGGAAAATGAATTTTTATAAACTGACAAGCGATATAAATGCATCATTTAATGAAATGTTCTTGGGAAAGTTGCAAATTTTGAGAATGAGAATAATATTTAAGTAATATGAATATAATAGAAAAATAATAGAAATAAAATAATATAAATTTTCAAATAAACCCATTGTTTTTGGGACACATGGGATTTACATATCATAAATACTACACTTAATTGTATAACAGATAAATGAAGCTTTTAAAAACAGAATGGTGTAAATAAGCACTTTTGTAAAATTGAGTAACTTGCATAGTATCTAAACATAGCAATGTACACATAGTTATTTTCCTATAAGTGATATTTCCAAGGTATTAACCTGTTAATAGCAACAAAGATTTTCATCATTTAATGAAATGTACTTGGGAAAATTTTGAGAAAGAGAATAATATTTAAGTAATATGAATATAATAAAAAATAATATAAATAAAATAATATAAATTTTCAAATAAACCCATTATTTTTGGGACACAGGGGATTTACATTTCATAAATACTACACTTAATTGCACAGCAGATAAATGAGGCTTTTAAGGACAGTGTGGTGTAAGTCAGCACTTTTGTAAAATTGAGTAACGCGCATGGACAGTATCTAAACATAGCAATATACACATAGTGTTTTCGATTAAGTGATATTTCCACGACAAGTGCCTGTTAATAGCACCAAAGGTTTTCATTATGTAATGAAATGTTCTTGGCAAATTTTGAGAAAGAGAATGATGTTTAACTAATATGAATATAGTAAAAAATAATAGAAATAAAATAATATACATTTTCAAATAAACCCATTATTTTTGGGACACATGGGATTTACATTTCAGAAAAACTACACTTAATTACACAGCAGATAAGCGAGGCTTTTAAAGACAGAGTGGTGTAAGTCAACACATTTGTAAAATTGAATAACGTGCATAGAGAGTATCTAAACATAGCAATATACACATAGTTATTTTCGTAGAAGTGATATTTCCACGACATGTGCCTGTTACTAGCACCAAAGATATTTCACCCGCAAATAAATTAATTTTGCTCGTCCAGAAAAAAAAAAAATTAAAAGATTTTAAGGCAGTTCTCAAATTGAATTTGGCACATATTTTTGATACATTTTTCATCGGTAAGACATCAAGTTGAAAGCTGTTCTTATTTAAAAAATGTGTAATCATACTGTTATTTTCGTTACAGGCAGATAGATGTTCAGAAAAATGCGTCCAAGTTGAAGTTTTAAAATGAGTTTCCGAACGTGACAACGCGGGAAAGTAAAAAAAAATGTCGTCCTGAAACAATAATTGCTTATAACTCAATTTATTAGAAAGTAAACAAAACTGGATTATCCACGGATCTCCAGAATAAGGAGACAATGCCTACAAAATGGTATTCGTAACATGAACGATTGCTTTGGGAGTAGTGGTGTGTAAAGTACTTGTTCAATTCATGAGGGATGATATCTTTATTGCAAAAATTTTAAGTTAGGTACTCTGTAATCGCATTTTTGTAAAATAATATTACACAGAAATTAAGAAGAATTGATTAAATAAAAAAGATATTTACATATAATATGAAAATGGCTTTTGGATTGAATTTGTGTCCCATATGCCAGTTAAATTCTTCAGCAGAATTTTAAAGATTTATACACCTGTAATTAGTGTATTTTTATAAAAAATTATGTAGTGAATAACGCATATCTAATGCATTACAAGCTATGTAGGAAATGCCGAATATTTCTTTGTAATTCAAATAGTTTAAAATCAGGAAATTTTAATTTAAATAAAGTGCTGAGGTAACTTGTGTAGTGCATTAACATAAACATGAGAACACTGTTAATTTCAATATGTGTTTCTTTTATGAAATAAAAATAAGTAAATTTTGTAAAATGTCATATTATTTTAAAAACAAAAATTAATTTTCATTTTCGTCCTATGTGTATTTCTATAATTGAATGCATTTTTATTTTCAAAATAGACTTATGTAAAATATGACGAAAATAAAAAAACTTACAATTATATGTTAAGTACCATATAAGTACCATATAAGTACCATAGTACCATATGTTGCAATGCATGCTGCAATGTAATTTGTTTATGAACATTTAAGAAAATGTGACTTATTACACTCTGACAGTATAAGGCTGATATATACTAACAATTAAATTTTTATAATATGCAGTTAAAAATATATTACTTCAAAACTGCCTAATCGATAGATATTTGTGATGCATTTTTAAATTCATTATTTTTTTCGTAAACTGTATTGATTTAGATCGAATGTTTGAGAATTAGTACACAATAGCATGTTACGCTTACTTTGAACAACAAATTTTCGCTAGAAAAAAACAAAAAAAAAAAAGAAAAACGAGTCGGATGTGCCCAATCCCAAAACTTTCATCTATTTCACACAGGTTTCGCATACACTAAAAAGAATCAGCACCAATTTATATCAAGGTCTAACTAAACCTAAAGCTTCATTAAATTACGTGCATTAGTTCTTGAGATATGGCTATTGCTATAATCGTGGAAATCCTGCAAAATGTAGCATAGCAGGACCACATGTTGTGAGATTTAGACGAAAACCTAATCAACAACATCTTATGTCAACGTCTAACTGAATCTGAAGTTTGATGAAAATCCTTGCATTAGTTTTTGAGATATAGTTCTCGTGATAATAATGAAGCAAGTAGCATAGCAGCGCCACCTGTTGGGCTATTTACACCAAAACGTAAGCAGCATCTATTTATGTCAACGTTTAACAGAATCTGAAGTTTGATAAAATTCTGTGCATTAGTTCTTGAAATATAACTATCGTAAAAAATATTGTTATAGTGGGAAAAGTGGTATAGTAGCGCCACCTGAAAGGATAACAACACAAAAACGTATTCAACGTCTATTTATGTCAAGATCTAAATGAATCTGAAGTTTCATGAAAATAAGTGCATTAGGTCTTGTGATAGAGCTATTGCGGAAATCGGAAAAAATGCAGCATTACAGCGACACCTATTGGGCAATTTTCACCAAAAACTAATAAGCACCAATTTATTTCAGGGACTAACTGAATATAAAATTTTATTAAATTTCGTGCATTAGTTCTTTGAGCTAGACTGCCCACAATTTTTTTGTCACATACAGACAGATAGACAGACAGAGTCACAAAGTCACAGATTCACAGACAGACATTTTCTAAAAACAGTCAAATTGTGTTCAGGAGCTTCTAAAATGTATAAATCTCTTGTATAAATCCCTCATGTATCCAATAGTTTATAATTGTAAAGATAGAAAAAAGTTAAATAATAATGTAAATTTTAAATGTATTGCATGACATATTTTCACACTAATAATCTGAGTTTTCATTTAATTTTAAATATGTTTTCTATTAAAAATTTTATAATTTTCATTTTTAAATTTTATTAAAACATAAGCTCTAAAAAATGAAATAAAACTGGTCCTATTTTTTAATATATTAAAGAAATTGAGATTTTGAAAAGAAAGTATTGCACCTTTATTTCTTGACGTAAAATGACTTCAATATTAAAATAAAAGTTTTTGAGAATCTATTTATTAAAATATTCCTTGAACTGCAACAACAGCTTTGATTAATTTCATTTGGGAAAAAGGAATATATAAATTATAAAAGGCGGATTTATTTCGAAACATTTTCAGAATATTGTTAAGAAACATTATTTTTTCATACAATTAAATGCGATATACAAATGAGCGATTTAAAAAACACATAACACGATTGAAAACCATTCCTAGAAATTACTACCAATTTCAACCAGTTGATACCAATATAACACAATGCATTCAACTTTCTGTTTGCACGCTTGTACATTCTCTATAGATTTTTACATAGCACATAGCGCACAAAATTTAATTCAGCAGTAAAGCGTATGGAAATTCAGATGGAAAACACAACGGAAAGGGATTATCCAATAATTAACTTCCCTTAACCCATTTCTGCCAACCACGAGTATACTTGTGGTTTAAATTCAAAATTACAATCTAAAATTACGACTTCGTACCGGAAATTCGAAAGAAGAATTTTTATTTTATATAGTCACGAAATGTCTGTAATTAAATATAGCAAATATTGCTATTACTTTTTTTCTGGTATGAATTCGAACTTTCTAAATAAAATAAAATTTCGGTAATTTTAACCCGGCAGTGAACGTGTTAAAGCGGATGTATCCATATTCATTTGTGCACCTGTGTATATGAACTTGGTTCTAATATACTCTAACAACGTAGTATAGCAAAAAGGATTTGAGCTCGAAAATGTGTAACACAGCTGAAAACGCACTTTCAGAAGTTTATTCGTATTTTTTGTTGCAACTTTGTATTCATCTATAGCATTTTTACACGCCACAAAAATATTAAAATTTAGTTACGTTTAAAGACTCACTAGAGAGTACCCGTCAAAATTTAACGGTAAATAACTTGAAACCTGCTTTAGAAATATGCTTTT
Source organism: Maratus michaelseni (assembly GCA_963931845.1). Lineage (NCBI taxonomy): Eukaryota > Metazoa > Arthropoda > Arachnida > Araneae > Salticidae > Maratus > Maratus michaelseni. The sequence goes on along the minus strand of OZ007591.1, from coordinate 356,464,806 downwards.
ATTTTAAATTAGCTGCTTTTAAATTAATTAAGTGTTGAAAATTTTATGAATTGTTATATTGTGTAAGCGATTTCTATAGATATAAAACGATAGATTGTGGTGTCAGTCCAGCCTACTCAACTAATGCAGTGAAATAATTTTAAGCTTGTAATTTACATCCTAATATACTTGAATCAATTTAGCAAGAATTTAACTAAAAATATTAATTGAATGATTTATTTTTACTTACTACAGTCTCAAAAATTAAAAAATAAACATCAATATTTAGTATTTTCTAATTTTTTTTTAATTACTCGACCTTTAAAATTTTTTCATTAATTTCATTTTTATCAGCTTGACTCTTCAACCCAGACCCAGATAAAACATGGATATCAATCAAGGTGATTTCTTTTATAATTCTTATATGAATGTTTTTGCACACAAAAAAAAAAAAAAACATTCTGCCCATAGCGGGGATCGAACCGACACAATAACTGGAACAGAGAATAGCCGCTCCTTATACCACTCGGACACACTTTTCTTACTGGAGTGTGCTCTAAAATTGGTTAGGTTCTAAATTTAAGTTTGCGCGTGCGCAAATGGGGCAAATTCGTGTGAGAAATGCATTTGACGAAAATCCCTTTTCGTTTTAATATATAAGATAACGAAACAGAAAGAACATTTCCTGCATCGCTCAACAACATTAATGTAACTGATATTGTTTGCTCGGGTATTGAAAATAACACTAAATGTTATTTGTCATATTTCCTAAACAGGAGATTTTATCCCAGACCTCGGCTAGCGTATACCAATTTCATAAACTGCATTTTAACAGTTAGTGTCTATGTACAGTAAGATAACCAAATTCTTTTATGTGTCACTGTCCACTCTTAACGACATTTTCAAAACTGAGCAAAAAAATATTATGAGTATGTCGTATAGTCAAAATGGCTCCGAATCAAATTACTCAAGTTTGAAACATGTATATACTCATTTCTGAAAACGTGCACACACTCAAGAATAAAACATCATGTGCTCATATTTGAGTATGTCCACGTTTCAAAAATGAGTATAACTGACCTCTATGATATTTTGAAACAATCTGATTTTCGTAATGCTGTAACTCTCATGCTGTAATTCGCATTCGAATTCAGTAAGAACGACAACTGGGATTGAATTTTCTAAATCGAATCGGGTTTCAAGCATTTTTGCTTCGGGAGTTTGAGTTGAATTTTCAAAAACATAAAATATGGAAGCTACCTTTTTCTTCCGGTACAGGCCAGAATTTTATATTTTTTCAATATATAAAAAGGAACATTTATTTAAATTATTTAAATTTATCTAATTAAACATTTTTCAATTATATTTTACCTGTGCGTAATAGCCCTATTTAAGCTTTTGCTACTATGTTTTTTAATTCATCTTATTTTGATATAAATTTATATACTTTCCTCCCCTATATGCTTACAACAATACATATTACATCTTTAAATTTTGATCCGTCTTACATATTTATACACCTCTTTTACCGTATTGTACGTCCAAAAGAAAAAAAAAATGTTCGCTATAACTTTTACTCTAAATAAAGCAAACATGAGAGAAAAGTAACATTTAAAGCTGTATAAAGGTATTTATGTATGAGTGGTGTATTTAGTCAATAGTAACCGAGAAGAAAAAAATTGCACCAACTTTCTTTTTTTTTTCAAATTGTAACACCCACATTTGACACTTTCTTCGTTTTCTTTGAACCATCGTAAAAGTACAAACTTTATACATTTTTTTAAATATTTACAGCGTTATAAAAGTAAAATGTGCTGGTAGTTTATCCCTAACCTCAGAAAAAATACTAATATTTACAATTTCATTACTTAATTAAAGGTAAAAATTAATAACAATCCACACAAGCACAAATATAAAAAATAGAGATTTCATAACATTAAAAAGTGCTCAATTATTAAATTCTATTTTTTTCTTCTCTTATTTAATATATGCTCCGTTTAATTTTAAAATGTGATTAAATTAAAATAAACATTTAAACATAAAAAAAAAATGCATAAGGGATTTCAAATTTACGAATAAATGTTGGCTCCTTTTGTATTTTTATTTTGGTTTCACATCCGTTAAATATATTTCCTTTCCTTAAATATATTTCCTTTACTGATGTATCTCTGATATAAGGAAACACATCATCCTGCCTAACAGATTTTTATTTCTGATAGCAACCAGGTATAAAAAGATTATCAAAAATATCTGTTACTTCCTACAGCAAACATCCGTATTTGATAATTATTTATCGGGAACTAAAATTTTCTAAGAAAGGAATTTCTGCCCGTAGGAAGTCGTTTTATGTGTTAAGGTTAAGTACGTGTCAAATGTTGTACAGTTATAATTCAACAATGGTTTTAATCTCCTGCTTCTAAAAAATGTTACCACTTGAGAAGGACATTAAACCATAGGCTCTTTGTAAATTAAAAAAGAAAACATATAATTTTCACATTATTTATTGTTCAAAATAGTTTTTTTAACATTTTCCAACGTAGTTGAAAAGTTTTTATGAATTCGGTTTGTCTGTCTGTCTGTCTGTCCGTGCTCTAACTCCCGTAAATACATATAAATTGTCATGCAATTGATATATGTTATTGAGGTTTACTATGGCACTTTCGGTATTGAATATGAAGTGTGTAGCACTTACAGTTTTTTTACAGAGACACTCAAAAGAATTCCGTTACATTACGGTCTATGAAAAAAAATCATTTGCGGTTTATTTTAATGATGTTATACAATTTCAAACATATTGAAATTGATATATATCACTGAGGTGCACTACAAGACGCTTACTATAGAACATGGTGTGTATAGCACTTAAATTTGTTTTAAAGCGACACTCAAAAGAATTCCGTTGTATTACGGTCTATGGAGAAAAATCGTTTGCAGTTTATTTTAAGAATGTTTAAATATTTCAAACAAATTTAAATTTATATATGTGACTAAGGTGCATTACAACAGGCTTACTATAGAATATTTAGAGTATAGCATTTATCGTTCATTTACAGGGACACACAAAAGAATTTGGTACTGTCTGTTAACAATAATTGCTGGAAATGCTTTTTCAGTTGCTTAACGCTTTTTAAATTTAACTCATCTATTACATTTTTCTATTACTTGGTGTGTTTAAATTGTATATATCATATACAGGGCAGCACAAAAGTTCTAGAATACATTTACGTTTATTGAGGGAAATTCCAAAAGGGAAATTTTAAACTGTGATACGCGTTTCCTATCTAAACTAAAATTTATGTAACATATATACAGATCTATAGATCATATACAGGGCTACACAAAATAATTCGAATATTTTTACCGAATATTGTTAATAATTCCTGAAATCGGGTTCTTAAATATTATAAGTTTTCTAAATTGTTTACTTAGATATTATCTTTCACCTTATTAAACGGTAATGATTTGTAAAATTATTTTGGAAGAGTTGGAAAATGTTACATAATCTATGCTTGGCGCATAATTTTTCGTTCTTGTTCAATATTTCATTATTTCCGGTCTTTAATCATATCAGAAAAATTCAATTGTTTCTCAACCAATTCCAATTATTATTTTTGCTGAATTGGTGTATTTAAATTTTTTTTTTCATAAATGATTTCAAAATTTTGTATTTCTGATTTTGGTGCTGGATAGCAACCAAGTGTGAGAAGTATTATAAACTAAATCGGTCACTTCTTAAAACATGCATCAGGCATTTTCATTTATTTATAAGAGCTGAAACCTAAAACGAAATCACCTTTACTGGGTTTGAATAGTTGTTTGTCCAGCGTAATATGTAAAATGTGTCTTGCTACAATTATAAGACAGTATGTGTTTTATACTTTTGCTTCTGCAAATTGTTACCACTTAAGAAGAACATACAGAAAAACAATAATGAACAGGCTCTTTAGAAATTTTTATTTAAATTATTTAAATCAATTGAATTAAACATGTTTTAATTAAATTTTACCTGTGCGAAGTAGCTCTATTTAAGCTTTTGATGCTATGTTTTTCATTAATGTTTAATTAATGGCAATTTTTCATGAAATAACAAGTTTTTAGAAAACGTGAGTTCAGATTTAACTGCTTTTTCTAAAACCTTTTTTGTATGATACCTGATTCATCGATGGGCTTTTTTGTCTGCGTGAAAAAAAAAAGAGGATGTTAACATCAGAAATATTAGATAGAAACAAATATTATATATAAACAGAAAAAAAATTAGTGACATTTTTTCATTAACTTTTAATAAATTGCTTTTTTTTTAACTAAACAACTTATTTTAACGAAATGTGAGTACACTATGCCAAAGATCTATTCAAAAATTTTTCGTAATATTTATCGTTTTGCGTTCTGCATATGCATAGAAAACTGATGTTTACATAAAAAATAATACGTATGGTTATTAAAAATTTGCTCTGGTGTATATCAAATTGGACAAGATGAAATATTTATCTAGAAATCCAATTTACTATTTTTCATTTTTTTAATTAATTGAATCATAAATAATTTGAAACATCTCGTTTAACTGACTTTGGTGTTTAATGGCAAACAAATGCGAAAAATATAACAAAACATCTCTAACCCTTCCTACAGCATACATCCGGGATTTAATTTTTTTTATTAACTATAATTTACTAAAAAATAACTTTTAATCCGTAGAAAATAGTTTTATACGTTAACTGCCAATACAATGTGAAAAATTAATCATAACTGTTAAAATTACAACTCAATAAGTGTTTTAATCTGTTCCCCCTGAAGAATTTTATGAACAGAGAATAACACGCAAGAAGATACTAAAGACAGACTATGATATATTAAACATTTTCAAGTGTCCCTCTATAAAGAAATATGCAAGCTCCAATGACTAATGACTATATTTAAGACGTTAGTTCTGTGTCAGTTCTCAGTGAATTTGTACAAATCATAAAAGTCATAAATTAAAAGAAATGCCAAAACGTATTGACAAACACTCAATCATTTTATTGTTAAATAATGATGATATTGAAATGAGGCCAACTGCAAAATAATATCTTTCGAAAAACAACAGAAAATAGTTTGAAAATCAGTTCATCCGATAAGAGTTATTCGCGGGCATACATAGAAAATATCATATAAACGAAATTTTTCTATGTTTTGGAAGTAGTTAAAAATTATTTTGCAAACAAAAAAGTTATATGATTTTTTCGCGAGTAAATTAGGACCTCTTTTTGTAATATTCTAAAAAGTAGTTTGCCTATAATTATTGTATTTTCATAGTAAATGATATTCTCTACATTAGCTGCCAACATTTACTTTTTTAAATAATTATATTTAATTTATTTAATTGTAAACATCATGCGAGTAAATAAGCAGAAGATTATTATTAGAAAAAAAAAAGGTAAAAAAGGTGTCAAATTTGATCAATATACTCTGAGTTATGTAATCAATTCTCTGAGTTAATTATATTTAATTACAATGTAAAGTTCTTTTTAACTGAAATACTTGTAAAATTATTTCGAAAAATAAAGAATTTCAACAATTTTCATCATGCTTACATAAACCTGAAAATTTAATAAATTTCACAGTACATTCGATTGTAAAATAATAGAAAATAGTTTTAAAAAATCATTCTTTTAAACATATTCAATGTTTCTCTTAAAAAACACCTTTACAATACGTTAAATTGAAGTGGACCTCTATTAGAGAAAATTCACTGCTTTGATTTATGCTTGGTAGAATACGCGAACAAATGAATTTATTTAGAAAAATATAAACTTTACTCTATTTCTTTCTTAAGATATGGCAATAGAAAAGGGAAAAAATTCTTTATTTAAACTATCTATCCTGGATTTATTAATTGTTTTCAAAAAGTATGACTTAATTGAATTAATTTTAAACTCTTAATTGATATAAAAGTATATTTTAATTCCGCTCTTTAATTTTTAACTACATTTTCTATGTTTAAGATTTGAAATTACTTCGTCATTGCAGTTCCAAAACCAATTGCTGTATTTTTGGCAAATAATTAATTCCATCGTCTTCGCAACTCGAAAAGAATTGTAAACATAGCAAAATTCTTTCGATTTATCAGTGAATTTATGTCTGTCTAACGGGAAAAAAAGCTTTAAAAATACTTTATTAATTTATAATAAAGTTCTAAAAATATTACAATGGTCCATTGTTACCGGAGGTACGCCTGTGTACATGATTTTAAATTTCTGTCATATTAGGACCTGAGGGAAAAATCAATTACAAATTTCTAACTTTATATGCAAAAAATAAGATAAGTTAAACAAAAAGAGTTTAAAAATAGAATAATTCTCTGGGCAAATTGTTCATCATATAATTTTAAAGGAAGAATAAAGTTCACTTTCGTTTCTATCGTTTTATTGGAATTTATTAGCTGTCATAAACAATACAGTTAAATGTACCTTCATGTCTCCTATGATTCAAGTAGTAATGGATCCGGGAAATGATACAAATGCAGGATCACGATTAATTGATTACATCAAAAGAAGAGTGCTATCTCATAAGAAGAGTGCTTCTCACAAAAGAAGAATAAGAATATATACATATTTGAATGAAACTCCTCTCTGATATAAACGATTTTTTTAATGCTCTTTGTAAGAATGTAACTTTTATGCAATTTTATATGAAAAAATAATTTTGAATACAAATGGCCTCTGTCATATGAAAAAAAAAATGGCCAGCCTGTATTTGCTTTCCTCTGTCACATGATTTGCGTTTTTATTATTATATAGATTACGTATGATAGATCACAAAACGTGTGAAGATTGATTTCGACTAAAAAATATGCATGTATATATACATACAGTGGAATTATAATTAAACTTGCAATTTCAAAAGGATGTAACAGAAGATCCACTGGTCAGAATAATCTGACATTTCATTTGATTATACGTGAAGCAATGCAAATTTGTTTTGCGAAGGCAGAAAACGTTCAAAAGTGCAACAATAGATGACGCTCTATTTGTCATAAGATGCTAATTAAAAGACGTGACATGCGCACCGCACATTACCCTAGTGATAAAAATGCGGGGAACGTGCAGTTCTTGCTATTCTGCGTCTGAGAAGGTAGTGATAAATCTATCAATGAAGAATCGGGCTCTGATTGTGAAGCTTTTTTACAAGAACGATGACTGTGCGGCAATTGCATTGGAGAAATTCCGGACATTAAAGTGTTTAAGAAATGGCTCTGGCCGGATGACTGACTAACAGTGCCAGAAGATCATGTTTTAATTACCATCTTATGACGAGTACAGTATCGGTCAGCTTTTTAACTTTTGTTTATTTCACAAAACAAATTCCCATTGCTTCACGTAAACTTAAATGAAATATCAGGTCATTCTGACCAGTGGTTATTTGTTAGAGTCTTTTGAAAGTGCAACTTTAATTATAATCACCCTGTATATATAGTGTAATATTCTAATGTATGATATGCCTAAAAATACTGTATTTTCATAAAAATTGATGTGATAGATGATGAAATATTAACACTTGACGAATGGATGTCGCTATATAACCAATTTGTATTGCACAAATATGCTGATTCCAATATTACTGCTTTTAAAACACTTTTTCTAAAAAGTGATTTTGCATTATTTAATTACTGAAATTTTAAGATTAGATAAGACGACATTTTCTATTCAATATGGTGGCATTTGTTCGTCACGTGTTAACAATCGTAATGTATCATAAATATATAAAGTTATGTTGGCAAATGTTACATTCTTTATTTAATTAAATGCCATGAAATTTAAATATAAAAAATAAATAAACAAGTTCAGCAACTTCCTTTTTATACTTTAAAAAATGAAAATACTCTGAAATGATTTCTTCAAAAAAGAACAAGTTGGAAATTGTACGTTAAACAACACAAATGAGGTGCGTTCGTATTAAAACTAGTTTCATAATGTAAAAAAATCATCCTTATTATTTCAGTGGCATGAATTTTATCGTCTGCTATGAGCGAAATGAGGATGTTTTTTTTTTCTTATTACGTATGTCACGTTTACAGATGCGAATATTTTTTTCGACAACAGACAACGCAGCAAAATTCACCATGGAGATCTTGCTTTGCGAATGATTACCCCCATGGTTTGATATTTTTATGATACACTTCATCCAGTATGTATGAGGTTTTGTCTGATAACGAATAAATGTTTAAAAAATATCAAAAATATCACTAACTTCCTTCAAGATCTGTAATTCATCATTAAGTATTGCAAAATTAAACAAGTTGGAAATTGTACGTTAAGCATGACAAATGAGGTGCGTTCGTTTCGTGTTATAGCTAGTTTTAAATGTGAAAAATCATTGTTATTATTTCAGTGACATGAATTATATCGTCTGCTATGAGCGAAATGGTCATGCCTTTTTTTTCGTATACCACGCTTACAGATGCGAATTTTTTTTCGACACCAGACAGCGCTGCAAAATTCCCCATGGAGATCTTGCTTTGCAAATGATTACCTCCATGGTTTAATATTTTTATGACTTATAATGAACGAATCTCCTGTGTTTAATTACTTTAATGGATTCAGATATTTGGCTTTCAAACTAAGTTCAGCTGAAGTTATCTCAGAATCTATACATATTTGAATGTCACACTTCTCTGAAACATTTTTTTTCTTTATGATCTTTGTAAAAATGAACGTTTTATGCAATTTTATACGAAAAAATAATTTTGAATAAAAATGCCCGCTGGCATATGAAAAAAGAAATGGTCAACCCGTATTTGCTTTCCTCAGTCACATGATTTGCGTTTTTAATATTATATGGATTACATATAATAGGATTTAATAGAATGAAGAAATTTTTTATTAATATCTTTTTAAGTTTTGATTCGAGTTTCATAAAATTTGAAATGACTAGACAAAATTCTGCAATGATTATATATATTAAATTTCAAAACATTCGGTTGCGTAGTTTTGGCGCTGTCATATGTAGACAGACAGACAAACGGACATACAGACGGACGGATGCACAGACCAAACGACGACTATAGGTGCTACGTATTAATATAATTACGAACCCACATAAAACCAATCTATGAACGGCTATTATTTGCGTGTTAAACTGAAGTCTGTACTCAGAAGTGAAATCGATAAACTTATTATACTTAATTAGCTTTACTCAAGACATTTAACTTACGTCCAGTTTCCTGTAACTATAAGAGAATTTATCAAATTTACTATGCTAAGTGAACTAAATTACAGTGAGCATAATATTGTAATCTTGAAATAATCTTGCCACATTAACGTAAATTGCGCAAAGCAATCTGTTGCTTCCGATTATCTCAAGTGAGATATATTGTAACACATTTCATAACCCTATTCATTTTAAATACTCACACCACTCCTCATGTTATACATATTCCATAAAAATCTTATTTATTCTGTATGTCGTTTCTATTGCGCTGTACATTTATAAACAAAATATATTACAATTTAAAGTATTGATGTTTATTTCATCTTATTATCTACTTAAACAAGTCTTCAAAGATTGTTTCATTAAAAGTTTTGTGCGTTGAAATTACAAACATGTTGATAAAAAATGTAAAATCTTGTCAAGATGTACGCATCATACATATTTTTTAAATTTTACAAACGTTTGATATCATGCATAATTTCATAATTAATGTAATCTTTTGTTTAGCATTTTTTCATTAACAATATCCTAGGTGAAAAGCTATACAAATATGAAACTTTATTGCATGATGTTAATCTAATCAAAGCTTGAACATGTAATTATATAACAAATATTTCATGCCAATTTCAAAATTTATATTACTTTGTTTAAAAGTAATCCACTGATTTCACCTTCAAATTTGAAGCCACCATACAAACAAAAAGTTTATCATATTACATAATTAGTTTTAATATATTTTTTTCTAATTGGTAAATAAATCACATGAGTCGAAATATTTACAATTGGGTAAAAAAGTGTCCAGACCAGGAATAGAATCAGGGAGGGTTTGGGCTAGTATTTAGTTTTGGCTGGAGATGTCAATGCTCGGCCAACTCAGTTATCCTGAACAAATATGGAACGGACATACAATTCACCCAGAAACCTTATTGATTACGTGTGATTTATTTACCAATTGCAATAATTGTATTAAAATTAATCAAGTATTACGTATCTACCGTTTCTTGGAGTTTCCATTACCTGCGATTTATTCTGCTGAGCTGATTGTGATATGAGACTATATGTAACATGTGATTTATTTACCAATTAAAAGAATTGTGTTAAAATTAATGAAGTATAATTACGTATCCAACGTTTCTTGTAGTTTCCATAATCCGGGATTTATTCCGTTGAGCTGATTCAGATGTCAGACCAAATCATAATCAATTTGGTTTCTGGGTGAATTGTGTGTCAGCCAAATTTGTCCAGCTTAGTGCAGTTGGCAGAGCATTGGTAGCTTCAGCCAAAAGATCTTTGTTTCGAATATATCATGTTCTTTAAATACAGTACAAACAATTAGTAATGGGGAACGTGTTAGAACTAAATATGGAAGAAATAAAATATCATATTGTTTACTGTTCCTTCCATAATTCCACTTTACTCATATTAAAAGCTTGGCAATCTGTATGAACATCCAACTATCTTTTAAAAAAAATCCTTAAAATATTCAAAAGGATAGCTGAAATAAATGAAAAGAGAAAGTAACAAAAGTCTACACTCTACAAAACGACAAATATTTTCTAATCTATGAAAATATAATGTAAGACGGAACGAAATTATACAAAAAAAGGACCTCCGAGGTACCCATGATTCCGAAAATATTTCTTTATCATTAGAAACACAACAGAACGAGATACATTCGACATTTCAAGAAAGAATTTTTAAAATAAAGTTTACTGTGTTACCGCTGCTTTTCGGTAACGTTTCCGAGTACTTTTCCTAGTGTGTTATTCACTTTTTCCAAACTGGAATATCGGTTTTTAGGATGCCATGAATTCTCAATTAAACATTTTCGACTGAAATGCTTCAATAATTTAAGCATGCAAGAGTAACAAAATAACTTTTATTTTAATGTTAATGTTAATGCTGTTAATTTATCATGTATGTTAAATATGAAAATGTTTATTTGAGAATTGATAGCTTCCAAAAAACATATATTTCGTGTTAAGCAAACGGATTAATATACTATAAAATACTCAAAAACGTTTCCGAAAATCCATGGCAGTAAAAAAAAAAAAAACTTTGTATTTATAAATGCTTCATTAAATTTCGAAAATACCATAAAGTCTGTTTCCAAATACAGGCGTTTATTAAATAAAATACTGAACAGATACAAACTTGAAAATTATTTTATTTTAAGATGCCATTATTAAAGTTTTTTTTTTTTTACAGCAATCAATGAACCTCTATATTCGCACAATTAGTTGCGCGAAGCAAATCAAGGCGATACTCGATTTCCAGTCATGTCCTCTACAACGAAATGGGCGGTGCACCATCATGCTGGAAAAAGACGTTTGGTTGAATATTATGTAACTGTGGTGCCACAAATTCATTTAAAAGTTCTAGGTACGCACCTGCAATTATTGATTTTAAACGAAAAAAATGGTCCAATGACTCCGCTGCATGTTAGGCCCCACCATATATTCACTTTCGGACTATCTCTCTCGAGTTCCCTACTCATATGTGAGTTTTATGAACACCAGACTCTCGCATTATGTGTATTGATTTTCCTTGAAACATGAAACGTTGCCTCATCACTTTTGCTTGAGGCGAAGCCATTTTGATATCTTGTACCCTGGTTCTTCATAATGCTATCTAAAATACACAAAACGAAGGTTAATAAAAACTTTAATAATAACCTGATTATCTATAACAAATTTTATTTTCATATCTCATCAACAATTTTTGTCATAAATTTTTGAAGTTGGAAAGATACTTAGTGGACACCCTGTATATTTGTTTCTCAATTTTATTTTTTGAAATCGTTAGTAACTTGGTAGAAGTTAATGTATATTTTCGTCCGTGGTTATATTATATTTTCTTATATTTAGAAACATCTGTCTTTTTTAAGTGTATATTTAGAGATGAAAGCAATAAATCTATAATTTCTAGCTAAACAGAAAAATATAGAAACCTTTTACTTCCAGTTTATTGTGGTTAACAGAGCATTTAACAAATTTCCGTTGCTGTGTGGATTAATTTACTGTGTAACTAATAATGAAATACAGAAAATAATGGAAACAACGTATTCATAATTCACATTTCGCATATGATAAACATGAAGATGCTTCATTAAATCCATCTTTGTCATTATGAACATTTGTAATTATGAAATTATTCATAATACTATCTGTGATACAATAAAAAACTAAAATATACAAAAATAAACAAAAATGTTGTAAACTAAATTATACAAAAAAATATCTCCGAGTTTCCCATGCTTCTGAAAAGATTTTCTTATCATTAGAAACACAACAAAACGAGATATATTCGATATTTAAAGAAGAAATTTGAAACAGAAAATCTATTTTGCAAAGACTGCTTTTCGAAAACGTTTCGGAGTAGTTTTTATAGCGTATTATTCAGTTTTTTCAAACTGGAATGTAGGTTTTTAGGATGCCATGAATTCTCAATGAAACATTTTCGACTGAAATGCTGCAAGAATGTATGCATGCAAGAGTAACAAAATAACTTTAATTATAATTTTAATGTTAATGCTGTTAATTTATCATATATGTTAAACATGAAAATGTTTATTTGAGAAATGATAGCTCCCGAAAAACAAATATTCCGTGTTAAGCAAACGAATTAATATACTATAAAAATATAATCTAAAACGTTTCCGAAAACTAATGGCAGTAAAAAAAAAACCTTTGTAGTTATAAATAATCTTTAAATTTCGAAAATATATTTGTTTCTCAATTTTCTAAAAATAAGAAGCTTTATGGAATCGCTAGTAACTTGGTAGAGGTTATTGTATAGTTCTTTTCCTGGTTATATTATATTTTCCTGTATTTAGAAACATCTCTCTTTTTTTTAAGTGTAGATTAGGGCGTATCGAAAAAATCCAAATTTCTTAGATCTTTTTTCAGTAGTGCGGAAAAGTTGTGAACTCCCTTTATTAAAAATTGTGCGGAATCTTAAAACTCTGGGTTGATATCTTCTGTCACCTCAGTGGGCAGAAAGTTCCAAAAATTGGACTAAAAATAATTAAAATACAATAATTAATAAATAATCACAGATTTTGATGATCGGTTTGGGGTAGTGCTAACAAGTTACTATTTTGTAACAAGAGCAGCCATATAAAATTGTAGAAGTATAGGTTAATATCTTCTGTCGCCTCATCGGCATCGAATTTTGGAAATTTTGATGCATTTTGGTAGTTTTTTGAATAACTGTTTACTGCTTGCACAATGCACAATCGAGACAAACAGGGTTTGGCGGTTTGCCAAAATAGTGGAACACCCCTATTTTCACGCCGCTAAACAACAATAACAACCATAAAAAATTTTAGAATTTTACGTTAATATCTTCTGCCGCTTCATCGACACCAAATTTTGGAAAATGAAGGCAAAAATTTAAATATATACACGTCACACTTACCTCATTTTAATGCGAACACAACCTTTATTTTACCTTTACAACATACAAATGACAAAAGCATTACTGCTTTCAATCATTTTTGGTTTTAAATTTGTACATGTGTTTTCTGGATTCTGGTGTCGCTATAATAAATCTATCCCTGTTATGCGGCCCAACTGTTTTTCCGGAGGCTGCAATGACTAGTTTCACAATCCGCTCAACCGCTTGTGTGTGTGAAGCAAATTTAATAAAGTCCCAGCAATATATTGGCATACTGCCCTGTATCATCTTCAGAAATTCTTGAGAACTGATCTCTCTGAGAACAGGAGGCTATATCACATAACAAGCTTGCCAGTCATTGAGATATACATAGCCTGTAGCTCCAAAGTTAACAGCAGGAATAACGAATTTGCGAACACAATTTCCGTCTGGGATAATTTCTATTGCCTTGATAATCCGCCGAGCTGCAAGGGTTCTAATATGGCACCTATCATCAGTTAACATGGCCAAAAGCATATTTTCTGGAGCCGCAAAGTAGGCGTTGCAGGAAATAACTGGATCGATTACGTCACAATACTTTTTTGGCAATTACTGAGATGAGCTGATGAAATGCCACAGGTGTCTAGCTTCATCCTTTATAGAATGGCGAATCTTAATTCGGAACAATGAGGGTGCGTAGACTCTTAGAATGAATACAACCAAAGTTAGAAACTCATTTGATGGGTCTGATGTCGATATATATCAGTATTCGATATATATCTATAGGTATTCGATATCAGTATTCGATTGGAAATTGTTAGCCAGCGGGATAAATTCAACGTTCCGGTTCCCGGATAGCTAGATCTGAACAACAATCACCAGAACTAATGGCAGTACAAATGTCTAATAAGTATTTCTGATCTTAACTGAGGGTGGTAGGATCAATGTCTGGCAACTGGCATTCAATACTATTAAAAGCAACAATTGAAAGCTTATCGCATCCTTTCAGGTTTCGTCCAATGCCTCCGGTGTAAGATGTGGGGCCAGATGACTTGCCGTTTATGGACTCAAACAGGTGTCGTAATGGCAACTGATAATCCATTGGACTGGCCTCTGAAGTTTCAATTCAAGCCTGCGAATTACGCCATTAGACACTACTGTGTTCATTACAGCGCCGTCACACCCGAGAACAATAAGGTTGCTAAAATCATCCAATAAAGCACTTGTTACGTATTCGTAAATGCTATTAGATATATCAAGACTAGATCCGTTTTCAGGTGTAACATGTCCCGTGTACGTAGAACCAGGCTCCGATACAATACAGCAATGTGATTCTACAATGGTTCTTTGAAACTGCTTGTCCTCGAGTGTTTCTGTCGTCCATCAAAATAAAGGCCAGATAGAGTGGAACGATTTTCATTTGATTTTGAGACCAATTTTTTGTAAATTCTCGATTTTTCCCTCCATATTTTATATTTGTCTGTGACGAGGCTGGTATCTGATTCCGATATTAAACCCAAAACGTGCGTAACACTTGATGCAATAGCAGCAGTGACTGTGTTGGAAACACCATACCTTTCACAGACAAGAACTGTGTTGTCCAGTTTTAAACACATTTGAACACTCCTTGTGGGCTGCTGACGAGACTCTGTGTAAGACGCGTGTTTGGTGCCCACCTTGTCGTAACTATTTTGGCAGACCGCAAAACCCAGTCTGTCTCGGTTGTGTATTGTGCAAGCAGTAAACAGTTATGCAGAAAACTACCAAAATACATCAAAATTTTGAAAATTAGATGCCGATGAGGTGACAGAAGATATTAATCTATAATTCTACAATTTTCTATGGTTGTTGTTGTTACAAAATAGTAACTTGTAAGCACTACCCCAACCAATGAGCGAAATCTTTGATTATTTGTTAATTTTTGTATTTTAATCCTTTTTAGTCCAATTTTTGGAACTTTCGGCCCACTGAGGCGACAGAAGATATCAACCCACAGTTTTAAGATTCTGCACACTTTTTAATAAAGGGAGTTCACAACTTTTCCGCCCTACCGCAAAACGATCTAAGAGACGATCCAAGATCTAGAATGATCTTGGATTTTTCGGATACGCCCTAGTGTAGATTTAGAGATGAAAGCGATAAATCTATTATTCCTATTTAAATAGAAAAAATAAAGAACATTTTATTTCCAATTTATTGTGTTTAAGAGAGCATTTACCCAATTTCCATTCCCGTGTGGATTAATTCACTATGCGCCTGATAATGAAATACAAAAAATAATGAAACAACGTATTCATGATTCCACATTTCGCATATGGAACATGAAGATCCTTCAGTATATCCATCTTTGTCATAAAATTATGAAATAATTCATAATTCTACATGCGATATATCGAAAAAGGGTGTAGCTATACCGGAAACTGTCAAGTGCCAGTGGTAAATTTATAGTGTTAATTAACTTAAGTCAGGAAATTCAGCTTACTTAGTACTTTTCTGTAGCCAGGATAAGCCTTCATCAAATTTCCGTTGTTAACGGGATCAAATTTAGAAACCTTCAACTATTCATTTCACTTTAAAGTAAATTGTGCAATCTGTTGGTTCCTTTATCTCAGGGTCAAATATATTCTTACACATTTTAATATCACATGTATTACTCTTGTTAAATGCGTACATTATTCTCTCGAAATGCCGACTTAAAAAATACTTCTAACATATTTATAAACATATTACCTTAAAAAAATATGTATTATGTTTTACCTTATTTTTTCGTATCCTTTTTTTCTAATCATTAAAGAATAATAATAATTAATTATTTTTATTGAACGGCTTAAAGAAACTACCCCCACCTATTGTACTTTTCCTTGTAATCTACATGAGATATTTATATATTAAAGTGTTTATTATGGTATAAAAATAAGATGTACTATCTGCTCAAAAGTATACGGACATTTTCGATTTTTGATTTGATGTTAAAAAGCTCGAAAAACGCTGTTTTTAAACTTTGAATATCTGAAGAAGATATATGGCATGATGTTATTTAGTGAAGAATTAGTCAGGGTGGCCATTAGGGTATTGACGACAAATTGAATTTAAAGCATAATATTTGTGATTACCCTGTATCTTTAAAAAGTTTAAAATTATCTGTTTCTCTAAGGAATAATTAAGTAAAGCTGTGTACCACGTTTATATGCATATGTGTAAGAATAACATATATAGTCATGAATATATACGTGTTTCTCTCTATTCTATAAAAAGTAACTAAAGCTGTTGCTGCCTTAATGGAATTTATTGTGGCCTTTTCATTTTTTTTATAATGGAAAAACGATTACATATAAAAACTTGAAAAATAATATTTTTATATAAGTTTTATTACCATTATCATAAGAATACAACATCGATCAAGTTTTTATAATGAAATCGAAACATGTCAGAGGTTTATTTCTTTTATACGTATCTTTTGTGTGACACCTTACTTAAATAAAAGAATGTTTTATGTGTTTATATGTTTATGAAAAGGTAATGTTTTCTTTTAAATTTTTGAATAAGAAAAAAACCTTTTTAATATTTTTATAGAGAAATGTGTGATACATACGTTGAAGTAGTCAGTTTTTTTTTAATTCTAAGAATTATAGTAAGCGATATTTAATGTTGAAGTCGAACAAAAGATTTCAGTTACATAAGTTTTATAGAATCATAAACAATTTATAGCAATTTTACTGTCTATGACAGGCATATCTTTGACTATATGGTAGTATGCAGTGTCATTTTTTTTCTTTAATTTCTTTTTTTCAATTTTTATCAAATATTTAATGATTTGAATGCAGATTTATTTCCTATATTGAATTTGCCGTTATTATCTACGGTTGCTAGATTTTAAAAAGTCCATATAATTATATTTCAAAACACTTTTCATTTGAAAAATATCTTTACACGGTAATATTAGAAAAAAAAATGAAAACTTCAAAATAATTAAAATATTACTTGCGAAAAGCATTTAATGGTAAAATACCGTGGTAATACATATAAATGGCAATTAAATCTTCATATTTAAAACGATTATCTTATTACATCTAAAAAACGTTTTTGTATTAGACGTTATAAAAGTTTGGGAGGCATCGACATTATTTATTTAATTATTTTATACAAGTTAATTTTCAGATATGCAATTGATCTAACTTAATCCCAAAAACAACCATCAGTTCTTGCGACAGATGTGTATGTGACCATGGTTACAGAACAATCCCTCAGTCAAAGGGAAATTAATGGCCACCTGATAACAGAAGATTGCCACAGGTTTTTATTATATCATTAAATCATACGGAATCGAGCAATATTTTTAAACCTTGCAAATTAACGTGTTTTCAGAGCCTGCGGTGTCTAGAGGGGTTCTGGCAAGTGTAGTTCATGGGGATATAGACCTCTAGTCTTAAAAAATATATATGAAATCTTTATTTTTTAGTTTTAATCTTCATGGTTTTCAATCAAATTTAAAACCACTTTCAGAAACGTTAACAGGATGCAGAAGAAACATTGTACTGTCATTAAAAAATTAATATATAGAATCTTTAAACAGTATGAGCATTTAGTACATAAACAGGCTGAAATGATAACACAACTTTTCTTTCATAATCAACTATATAAGACAACTTAAAAAAACAAAATCTTGCGAAATAGCTAGGAAATTCAGGAAATTCTAAACAAAAAACAGTTTCTTTTTTATAACTTTCAAAGCAACTTTTACGTATCTATGAGTATACGTGCTCTTTTTAGACATAAAACCCTTTTAATACAGAAGTCTGAAAACTATATCTTTCAAAATACGAACAGCGCCGGAACGTGAAATATGCTGGCATATTATTACCCCCTCTTTCTTCAACCTGCTCTTTCTTACTTGTCAGCATTATGGAATAAAAGAGAAACCTGTCTAAGATAACTAGTAAAAAAGGCTACCCACCCGTTCATTCCAATAATCCCCTACTCTGCTTCAATAGATGGGTATTTACAAGAAGGAACAAATGGAACAGACGTTCGGATGGTCTGCCAGTAGTTTGCTTGGCAGGGCGTCTAGGGCGGTTTAGTAGCGAAAGGGTTAATCATTTATTAGAACTACAGATCAAGGTTATTTATGACACAGAGTGATCTCAAATAATCTATATATATATTTGTCTTACGTGGCGCGGAAATAGGGCTGAATTTGTAGCTTATGGTTTGGCAACAACCGTAGTTTCCCGAGCTCATACCAATGAACAGGCTAGATTGTGTTAGATTAGCTCCGCCATCCAATTCCAATATGGCGGTCAGTGTGAGAGCAGTGAAACCAGGAAGATGGAGAGATTATTTCTATCTCCCTGAGTGAAACCATAGAATGAAACTCAAACTAGCGATTATTAAAAATAAAATAACATGTACGTAATCCAAAGCGTCTGAGATGATTCCTCATTTTAATTATGAGTAATATCGTTAATTTCAAATGAATTCTCAACTCTTATTTAGAATTCATTTACGAATTTCACTCACTCAAAAATCTTTGAAAAAATATATCAACTGTCTAGATTGTACCTGCCACCTGCCGCCACCTGTTGCTGTAAATTGAAGTAAAAAACACGTTTTTTTTTTCATTTAAAAAAAAAAAATGAATTTAAGTCGTGCTGTACAATATTATAGGTGCAACAAGTTTTAAACTAATTATGTTTCCGAGAATCTTTTTTCATAGTATTTAAATGATTTATATGTCCATTGGTAGCGCCAACTAAATGCATTTTTAGTTATGTTTTCAACGGAGAATTACTTTTTTACATTAAAAAAAAATTGTCAATTTCATATGTTCAAATGTTTTATGGTAGAACTTATCCCGGCTAGAATTGCTGAAAAATAAAAAGGGGCGAGCGAGCAAAACGAGCTGGGACCGCGTAGCGGTCTCAATGTGAATTGCTTTGCAAATCACGGGGGGTTGACGAGCGTTAGCGAGTAGGGGGCTGAGCCCCCTAATACTTTTAAATTCAAATTGTTTTTCTGTCCCCTTATTGATTCTGCATTCAAAGAGAAGTTACATTCCAGAAATTCAGAAAGAATTTATTAAGTGTTTAGTTAGTTTTTCTACAAAATGCATAAATTCGAAAGAT
The DNA here is from genome assembly GCA_963931845.1 of Maratus michaelseni. Classification (NCBI taxonomy): domain Eukaryota; kingdom Metazoa; phylum Arthropoda; class Arachnida; order Araneae; family Salticidae; genus Maratus; species Maratus michaelseni. The sequence goes on along the minus strand of OZ007591.1, from coordinate 356,445,142 downwards.
ATACTTTAGGCCAGATAGTGTACTTGTACCGTTCATGATTTCTTTGAGATGTAACTCCTTTTAAACACTTAAACACTTCGTCCAAATTTCAAATATTTATATTTATGTCATTAAAATGTTGGCACAAAAGCTTTTTTCGTCTAGTGTACCAAAAAATCAATATTATTAACAAATGAACCGGTCCTTTCAAAAACCACATAAGTCCAGTTTTTTCCAAAAATATTTTTTTATCGCAAATGCTTCCTTAAAAGTACAACCATGATCTGGGTGGTAATCACATAAGTTAGTGTATTCTTTCCTCTTCAAACAATACCTTCTAATTTTTGTTCATTACTTAAACGACATAAAATGGGTGACTTAAGTCGTTTCTGCATGGAATACCAGATTACATGCGGGTACCATATTATACTAGTAAATCTGCAGATCAGGAGCCTCAACGTCAGCTCAAGTCACTGTTTTTTAATCTCACGTTTCATATTATTTAGCATCTTACAATCATTTAAACAATTAATATCTCAATTCTACCTTCATTAATTTTGATTACAAATATGTTTAATATGACTGTTTTGTTCAAATTAAATACCACATAACCTTGTTTCTTGCTGAAATAACAGAAGTCAGGCACAGTTTTTCTGTTATTCTTCTTTTTATTATTCATAAATTATAAACTTTATTCGATATATACAAGCTTTTAAGTCCAAAATCTATAATCAGCCCAAAACAACCCATAAAAATTCGTTTATTTGTGAATTATATAGGGTTTTTTTTTTCTAAAAAGTTCTGATTCTGTGATTGATATGGTTTTTTAAATGACCGATTCAAATAATAGTCTGATTTTTTAAATACACTGTTTTAAACTAAGTAATGTGATTAACAATTCATATGTTAATTATGGAAGAAAACAAAACGGATGATTTTTAATACATTCATAATTCTACACTTATGATGATTTTGAAAAGCCTACTATAAATCCACCTATGACAACATGACCATGGAAGAATTCATAACAATAGCCAAGACAGATCAAGGAATGACAAAGGATGACCGCCCCGGGAACCCAGCTTTCGCTTCAGAGTATAAGTGCAATCCCGGGGCGAAGACACATACCCACTGTTTACTTTAACATACGTACAATGTGTCGAAGGTCAGACAGTTTTTAGAATGTTTAAAGTGCACAATTATTTAACTAAACATGTCTGACCAAGTGTTTACATACTTAAATGTATTAAGAATGCAATGTTTATCCAAAGTGTTCAAAATAGAGTCTGTCATAAGAAGGGGAAAAAAAGAATCCCACCGCATATATTTTATCACCAATTAGACGCAGTAAAAAACGAAACTAGCCATTAGATATATGGAATTGTGTCTTCTTTAAATGTCTGCTAGAAAAACAAGAACGAAAAATCATGCTTCAAGCATACATTATGAAACACTTTCCAACACATTCAAAATACTGTCATAAAAATTCACAGTTTACTAACTAAACAAGGAAAGGACAAGGGATGACCGCCAAGGGAACCCAGCTTTCACTTTAGAGTATAAGTGCAGTCCTGGGGCGAAGACACAAACCCACTGTTTACTTTAATAAACATGCAATGTGTGGAAGGTTAAACAGTTTTTACAATGTTTAAAGTGCACAATTATATTACTAAACATGCGTTTTTAAGAATGCACATTAGTTTAACTTAACAAATTTGGCAAATGTAAAAGATGATTGGGTAAGAATATACAATGTTTGTGAAGAAATGTAGTGGTATAACAATACTAAACAAGTTGACAACTATTACTTGACAGAGATTAATGAATATAACAAACTAATAATATAAACTGATAAATATGTACAAAATTTACAATGGGAAAAACGCCAGAATTTACCAGCTCTGATAAAACATTACAAATTGAAACAGTTAAAGAGCTCCTGTTCGGGTCAGTGAAAAGAGAAGTGCTGGCCGGAAGCTGAAAAGGCTGAGGATTTGAGAAAATAAATTCATTGTTTTCTTTAAATTTCATACAATCTATTATTCTATTCAAAGGAAATGGCCAGTCGAGCAGGTAGAGATAGATCAAGAAGGGAATAACTAAACTGTTACACGTTGTCACTTATGTTAGCAGTAAATTAATTACATTGTAATAATTTTAACTCATAAAATTCCATTTACTCCCAGTTTATTGTAGCTAAGAGAGCATATATAAAGATTTCGTTGTTAATGGAACGAAATTGCTATGAGACTAGTTTATCAACCATCAAATAGTTATGTCATAATAAAGCAAAATGTGTAAAACAATCTGATACTCTAATTTGGTAAAATGTACACTATATTGCCAAAGGTGATTGGGCCCTTGCGATTTTAGACGTTTTGTTAAATATCTAGACAAATACATGAGGAATTAACCTGAAACTGAAGGTGTGTAAACAATGTAGTATAGGTTATATACTTCCGCGAAGATTTTCCCCCGAAACTCTATAGGGGACTGTCAACAAATTGAAAAAGAACGAATATCTTTTGGATTACCCTGTAAAACCTAATGTAGAAAAAGCGTTCAAACTCGAGATTATTAATAAGTGGCTTATTGTAATATACTGTGTTCATTTTTACGAGGATAGCATGCATACTTGTAGAGAAATTAAGGTTTTTATAAAAGCAGTCCCAAATTTCGCCAAGTTTTTTGCTTATAATTTGCAGAGTTCTTAATATAAAAAAAGTTACTTTGAGAAAATATGTCAAACATCATTGTACATAATCCTCTGCAATCAGAATTAAAAAATAATAAAAATTGGATGAAAAATGAGCAGGTTTACTAAAAAATGCTTCACTGCGCATGCGCGAATGCAATCAAAATATAATATGCATAATGTATTAGCTAAGTATATAGAGCAACTTTTGTGAAAGTCTCAAAATCATAGCTTGAAAATTCTGAAAATTATCGTCGATAGAATAAGCTCGAAATCCGTTGTTCCCAAAAAGAAGCAAAAAGATGAGGGGTTGTATCAAATATCTGTTGATAAGTGCCAAGATAGCGTACACAATAATGCACGTACTACTATGTTTGAACGCTTTTGCTACATTAGCTTTTACAGGGTAATCCAAAAGATATTCGTTCTTTTTCAATTTGTTGACAGTCCCCTATGGGGTTTCAGGAAAAAATCTTCGCGGAAATGTATAACCTAACCTGTTTACACACCTTCAGTTTCCGGTTAATTCCTCATGTATTTTTCTAGATAGTTAACATAACGTCTAAAATCGCAAGTGCCCAATCACCTTTGGCAATATAGTGTATTATGATACATTGTAATACAGTTTACCTTATTAGAGTTAAATGCCAACACAACTCCATTTCTTTTGTTTTAATTCTGAAAAATATTTTTATAATATCTCATTAATAAAACATAGAAAACGTCTAAACGGATTTACTAATATTTCATAGTACTAATTTCATAGTACTAATATTTCAATTTACTAATATTTCATAGAATGCGTAATTTACAAGTAAATAAAAACTTCATGTTCAGTTCTGATGGATTTATTTGAAAATATATATATAGAAATGTTCCTAGCCTATGAAATGTTCAATACTGGCACTTAAAATTAATTTCAAAAAAAATATTTTTGAAATTTTTGGGGATCGTATTCTTTAAATCATTTCACAAAAAGCGATTTCCAGAAACTTCAAATATGCGAATAAAAAAATACAGCACATTCATCTAAGTAGGTGTAAGTTAGGGTTTAAAAACTATTAGCATTGGTATTTGTTTTGCATCGAATAAAACAGATTTCCAAAATTAAATGTTCCTATTTGACCGAATGACGTCTACGTTGGTATCGAATGATTTCTCATTTGGTCTATAAAATTTACTGAAGAAATACAAATATGTCAGAATTAGGTGTTAGTATTCAAATTGTTAGATTTTGGTGCAATTTCAGCATGAAGATGGCCCCATAAGCTTCTTTTTGATATAAATAAATAAAAAAAAAACATAATTTCCAGTCGAATGGTTATTTCCTTTTTTGTCTGGGGAAATTTCGTAAGTAAAATGTATAAGCATCAGGTGTATGTGTATCACGTGTATATTCAATAAAAGAAAATAATTCATACAAAAAATACTGGAGACAGAAAAGTATGGTATGTACACAATACATAAATATTTACGCATTTTTATATTATAAGCTTGGTAACAAAAGAATCCCAAAATAATTCAATATAATCGGTAAAAAAAACCAACAAATAAATAAAGAGCTTAGACTTTTACGTTGGCAGTGGTAAATTTATTATGGTTAATTAACTCGATTTGAGAAATCGTCCTTACATCGATTAAATTGTAACCAATAGAGCATTTATCAAACTTCCGTTGCTAAGTGGTGTCAATTACTCTAAGACTAAATTAGAAAACAACTAATCATGTCAGAATGAACTAAATTGTAGAATCAATTTGCCGCTAACATTTATTTGGGATAATATATATATTACCGCCCATATTAAGATCAAATGGTTCATTTCTGTTAAGTATGTATACAGGGCTGTCATTGGCGAATATTTTTTTATTATTCAGCCTGTTATGTTTTCTGCACTATAATAATCTACCAAGTCCTGTGATCATACCATTTTTATCTTATAGAAGCTTACATTTTCAGATCATTTCTTCTTTTCCAAACATGTATGCATTTACAATCAAAATATTTTCTAATTTTCAGTATTCTTGCTTAGTATTTTTGATCATGTTATTTATTTTTTCAAATACTTGTTATATTTTTGTAAGCTTTTAATACTATTTTATGTCCGAGAAACGGACAGATTAAGACCTCAACATTTTCATTGTTGAGAAAATCACTTTTTTATAAGATATTATAATTTTCTGATACTTTCTGAATTTTGAGGTGTAACTTGTATAACAATACTTTGTATAGTTGAAGATATACAGTGGTGGCCAAAAGTGTGGACATTTTTTGAAAGTTTCGTGTTTTTCAACTTTGTGTGCTCGTAGAATATATTAATTGTTACTTAAATACAAACGTTTATATATCAAATTGAAGGTAATTTAATGTGGAATTTAATAATAAAATCAGTATTACAATATATGTATTAGAAAAAATGTTATGCAACTAATAGTAAGATCTATCTTAGATTTGCATTTTTTTAAAGTGATACTTACACAATCAATACTTAGTACCCTTATTTTTGAAGACAGCTTCACAGCGTCTTTTCATCGAGTGAACGAGTGTTTGGAGTTCATCTTTCGTAATCACATGGTGCCAAGAATAAATTATAGCTTCAATAAGTTGTCTTTTATTGGATGGACGTTTTTTTCGTACAAGAATTTTTAAACGTCGCCACAAATTTTTAATTGGACTGAGATCAGGGCTGTTTCCTGGCCATGGTAATATATCTATCCCTTTATTTTGAGACCATTCTTTGCATACTTTTCCTGTGTGGCATGGAGCTGAATCCTGCTGAAAAATAAATGGTGCGTTGTTGGGGAAGGTATCCCTGATGGAAGGTATCAATATTGGTTCCAGGACAGTTTCGATGTATTTTTTGGCATTCAGGGTGCCATCAATCGCTTGAATTCGGCCCACACCATCTGCAGACATACATGCCCAAATCATGACATTTGTTGGGTTTTTTGTAGTTGCTTCAATGCAATCAGGATGAAGTGATTCTCCTACTCTACGTCTCACGTATTTTCTACCATCCCTAACAAAGAGCGATATTTTACTCTCATCATTCCAGATTACTTGTTTCCATTGATTTTCTGACCATTTAATGTGTTCTTTTGCCCACTTAACTCGTTTTTCGCGTTGCATTTGATTTAAATATGATTTTTTCCTTGGAATTCTAGCTTGTAGTCCAAATCCTTAAAACTTCTTCTTATTATTCTTGAACTTACTGCAATACCCGCTGTATTCATTTCACATCTAATGGTATCTGATGAAACTTTTCTATCTTGAAGGCATAGCCGTTTAATTTTTCTATCGGCAGTAGCACTTGTGCATTTTTTTCGGCCTGATTTGGCCTTATTTTCCACTGATTTCGTTTTTTCATAACGTAAAAAGAACTTTCGTACACCAAAACAAGTCACTGAACCACCAACTTGTCTTGCAATTTCAGCATAAGAGAGGCCATTTTTCTCAATATGACAATTCGGCTTCTTTTTGTAGATGTCCAATTAGTTTTTCTTGTTGATGACATTGTTTAAAATTAGTTTAATTAAAAAAAAAGACTTTAAATATTCAAAAACAGCAATATTCTATATAATTGTACTAGTATGCATCATTCCGCAAAATATTGCCACAACAATAACACTTTTACCATCCAAATAACCTAAACTATAGTTACAGACATTTGATTGGTCCTCAGAACAGTGTTTGTGATTGGCTAGTACGCTTTTATTACAAAACACGTCCTTATTCAAAACGATTTGTGTTTGTTTGTTCTACTAAAATGAGCATAACTTTTTTTGTAATACAGATATTGTAATACTGTTTTTATTATTAAATTTTACATTAAATTACCTTCAATTTGATATATAAACGTTTGTATTTAAGTGAAAAGTAATATATTCTACAAGCACACAAAGTTGAAAAACATGAAACTTTTAAAAAATGTCCAAACTTTTGGCCACCACTGTATATATAAAGCATGCACGTGAGTAAAACCACCCACGAGGGAAGCCTATTTTACATGCAATTTCTCAATTAGATGTCGGACAACAGAGACTGGTAAATTGTTAATATAAAAGCTTGCAATTTGTATAAAACTTTCGAAGAACATTCATTCAATGTTTTGCTTTTGACAATTTTATTTCTCTCAAATGTGTTATATGCATTGTTATCCTTATTGAGTATTCCAGACAATAAACACTCTCTGCTTTACAGTTGGATTTGTAATTTTCCTCTACACTGCTAAAAATTTGTAGCAAACTTTCCAGTCATTCCAAAGGTTTTTCTGAAAAAATGGTTACATTTAACATTACATGTAATTTAACTCTATTCTGACCATATATGTCTAATACTACGGTCAAAATACAGTTAAATTACAGTTATGTAACCATTATATATAAAAACGGTCGCATGACTGAACAGTTTGCTGTAAATTTTTAACAGTTTATACTTTTTCCAATTCCAAGAAAGAAATATTAAGCAAGAACCAGAGGCCCGTGCGAGGATTTCGCAGTGAAATCTAATATTTTTTAGATACTTCTCTATTATCCCGGCGACCACTTTTCATAACAAAAAACTATCGCCAAACTGTAAGATTAAACGCCAAAAATGCAGCCCCATTTACTTGGTGTCAGAAGCATTATACGTGTTTGTTACGTCATCAAATGGTTTTTAATTCGACATTTGCGTGTATTTTTCATTATGTTTTATTAATTTACTAGTTATTTTATTAATTAAAATAAGAATTGTGTCCTTAAATTCTTATATTTTATTTATTTCTTTATTTTGATATTCCAATGGCAACGTTCTCCCGTTTATTTGGCGATAGTTTTTTGTTATGAAAAGTGGTCGACGGGATAATAGAGAAGTACCATTTTTTATCAATATGTAATATTTATTAGATGCAGGTTTAAACTTCTAATGAAAAAGTAAAGATAAAAACATCTGCAATCAACATTTAGTTTTTTGTCAAGCCAGAATATCATCTAATTTATTCCATCAAAGTTAGAGTAAAAACTGATCCAAGATTGCAAAAGACACGCTAGATTTAAAAAAAAAAATAAAATAAAAATAACAATTATATTTTGACTGCATTAGAGGATGAAGTCATCCGCTTCGGGAAAAACATGGGACATAGAAATATAAATCTAAACATTTCAATTTCAATTTCGCTTTTTAATCATAAATATAAAATAAACCCGTGCGGTGTTTTTTATAATAATTGCTGAGCATCATATAATGTGGTATTTTAGTTTTGTGGCAACAATAATTGGAAGAAAACCTTTCATTTCTTTTTAAAAAATGCCGATTTAATTTTAAATTTTCAACAAATTTTAATCAAAAACATATTTTAACGGAATGTTAAGTGTGCTATGTCAGAAGCCTGTTCAAAATCCTTTCATATGCTATCTCATTCGTCGTTCTGCGTTTCGTATTTTCTGCGAAAGAGGGATGTTGACAGGAGAAATAATATGTATGATACTGAAAATTAGAAAGTATGCTGCAATCTAATTAATTAAAGAAGAGAATGCTGTAATCTAATTAAAAAAGTAATATGTAAAATGCACGTAGACATAGTTATACAATTGCTTATTGCATTTTAGTTTAATTCAACACCTCTGAAGAATTTACAAATTTGCAAATAATTTTTGTATATAATTCCATTCTTTGGAAAACAAAATGATAGTGTCTGTCTACTTAAAAATTACTCATGATATATGAAATATATATAATTTTTAATGTACAATTATATGACAAAATGTTCAGCCAAAATACCTTCAATCAAAAATACATTATTATGGACGCATTAGGGGCTTTGCTCAGGCCGCCCTTCTTGCGCCAACTCATACAAATTCTTTAATTTCATGCGTTGAAAACTTCCTTATTCATCTCTTTGGTAGAAACGCAATGTAACATACCTCTTTATATCAAATTTATAATTCTTGATTTTAAAAGCATTTTTATAAATTTTAATTAAATTCATATATATTTAGTTTCGAATTATGTAACATATATTTTATCCGACAATAAATTTTTGTATTTGGGAAAATTTAGTTTTTAATTTGAATCAAACTAATGAATCAAACTTTGAATCAAACTAACATCAAACTAATGTAAAATAAAATAAAATATTGTAAAATATTAGTTCATTCAACTTTAATTTTTTTATCTTCTTATAGGTTAAATACCTGAAAGAGATTGTATTTTAAATTTTGGAGGTATGTGTACCACACAAAAACTAGTCGTTGGGGGCCACCGTAGTACTTACCCATCATGGATATGCATAATATTAAATATGAAAATAAAACATGTGTAAACTATTTATAAAATGCATTGCAATTCGAATGAAATCGTGGCTTATATATCTTTGAATTGAAATTTGAATGAAATACAGGGTCATGAAAAATCGAAGAGTGTGGGAAATATGATTACAAATATCGCGGCAACCAATTATCCGATCGAGTTCATTCTTTATGCAAAATTTATGTTTTTTCATTGTCTTTTGTATTCACTCCTTAAATTAAACTATTTCGAAAATTTTTGTACACCTTTTATCAAAACGAATATTTCGAGAGTACGAGAAAATAGTTCCGGATAATCGAGGTTACTGAAATTTAATAAGCTGCTTCCCATTATTACATACTAAGTACATACCAAATTTCAAGTCTCTATCTCAATTTGTTCGGGAGATAGAAAGTTTACAGACACACACACAGACACACACAGAGACAGACGGACGGCAATATTTTTTTTTCTAAAAATATTTTTTTGGAATCTCCATTGTCTGAAACGTGTAAATCCGTTAAAAAATGTTTTTTCGATTTTCAAAACGATTACAAGACTTACTCTACACTACGTATGACTGGTAAGTAATTAGATTCAAACAAATATCATTCTTGTTTATCAAAAAATACAGTGTATATTTCAAAAAATAGCCAAACAAATGGTTATTTTAAATTTAGAATAAATATCATTATTCATTATGCACATTTATCCGTTACAAAATAATCCCAAATTAATCCAAAATAAATACCCGGTGCGATTAAGAAACAGAGTAACTAAACCTTAAACTTATGTGTTCAATTTATTACGCTTTATCAACTTGAACCAAGAATTTCAGCTTACTTAGAGTTTAGCCAGATCATGTATCAAATATTTGTTGCTGAGTCGACTAATTTACTACAAGACAAATTTAGAAAATCACCGATCATGTCAGAATAATTTAGAATGTGTAAAACAATTTGTCACAAACCTTGTTTGGTCAGATATAATATTGCATATTTTAAGATCATATGTTTCATTTCAGTTCGCCACATGTACAGGGCTGTCATTGACCACTAATTATTATTTTACCTACCACTTGTACCATTAACGAATAATGTAAAAACTATCTGTTACTCGTACTTACATTTTTTTCGTATATTATTGCACATTTTACGATTAAGTACATTATTTTTGTTAAAAGGCAACGCCCCTGAACGTCATGATATCGTAAGAGTTTTGGGGAATTTTTTTATACATAAAATGCAATGCGTTTATAAAAAAATATTTACGCTAAATTAATATACATATATTAAAATTTAAAGTAGTAAATATTTTAGTTGATATATTAAATGCTGATATATTAATGGGCGGAAGCGTTTCGAAAAAATAATGCTAAGTTGTGGACACACTAGCATATTGAAGATTTCACCTAGAAAATTGACGCCAAAAAATATTTTTTTCCTTTTTGAACTATAATAAAATACGTAGCCGATTTTTTTTAATGTGCATCATTAGTGAAATAGCCTTAATTCAAACAAAATAAAAGGTTTCACACAAACACTTCTTTACATAAAGTTACACAAAAAAGCGATGCATCAATATTTCGAAAAAAGCATACGTATTATCCTGGTAATATATGTAGCGGTTAATTTTTCAAAAAGATCGACATTATTGATTGTAAAGTAGCGGAATTACAAAACTCTTTGTTTATGAAAATGTTGTTCTGAAAAAAAGTAAGAAAGAATACGCACACATCTCACAAAAAAATGTTATTTTGCACATCTTGAACCGCGCTCTACTACTATAGGTATTTTACATACTCCAAAACTACATTTCAATACCAATACGATTTACAAATTATAAAATAACATTTTCGTCTATACAAAAAGAAAAAGAGGAATTTTTATCACAATTTATATCACAATGCTTAAATGAGTACAGAATTTTTTTTAATTGTCTGAGTGCAACGAAGACTCATACACAGCGCAGTATTACTTTGCCCCATATATAGCTACGATGGATATTAAAACCTTTCGTCAAGCATAACTCAAAAAATATTTAACGGATTTCGTTCAAATTTTTACAGCAGGTGCCTATAAAGGTGACAACGACGTCTATTTATTACCAAGAATAAATGTCAAACCGTTTGGAAATTATATTTAAAAAATAGATAAAAAAGCACAATTAAAGTACATACGTCACTAAAATTTTGTGTGTACGTCATTTTCACCGGCGGGAGATTTTCGTAGACAATCGGAATTGAAAAGTTCATGGAGTACACGGAGCAAAAAAATACGCACGCACTAATATTCAGCACAATAAAATATATTTCAATTTAGTAGAAATCGAAAATTAATATGGAGTTTTTTTCTGTTTGAAAGAAAAACCCCGCAATAATTTGGTAGACTTGGTATTAGAGATTTGGCGCAAATCTCAGCAATAGCAGCTTTTTTTATTTCGCGTGGGTAAATAAAAAAAAAAAAAATTCTTTGGTGTTTAAATAAAAGGTTTCGATTTATGGCATTATTTCTTTTTTTTTTCTCTTTTTAGCATTTTAAATAGGATTAATGAAAGACATGTATTTTAAATTAAATGAGTGAAAGGTTTATATTTAAATGAAATGAATTCAATATGAAAATGTTATAGGAACAATATTTGGCGATTTATCAACTGCGCCAGGATAACATAAAAGTACCAATATATCAAACGGTATGTATTATGTGAAATGAAACAATTATAATTATAATCACCCATCGTACAAGTAAAAAAACTAATATTCTGCATTCAGAGGGAAAAATCCATCTCCTGTGCCGTAAGATTTGGCGAGTTCTTTTTTGGTGATAAGTTTTTCGATGTGATTGTTGGGATCTGCAGGACTTGGCTTACTTTTTCTAAATCTTATTTTTTTCAGATGTAGTATTATGTAAATATATTTTTTTGCAGATATTTTTCTATTTTGTATATTTGGCATTCTATTTTGTATATTTTGTATTTGGCATTTGGAAAAGAGATTTTTACCTTTTTATCTGTGCCTTCGGAAATATTAAAAAATAAAAAAAGATTTACATATTTCAAGCGTATGTTTGCATTATTTTGCAAGCGTATATGTTTTGCATTTTTATACGGACCGCTTCTCCATTTTTAGATTTTAAATGCTATTTATTATTTACTAGCCGTTTATTAATTGTTTACAATTTACCCCCCCCCCCCCGACAATAACAATTATTTATCACAAAAATGCCTCTTAGGTCCGTTAAATAAGTTTGTTTGTGTATTTTCATTACTTATTAAAATATCGAGTATGGCGATAAAATTTTATTTTAGCATCGTGCTTAAATTTTTAAGATGGTGCAAAAACATGCTTTAATAAACGTATGTTTGTAAATATTTGAAAAACATGTTTTACCGCTCTCTTGAAAAATTTTGTAAGATGCTAAAACTACCTTTTGGCACCATTTAAATTTTTTTTCGCCAACCGACATGGATACGAAACTTTTCCCCATTCAGATACACAGGCAAGGCTGGTCTCAAACAAGAGTAAAGCTAGCAACAATATTGTTTTAAGTCTATAAGAGTTACAATAACTTGAATTATAAAATTTGAGCGAAACGAATGATATTAAATGCTCCGATTGGTTTTGGGCCCAATTACGAAAGTTTCTCCTAAAAAAACTGTAGAAGAAGTCTTTTACATTTGTTTCAAATGAAGCTCGGTCTACAAGGTACAGTAGAACTCCAATTATCCGAATCAATTGGGACCGGACCCCATTCGGATAATCAAAAATTCGGATAATTGTATTTTTTTTCGAAAAAAGGGTCTATTTTAATTAATTACTGTATGTATGTTGAAAATGGGAGAAAAAAACTATTTTTAAAGAAAAAGATCTTTTAATTAATTAAATGAAAAGGCAACACTTTGACATGTTAAGCGTACTTACAAGTGCTGTACAGTATGTACGTAGCGTACTGTAAATGAAAGTCATATTGCTTGCTGAACATCTCGATCAAAGTAAGCTGTTTGACAGTGTTCATCCGTTTTCGGGAAGCCAAGCTGCGTATCCGCTTGACAGTGAGAAGTTGCATGTGGTCACACTCAGGCTGACGCTCTATCCACTTCAACACAGTTTCAAGGCCGGCAAATGCTTCACTAGCTAATGGTCCCGTGTCTGCTTCAACTTCGACATTAAGGTCATCTTCTTCCTCGACACTTTCTTTTCTCACACTTTCAATAAGTTCATCGTCATTTAGAATTTGAAACCCAAGGTCTGAAATCCAGGTGGGCCAGGCCGGCCACCTGGCGACGGACGACAGCCAGTAATCGAACTGCACTATGATACGGTGACTCATCATCCCAATAATGTTCGCTCTGCGCCTACACTAGATTCGCGGAGGGAAGGACAATATAGCGCACGTAGACAGAATCATTATTTTGCGAATTGCAGTACGTTTCAGTCTAATTTTTTTTTTCTGAAATTCTGAAAGCGATTCGGATAATCAGCGATTCGGATAGTCGGAGTTCGGATAATTGGAGTTCTACTGTATTAGTTAATAATACAAACAACACTAATGGCATGGAGGCAAAAGTTTTAATTTAAATGTATACCAGTGAACCCGTGCGAGGATTTCGCACTGCAGTCGAATATTTTTTAGATGCTGGTTTAAACTTTTAAAGAAAAATTAAGCATAAAAATAGCTGAAAACAACATTAATCAAGCCAAAATATCATCTCATTTATTCCATCAAAGTTATACTAAAAACTGATCCATTATAGCAAAAAGCACGCTCGAGAAAAAAATTAATAGTCGTATTTTAACTGCATTAGAGGACGACGTCACTCACTTCTGGAAAAACTGACAAAAACCTTTCATTTCATTTAAGAAAACAACTCTGATTTAAATTTTAATTAACTGCAATTTTGCTTCGATCGATTGATGGTGTTTTTTTTTCTTCTAAACATTTCAATTTTTCTTTTTAATTATAAATATAAAATAAACCCGTGCGCACGTATCACACTTTATACTTCTTGTACTTATTACGTATTCTACGCATTATGTATTACGTAAATAAGGTACTCTTATTACGTATGCCACGGTTGTACTATTTGTTTTTTTATAATCATGGTTGAGCATCACATAATGCGGTATTTTAGTTTTGTGGCAACACTAATTTGAAGAATCATTTCATTTATGAAAGCAATGCCGATTTAATTTTTAATTAACAGAAGTTTTTAGTCAAAAAACATGTTTTAACGAAATGTAAGTGTGCTATGTCAGAAGCCTGTTTAAAATCCTTTCATATGGTATCTCATTCCTTTTTCTGCGTTTTGTATTTGCTTAGAAAAAGTGATGTTGACAGCAGAAATAATATATAGGATATTTGAAACCCTTCCCCCCCCCCTACCCCCCACCAAAAAAAAAAAGAAAAGAAAAGTTACAGTAATGAATTTAGAATGGCGTTAAGCCACGCTTTCTGACATAAGCAATTGGCTGGAAACACGATAACGAAACTTTCACTTAATTTAATAACATGTAGCTGATATAGCCCTCAGGGTACTTTGCAGTTATACAGACCTTGTGGTTTTTTTAAAAAGCTTGAGACAATTCAGGTTTAAGAAGTTGAGATTTACTGTCAAAGGATATAAACAACTATGAACACAAAACTGATGAATTATTATTCAGGTTTATGTATGTATTTAAAAAAATTGCATCTGATTACACTTATTAGATAAATTACTTCTGTTTGCATTTAATAACTGGTAAACGGCTTCCGTAAATTAAATGAATTGTTTAAATATTGGGAAGAGGTGGCGTAAGGTAGAAAGACGAGTAAACAAACGGGTAGAGAGACGAGTAGTGAGACGAGTAGCGACATAGGTAGGCTGACGAGTAGCGAAACGAATAGACAGTCGGCTAGAGAGAAAGGTAAAAAGAGGGTTGACAGAGGGGTAGTGAGATGGGTCACGAGACGGGTAGCGACACCGGTAGACAGGAATGTAGCGAGAAAGGTTGCGAGACGCGTAGCGTGGTAGATTATGAGACAAGTAGAGATATGAATACAGAGACGAGTTGACTGACGGGTAATGAGATTGGTAGCGAATCGGGTAAAAAAACAGACGGATAGTGAGACGGGTATACAGACGAGTAGAGAGACAGTAGATGGGTACGGAGATGAGTAAGAAGATGGGTAGAGAGGCGTATAGCCAGACGGGTAGAAAAACAGATAGACAAGTTGTGAGACAGATAGACAAATGGATAGCGAAGTGGATAGAGACACGGCTAGACATACAAGTAGTTAGACGGATAGACAGACGGTTAAAGAAATAGATTGGCGGGTAGCGAGACCGGTAGAGAAATATAGAGACAGGTAGCGAGACGTGTAGAGAGATAGACAATCGATTAGAGAGACGGGCAGAAGAACGGATAGGGAAACAGACATATTGTGGAGAGACAGACAGACAGGCAAAAGAAAAGTCTGCGGATTGGCGCAGTAAAGGCGCAGGGGGCAGAGCCTCCTAGAGAATAATCAAGAAGTATCTGTTAAGCTTAACTTTGAAATATATATAATTTTTCAATTGTGCCGATATGGAGATTTAATGTAAAAGTTATTTTACAGAAGTCATCGAAAGATTTTTTGTACACTTTAATAGTAATTTAGACTATAGTTTTGCAATCTGGTTTGTAGCAAAGCATGCTATCAATGTGGTTTGAAGTGTAAGAGTTTCTATAAACAGTTATACAAATAATAGATATATATAATCAAGGAAGAAAAATTTTAAATTCACACACAAAAAAAGGTGCAACAATGAAATGAAATTTGCGTTAAGCCACGCTTGATAGAATAATCTATTGGCTGCAAATCCAATTACGTAACTTTAGAAAGCTTGGCGTTTTAAAAGAGCCGGCGTTTTTTTTTTTTTTTTTTTTTTTTTTTTTTTTTTTTTTTTTTTTTTCTAAGTTTTGCGCAATACGCGCTTAAGAAAATGAGATTCTTTGCCACATGTTAAAAAAAATTATGACAACACATCTGATGAACGGTACTTCTTTTCTATTTTTAACAGTGTATATGAATTTATATATGATATTTTGTAACTCTATCATTTAATTTGCTCTTTTTCTTTATATTGTAATTGTTAACCCTATGTTCTCAGCAATATCACTCAGACTAATCCCTTTGAGGGAAGTCCTAGTTATTTTATTAAGCGTACAAAATGTTCTTATCACTTTGCAGGACTGAATAAAACAAATATTGAAAGCGGGAGATTGTAATCTCAGTTGCGTGATCAACAGAACTGAAATATTACATTCTGTAATTTTACGGGAAGTTGTATTTTATTTTATTGATTTTTTTTATAATATCATCCATTTTGTAAAAGTGTTTGCGTGATTCCGAAAGTGAAATGATTTTTTATAAGGAAGGCAGTATTGCTGAATCTAGCGAATTTTATATTAAAAATGTATTAGAAAAATTTTAATAGTGTATTTATTTTTTGATTATTATTCACGAAATGTTTATTATTGCGTAAAGTAGAAAAAAAAAGATATTAAAGTTTTCTGGTGTGAGTTCAGAATGTCTAAATAAGAAGTTTAAGAATGAACTATAACTGCCGTACAAAGCGTTTCAAACGTCTGGCTGCGTTTCGCTTAGTTCATTCTCTTCGTCCCCCCTCCTTTATTCGCCTCCACACTTAAACTTTCCCGGTCGGCGGAGTGTTCCTATTGGTCTCTCTGTCACGTGTGTTTCCTCGTCTCCGCTGTTGTTTTGAAAAATTCAACGCCATTTCATCTGGCCGCGGGGGGAGAGATGGCAGGCAAGCGGTCATGGCCTAAGAGTTTTTAATTCGTTTTTACCTTTTTGAGTTGGCACTGAAGATGGAGCTTAAGGGCTCTGAAACAGCTGTTTGCCATTGGAAATGATTTTAATTTGTGTTAATTTAACGTTGCACATTTATTTTTAATATTAGCATCTATCTAAATAAATCAATATATAATTGCTTAAATCTGTATGAGATTAGCTAATCTTTCGTAAAATATTATGTCTATTCACATGCGCAATACCTGTATTTGTCCATGCACATTCAAACATACTGAAGATGTTAAAATATAAAGTGAAAAGAAAGCTAATCAAATTTTCTGGAAGCTTTCGTAAATTATTATTCTTATTCACGTGCGCAATAATTGAATTTGTACGTACACATTAAAAAACACTGAAGATGTTAAAATCTTTTATATATTGTTATGAATTTTGTATATATCTGTAAATATTCCTTTTGTTTAAATTTATTTTATTTTATTATTGTGAAAATTGCAGTATTATTAATGTATTTCCTATTGAGCATCATGTAACTCAATGCTAAAGGCCTCAGATGGTTTGCAAGGAAAACAACCTTACACCCTCATCTTTATAATGGAAGTCTATGGTAAAATCGCCAAGGAATGGGTTTATCGCCAAGTTGGCGATGGTTTTGGCGACTTATTTTTGTCGCCAAATTTGGCGATATATCGCCAAATGTCGCCAAGTTGGCGACGGATTTGGCGATTTTTTGTGCAACCACACCCCCCTTATACCTATACATTGGGATCCTTTCTTGCTTGGGTTCTCTATCGAAAGTTAAAGCACTTTCTGGTAATTTCTAGCATCTGAAGGCTCTGGAATAATCTGGAAAGATCTCTGAAACCTATATAAGGACCTCCATCAGTTCAGTTAGTTAGTTGTCTGCCAACTGCGATTGAATTCATACGAGAGGCTTTGCATTGAGAACTGTTTTACTCGGATCGATTTTGTCGTTGATACGTCGTATTGAACGCATTGTTTCTGTGAGAAATTTTGCTGCGCTTTTATTGGATTTGAAGATTACTGAATATCTTGTAATTTTCAGAAGATATTTGTGATCGTATTGCACTGTTTATAGTGAATAAAGCCTTTTTATTGTTCTTATATATTGGCATCAGTCCTTTCGAACCCCGAGCTCACAACAATATTTTTTTACAAAAGAATTTTATACGTAAAAAGAAATATGTATTTTTGTAATTTTATTGGTAATTGTACTTTTTAAATTTTTGTGACACTAAAATCACATTTCTAAATTTTTAACACTTAGGCGGCGATAAAAATTCGTTTCACCTTTCATATTTCCCGTTTACACAGCATTCTTTATTTGAAAAAAGAATACTTATACATAATTAATATAATGTGTAAGTATAAATATGTAAAATGTATAAGTATTATGTAAACAAAATACTTATACATGATACTAATACATATTTCAGAAGCTACGAAAAGATAATTTTCAAAATTCAAATCACAAAATTTACTCTTCACGAAAATTTTCGCTTTTACATTATTTTGTTTTAATAAATGAGATACGAGAAATAGATTTTAAATGACTATGTATCACAAAATTGAAGCTCAAAATTCTGATTTTTAATTACATGCAGTGTATATATTACGTGTAAATACTTATGCACACATGCCAAATCTAGAGATTTTGACTGCCACTAATTCATAATAAAAATATTCGCTATAATTAATCGCAGAAATCTGCGATCGTGTAAAGGGGATAATTCTATGCGAAAAAAGTGGTATTCCAAAAATGGGTGTGTGAAAGAAAATGGACTTTGAAGACAAAAACTAAACTATATAAGACTGTATGTGTTTAAAAAATATTGTACATCAATTTAATAATAAGGGAAGTAATAAGCATATTAAAAATGAAATAAATAAATTAATGGAAAGGCTGTATTCGTAATCCACATTTCTCAATGTATAAATTTCAGGATGCTTCAGTTAATACATCCTTGACAATATAAATCAGAAAGTATTCATAATAATAGCTGTGAAACATCGAGAAAAAGCAAAAATAAACCCTAAGCACATAAGTGTCAGTGCTAAATTTATTATATTTATTAAATGGAGTTGGAGAATTTAGGTTCTTCGTGGTTACTGTAGCTAGAAAAGCATTTATCAAATTTCCGTTACTAAGTGGACTAAATTACTCTGAGACTAATTTTGCAACCATCAACTAATCATGTCACATTAAAGCAAATTGTGCAAAACAATCTGTTACTCTCACATATCTTAGATATATTATTGCGCATTATAAGATCATATATCTCATCCTCTTAAATGCATACACCATTCCTTATTTTAGACGTGCTTGAAAAAATAGTTCTATTGTATCTTTTTTTTAACTATTATATTCTTAGAAATAAAATTTTAACAATTTTACTATTATTTATGTGGCTTTATAAAGCATTGTTACCAGAAATTACAAAATATTATTATTACTTTTCTAAACATTACAGTAATCTTAGAGCAAGAAAAAAAAAATGAAAGTGAAAAATGGGATTTTATTTAAGATACTCACATGACTTTTTCCTTTTCGCCATTATGTTTTATCTTTGATTTTATTTTAAAATATGCATTTGTGTGTAACTCAAAGTGATGGAAAGAAGCTTTAATCATGGAAATGTGTCACCACGATTACGGAAATGTCACAAGGAAAAATGCCAGAAAATCCTGTTTATTATCAGTTTCTTGGCGAACTACAAGGAACATTTTTGTATTTTATAATAAACTTCAGTGTTGAGAAAAGAAGAAGATTGATTGATTGTTTTTCTTTTTGCAATACCAGTTCACAAAGGTTTGGTCAATTGAGAAAATGAGTACAGAAGTTGACGCCATCTTGTCGTACTCCAAAGAAATATTTTAAATGTTTTAGGAAAAAAAATGAGAAATGAAAGAAATTTGCAAAACGGATCAAAAATATAAACTTACTTCTTACTATATACTTCATATATAACAATCTTTGTCAATTTGGGAGCTGTGGATCTGAACTTAAATCTCTTAAAGGAACATTTTTAAAAACTAGTTACCTAATAAAAAACATAAATCACTATTCCTAATTGGTTGTTACAAGATTGTTTGAATGTAGTAGAGTTTTAGTTTTACTCATTAAATATGAATGATCAATGAATAAATCGATGGGAATAAATCACAAAATCATTGACTCATCTAAGATGAGTCAATGATTTTGTGACATCTAAGATGGTAGTGTGACCCGTAAGCTTCACAGGCGTACGATCGTTTGACATTCTGAGATAGAGGAAAAAATAAATTCAACCCTTTTTAAAACGCAGTTAAAGAAAGGTAGAAAGACAGAGAAACGATGAAAAATAATACAGCTGAAATTTTGTATAAAGAATTGAAAATGGTAAATGTCAACAGTCGTAATACAAAGAACGATGAATATATAAAACTTATCCGTTACGGACTATAAAGGTTTTTATCCCCCTTGAGCGTTCATACACTGTAAAAAAAGACAAATGTTTCTGTATGTACAAAAATATAATATAACCACGAACGAAAATATAATTTAACTAAGAACGTAAAATATATTATAATCTCTTCCGAGTTATCCATAATTCCGAAATGCGTTTTCTTTATTTTAAAACGTGACAAACAAATAAATTTTTTGAGATTTAAAGAATTATTTTTAAAAATAAAGTTTCTTTTGCTGGCACCAATTTTTGGAAACATTTACGAATAGTTTTTGTAGTGTATTACTTAGTTGTCTCAAAACGGATACCGGTTTTCAGAATGTAATTCATTCTCAATTACACTTTTTCAGCAACATAATTGACTTTATTCATGAAAGAGTAACATAATAATATTCTTTTTAATGTTAATGTTAACGTTTTTAATTCATAACGGTTTTCTTTAAAATACGTCATTTAACATGAAAATGTTTACTCCGAAATGCCCGGTTGAGAAAACTTATTAATACACTATAATAGCTATTCAGAAATGTTTCCGAAATTCAGCGGAAGCCAAAGACACTTTGTTTTTACAAATGCGTCATTAAATCTCAAAATATATTGGTTTCTGAGGTTTCTAAAGATGAGAAACTTTTTTGAGATCGTGGAAAACACAGAAGATTTTTTTTGTATAAATGTGTTCATGATAATGTTAGATTTTCCTTTCAGAAACATTTGTTTTGTTTTTTACAGTGTATATTGCTTTTTGTTAAAATACTATTTCTCCTCTGACTTTATAAAAAAAGTAATTGTGCACGAAAATTACGAAATAAACTTAATAGGAAAATGACTATAAAAAAGAAAAAAGGTTTTCATCAAGAAATATTTTTCTCTTTTTTATCATTAGGATTTCAGGTTTAAAAAAATTCAATCAGAAAAAATGTCGTTAGTAAATCCTAGAGCATTTGATTAATTTAAGAAAATGAAATAAGAAATTAATTAGTTTTTTGTACTGATTGAATTTACAGGCTACTATAAATAATTGAATGTAAAATAAATGTTACTTAATATAAAAGAATGTTTTACAAATTTCTTGTATTTAAAAATACCCTGAATTATTAATCATCGAAATTAATTTCACTGCGATTTCAGATCTGTCGATGTTACAAATATAATTAAAAATGGCTTCATTTAATAATTAATGTTAAAAATCTTTCCAGAAGGCTAATTAATTGTAAAATTGAAAATGTTATTAAGGTTTAGAATTAAGAAATAAAATGAGAAAGAAAAATGTTATTTCGATTTAGTTGTTTTAATTTTTTTTAAATAAGAATTTTTTTAGCTAACAAGAAATATTTAAAAAACAAGATTATTTAAAAAATATATAATAAAACTGATTTCAAGTTATTGTTTCTAAACAATTCCAAAGATATATATTTATTGAACTACAGTTGGTTGGCATGATTCAGTCAGAGTAATTTGGCACAACATAATGTGTTTTGTGGTGGCGGTTTAACTAATTGCACATTAATTTTCAGCTCTGTTGTTTCTTAACAATTCTAATTATATATATTTATTGCACGATAGTTAGCATGATTTAGGGAGAGTGGTTTGGCACAACAGAATATATTTTGTGGTGATGGTTTAATGTATTTCGCATTAATTTTGAGTACCGTTGTTTCTTAACAATTCAAATGATACAGCCAGTATCGTTTATGTGGTCAGATCAGTGGTCAAGAAAAATTAGACCATATAAGCGGGGTGGCCATATATGCGGAACAATACTACAAATTATTACACTATTTAATTACAGGATTCGTACGCATCAGGAGAATCAGGAGATTTTAAGTGTTTTAATACCAGAAATTTCGTAGAACACTGGTCGCTATATCTGAAGATATAATTTATTTTCATTATATAAGCCTATATATTACTTTACGAAAATTCTGGTAAAAGTTTGCTTGAAAGTCCTTGAAGTGTTCGAACCCTGAATTATGGCTGGATTATATTCACGTATCATAATATAGTGCTCACAAACAAATAATTATACTTTTTAGAACATTTTTAAAATTAATTAGCGAAGTAAAATCTACAGCAACAAATATGCAATATTTTTTTGTGAAATTTCTTAGCTTATCTTACAAATATAAGTACAGCACTCATACATACGTGCACTGCACCCAGTGGCGGCTCGCGACACACTCTTTTTGGGGGACTAAATAGATGGCTGATAATTTTATTATTTTCTTACCATTATTTTTTTAAGTAAACTTTTTGTTGGTTTAAAGGCAAATTTTTTTACCAACAAATAACGCAAATATTTCTTTTACAATATGGTGGTAAGAAAATAATAATTTTTTCAACTATGCTTTTAAGTGCCCCAAATAAAGGCAATCACGAGTCGCCACTGACTGCACCCATATTCAGTGCACTTATTTAAAATATTCAGGTATGCAATATTGCATTCTTTTTTTGGTTGTTAATACAACTCTTTCTAAGTCCTTAATAGCTTTTAAATATTCATTTGCTTCTTCGGAATTAATAAAAAAAATCTGAGGTCATCTATGGCTTTAAGTGCATCTGATGTTGATACTGATTTCTTTTCACATTTACTGTCATCTTCATCATCGCTTCCTTCGTAATTCAAATTTAACACATTAGAAACAATATTTTGTATTGAAGTTTCACTGTTAGTAGCAAGATCTTCATCAATCTTTGCATACAAATTTCCTTCAGGAATTGAATAACCTCGATTCCGCAGTTTTTCTGCTAGTTCAGTCAAGGGGAGATCTTCATCCGCGTCTTCCGATAATTCGTCAGATTTTGGTGGACTGTGAAATCCAGCATGTCGGAAGCAATTTTCAATAGTTTTATGTGACACCATATTCCAACTTTGATCGATATGAAAATTGCATTTAACACTGACACTTGGTTTTTTTTTTTTTTCGGTCAATAGCAGAAGTAATATCTCTCAGAAGAAGCTTTCTAAAGTTAGCCTTGGAGTTCTGAATTATGCCTTGATCTAAAGGCTGTGATACACACGTGCTGTTTGGAGGCAAAAAAATTAGTTCAATTGATTTCAAGCCATCAAGAGTGAAGTGCGCAGCAAAAGTGTCTGCAGTTAATGCAACTTTTCTGTTCTGTTTTGAAAAATTTGATCCCACCTCCAAAGCTTTTTTCCCAGATCTCCACTGTCATCTATGCTTTTGATTTAGCATCGTAGAATAGAGGCAGAGATTGGCAATTTTTCATACAGCAAGGCTCCAGAAATTTTCCAATCACAAAAAGGAATAATTTTCTCCAGTCCATCCATATTTGCAGCTAACAACACAGTTGAGCGTTCCTTACTTTTATTTCCCCCTAATCGTTTTTCTCCTTTAAAACAAAGAGTTCCGTCTGACAAGATCCAATGAAAAAAGTTCGCATTCATCAGCGTTGAAGATGTTGGCAGGTAAATATATTTCCAGAATGTTCCGCAGTACTACATCTTTCCATTTTTTAAGGAACTCCTGTCAAAATCAGCAGCTTCTCCCGAAAATTTTTTGAAGCATGGTTTATGCTTTGAATTAAATTGCTGTAGCCAGCCATTGATAACAACGAAACTTGACTCGCCAAATTCATTAGCAAATTCCAAGGATATTTCTTTCAAAACATTCCAGGATATAGGAGCATTTTGCGATCGTGCATATTTAGTCAATGACAAAAGAGCCTTATACACATTTCCGAAGCTGACAAGCGCTGACATTTCCTTTCTTGATCACAGATTTGAACATTTCAGGAGTAAAGTTTGGCTGATAAAATGTTGTTTAATGTCGTCCGGAGTATCGAACTTACTTTGGCAAATGCAGCTTTTGAAATATTAGAATTTTTAAACTTTTCAATCAGTTCATTTTTTTCATCAATTGATAAACTCTCTCTTTTCGAAGCCTTAATACGTTTAAAATAAGTGCTGTTATTCAACACGTTTGATCCATATGTAACAAAATTGTCCTTTATTCTTTTTGTCTCAATTTCAACGCACTTTTCAAACAAAGACATATAAATCCAACCAATAAAAAGACAGATATCCACCTGTTGTCCTCGGCAAGGAAAATAATTGAGGGGGGAAGGGACCGTTGAAGATGATTCAACGCAAAAGAGAAATGAGGCTGACGTGGAGGGGAGGGAAGTAAAGGCATGAATTCAAGTCCTCTCCGGCGTCGCACAGACGTTTTTCTTTTAGTCATTCCCTGTTTCTTCTCATCTCCAGAAATGATACAAAAGTTATTATTATTATTTTTTAAATAACCGAAAACCTCATTGAAAAGATAAAAAAACGACCGTATAATCTATAACCAGGAAAATAAAATGACTATATAAGCGGTGCGCTTTAACACATTTTCCCTATTAAGTTAGACAGGACTTTAGAAAACTGATCATATAAGCGGGGTGAACTTATAAGCGGGTGACCATATAACCGGATTTCAGCATAAACAT
The DNA here is from genome assembly GCA_963931845.1 of Maratus michaelseni. Taxonomy (NCBI): domain Eukaryota; kingdom Metazoa; phylum Arthropoda; class Arachnida; order Araneae; family Salticidae; genus Maratus; species Maratus michaelseni. Next base: position 356,420,494 of record OZ007591.1, on the reverse strand, counting down.
TTTTATTATAGAAAAGTCAAGTCCACATATAAGCTATATATATATATATATAAAGAATACTCAGCCAGATCAACTAACCAGAACTCAGAAATTAACTCCATAGAAACTTAATTTCACAGCTTCATATTGAAAATCCATATTACAAAATTTCGTAATGAATACAAAAAAGCTCCGTATAGTACACAAATAAATATTACACGATTCGTTGATGTTGCGCCGTTTCAGATGATAAGATACACAAGCAAAAGTGTTCTCAGATACGGTGCATTAGCTTATACTGACTTAATTGCTAGCTTCCTAAATTGATTAGGCTTGAATTGCTTAGTTTTTAATTGTGTTACTCATTTTCCTGCTGAACTATAGTTAGTAGACTTATAGAAGTTTGTAGAAAATAAATAGATTCATGTACAGCAGTACTTGCAGGTGCATTGTCGTTTATGGTTGGTAATTGCTGAAAGTGTGTTTTAAGTTGACTTATGCATATTGTACCTGAATTAAATTTTAGCTTGATATGGAGTGTGTACAAAAGTCTTTGGATAATATACAGGGTTGTACAAAAAATTGAGTGCATTTCCATCGATTGGTAAAAATTTCTAAAAGTCAATTTTCTAATTGAACTAATTTTTATGCTATGTAGTATATATTCTAATCAATAGATCATATACAGGGCTGCATAAAATACATTGACTACATTTTTTACTATGAATGGTAATTGCTAAAACTGGGATTTTAAATGTGTTATGTTTCCTATGCTGAATACTTACTTATTTCACCTTATTTAACGGTGAAGTTTTGTTACAGTTTCTTGAATGTGTTGGAAAGTGTTTCATAATCTATGCTTGATGCATGATTTTCCGTTCTTGTTATATTTATGGTACTTACTAACGAAAAAAGCAAATTAATTTACATAATAAATAATGAACAACTTCTTTAATGAAGCTTTTAATTCTGTTCTTCATGTCAGAAAATATATTTTTTAATCCGTTACAAGGCAAAGTTTACTTTTCTAAAACGAAGCACAGAGATATACGTTGTTTTCTGTACCATCAGTTGTGATTCACAAGACATATACAGTAATTAGTTCGTACTTAATTGGATTTTAATGATTGGTATGTTACTTATAAGTGAAAGCAGATGTGCGTCACTGCATTGTGATTGTCTTTTAATTTAATATGACATAAGCGAATTATTCCTGTTCTGACATTTTATAGTGGTTTCAATGTTATCAAACTTCGAAGATTTAAAAATTGAATTGTAAATATTTGATTTAATTAAATTTTAGTGTCATTTGAACAATTTAATTAAAAAATTACTTTGTTTATATTACTTTGTTTTTCAGAATGTAATGTAAATTAAATTTTGATAATTTAAGATCTACTATATGCAAACAGTAATTGAAAATATAGCAATTCAAATATAAAGCATTAGCTTTCAAGAGGTGCCTTTTTGGAGATGCAATGGATGTGAGATAAGCGAAATGTTATTTCGTTATGATACTTTAAAGTACATTTAAAGAAAATTTAATATAAAATATATTTTCTGTGTGTATTCTTAAAACTTGCTACTTTCCATACAAAATAATTTCCTCCATAGCATTTGGAAAGAAAAGGGAAGGAGTTGAAGCTAAATATTTTTAAGCGGTATTTACACATGTGTACATTTTCTCCAAATAAAAAAAAAATTAAGGAAAAAATTTAAATTGCAAAAACATTTCCATTTGCAGATAGGATCACAATACCTCTATTTGCAATGTTTTTAAAAGAATTGAGATAATTTTCTGTAAATTACTCCTTCTATATATTCTTCTACAGATATGCTATAACTACAGATTTATCAAATTTATTTAATGAAAATGTCATCTAAATTTCATATTATTATTATTCAAAAATCTTTGTTATATAGTTTGAAACATTAAGGAAGATGATTATTGAGTTGAAGCAAATTAATTATTCATAATTTGTGGTAATAAATGTAAAATGCATTGGAGTAAATAAAAATAAAAATAAGCTTTATTTTTGCTACGTTAAAGGACTATAAACAAGATTAATTTCTTTTTGGATATTGTCAGAATTGAATGCAGTAGATAAAATTGGAAACATTTACTTTACCTTTTGCTATCAAACGACATAAATGTATTAAACAACGGATTTAAAAAAAAAAATTAAACTCTACTTTATAATTTTTTGAACATTGTTTTTTTATCCTGTTTCATATTTATTAGCAAAAAGCTCTAGTATTATTTCACACATAAATTTGTTTCAATTCAGTATTAGTTCTATGTCTATTCTTTTAAGCTCTAAAAATTCTTTCATCTTTAGGAATGCCTTTTATATAGGTGAATTTTAAGAAAAAGATAAATCCGACTTGAAGTGATTGTTTCTTAATTATCACAATTAAATTTGCTTCGGGCAATGAATTGGTACATTGGCTAAACTCTCAAAGTTATCGCTCAACAGTGCTTTTTTATGACAACCCTTTATTGTTATGTGCATTCATTTTAAATCTAATTATTGTCAATATCGCTAGTAGGAGACGATGAAATGTAAATTTTTCGAAGTTTTTATGTTAAAAGGCTATACACAATATGTGGATTATTTTAAAAATTTAAAGCAAAATTGTGTATTTCAACGACATATTGAAATTTCGAGCTGAATGACCAATTTATACGAATGTCACAGCCTAGAATGTCAAAAATGAGAAGAAATGGACAAACGCACAACTGGCTATTTTGGTTCCTGACGAATTTTTTTATTATAATGCAATCGAAACAACTCCTTTCCCTAAAAACAAAACACCATTATTAAAATTGGAGTCTTAGTTGTAAAATTACACTTTATTATGTATTTAAAAAACAAAGAAAAACATCATACAAAATACATGCATAACCTCGTTTGTTGGAAGTTTTTAAGACGAAAAGGTTTATTTTTTATTAGCCATATATTTTGTATTCCATTCTAAGTATAAAGAATTAAAATTTCATTACGACAGAATTAATTACACGGTTTTAAATAAAAATTACGTTTAATGAAAAAATGAATTTTTCAATTATCATTTTCCTTTCTAAAAATCTCATTGAAGTTTTTTTTTCATTCTTGCCATCCGTTTGAATTAATTTTAGGTAGCATTACGTAGTGTAATTTTTTTATTTTAATTTTCTCTAAATATTTTTGTTTTTTCAGTGTAATTAAATTTTTTCTTCCAGTTATCCCAATTTCCATAAAAAAGTAATAAAATAAAATAAAAATCATTTCACCAACGCAGAAGACGAAAAAGAAAAGCATTCAACAAAACAGTTTAAATTAGAAAAAAAAACTGTAGCTTCAAATAATTAAATGCCTGGCCGCTTTATTTAATTTATTTAATGTACATATTTATTATAAAAATAACATGTACCAATGAAACGAACAAAGTGGTTTTTAAGCTTTTTTTAGTAGTTCTATACATTGGTAAAATTAATTGAATTCTTGATTTAAACATTACTTAGTGAGTTAACATTCATATCGTTAAAGGATAACGCAAATTGAAGATTAGAAAAAAAAGAAAAATGAAAACCAATTTAATTCAAAAGCAAAAATAAATAAATAAATAAATAACACAAAATCAATGTTTGATAATTTTATTTTTATTTTATGCGTCATCTGGATTCATCTTAAATAAGTCTTTGTGTGATTCAAATCCGATTACGTTTTAATCTAGTATTATGGTGGTATAAAATCTCGCCTGTAACGGATAATTTAAAGTGTCTCATACAAACTATTTTATGTCCAATTTCTTTCTAATCCTTCAAGTATGAATGGTTTAATTTTTTTAAATAGATGGGTACTCGTATTTAAAACTAGAAATAATATAAAAAGTTATAATTAACAGTGTAATATTAAAGGGAATTTTTGATAATGTTTATTCAATTCGCTGTACATTCCAGTGCTATTTCTATAATTTTAGTAACAATCAATATAGTAATTAAACAAAATGAACTTTTAGGAGATGTATATACATAATAGCAATCATTAGCTTACAATTACTTAGAACAAGGAGCATTTTTAATTTAAAAAAAATTTATTCATTTATTTCTTTAGAGAAACATGTTTTTGTACAGAAAATTTATATATTTTATTTTAAAATATACCACATGCGTGTAGAAAATACTTATTGGATCCTAATAATATATTTTCAAGTTTCTAATTGAATAGACCATAACAGTCCTCTTAGTTATTTAATTCAATAAAAATGCTTAGATAAACATTCGCTTCGTTTATCGCCACAATCTTTAAACTGCATTTTTATTTGTGTGATTGAGAAGGTATCGTTCACCTTTGGATCTCCTTTATTGCTTTTGCAACGTAATATAAATTTTTAAAAGTTGTCATGCTGTTTTCTGACCGAGAAAGGTTTTTAATCAGTTTCAATGCATCTGTAAGCACATATACGTGCGCAAAACACGATAAGAGTGATAATATCTTGTCATCCAAAAAGGAGACGGAGTTAAAATACATTAAAATAAAAATCCTTCCAGAAGTGTGACCAATGGCGCAACAATCAAACATAGATCTTTATAATGCAAAATACTACACTTTTCGTGTCACATATGAAATTAGCTGACATGTTGTTGTGATGTTCATGTAACCTCATTATATGTTTTTTAAGTTTTAAATATATGTTAAATATGCACTTTTCATCCAATAACACCCCAAATACAATATCGTATTATATAATTATATCGTTTATTTGTAAATAATCTGTGTTAAGAAACGTAGATAAGGATTTATTGTAGTCTTGCCCATTGCATGTATGTTTCGATTAGTGTGTTAATATCGCTGGATCAATTAACCGCGGTAATTATGGGAAATTTGTACGCACACACAAACACACTTACATATTTGTATATAATATCTGAACATAATTTTAATAAAGAAGAACAAATACACAATATCACTAAAAATACGTCAATGTCACTAATTGAAGAGAACCCTAAGGATTCCAATATATTTTTATTTGAAGTATTAAACAGAACGCAATACCATATAGACAAACGCTCAGATGAAAATACTTATTCCAAAGATAATCAAAACGGGACGAGTGGCTATGAAATATGGCTATGATATCTATGGCTCTATGAAAGCTCAAATGTTGTCTAGATTTTCATCTCAGGTAAAGGATTTGACACAATCCAACGCAAATAACTTATTTGAGAATAATACAAAGATAGTATCAATATGAGTAATAGAGAAAGCGAGTAGATATGACATCCGCAAGTGATTATAACGCCATAGGCGTTTGAGAACGTATTGAATCATGATAAAAACCCGATTATGGAAATATTGGCATATTTTAACATTTTGAAGGTCTCTATACAACATGTTTAATTTTGAAATTGATTTTTTTTTTAATATCACATTTAGTCCACAGGACCGATGTTATTACGACAGAGTATAATAGCTTCGCCCGCTATCGGACCGGTTCAGATTTTTGAAAAAACGAGAAAAATAGACCGGTAAATTTTTTACTTTATAAAAAAACATGATTATTATTTTTTTTTAATGAAATTTATTTGGATTTATTAAAGAAAAGATAAAGTGTTTTGAAAGTAATATTAAACGAAACCCTTTGTACGACCTTCAATCACACTTACCCACTTGTTTATCCTGCTATTGTTTTAATATTAGTAATTTTGCGTTTGGTTACATTCTAATTATAGTTTAAGCTGGTTATATTTTAAGGTTCAGATGAATTATTGTTATTTGTTTTTCGTCTACATTGTGTAGTTACTGTGAATTTATAATTGAAGTGTGTGTATCTGATCTATGTCATACAATACCACTCGTATTTATGAACCGATTTGGATGTAACTAAGTGTGTGCATTAAGCTCACCAATGTCTCGATCGAGTTCGTTGGCCAGATTTGTCCGCCATCTTGTTTCAAAATGGCGGCCACTAAAAGATTTAAAACTAAAAAATATATACAAAAAAATTAGAAAATCAAATTAACTTTTTGTTTGAGTGTTAGGCCTACATACAAGGATTTCGAAGCATTTTTTATTTTGCCTTTGAAACATTTCTACCTTAATCTACCTTTTCTATCTTTAAAAATTGCTGAGATATTGCAGTTTTTGAAATTCTAGGGTGGCTGACATTTTGAAACAAGAAAGCCGATTAAAACAAATCTGGTATTAATTTATGAGTTTTAATGAGAGTGATTCTTGCAAATTATCTTACATTGTTGTAATCATTTTCCCAAACATACGGATAAAATTATATTCATATCCATTAGCGTCAAATTCTTGCCACGTTTGGCGACACTTGGCAAAATATTGTGAAACTTGGCGATCAAAAACAAGTTTCCATAAATGAACCATTTTGGCTATAACGGACTAATTTCGCCAATTTTCTATCCAAAGTCTGTATTAATGACTCTTCTATAATCGAGTTCTTTACATTTTAGCTTCACATAACAGCTAAAATCTTGAAACAAAGATATAGGAAAGCTACCTTTTCCTCTTGTTACAGGCCGGAAGGACTTTTCTATATCATATTTAGTATATTTATTATAGTTACTATAGTTATTATATTACTTAGTTTTTACTTTTACATTTTATAAAACCTGAAATACGGCTTAAATATATTATAGAGGTCTATGTAATTTCAGTAAATATTCTCTTTTACGAGAACTCAAAATCACATTATATTTCACTGACGGTAGAAAGGTTTCAAATGTATGACCCTAGACACCTTGAAATTTCGAAAAATACATCTTAGAGAGTCGAAAATTACAAACAAGTGGGTAAGTTTGACCGAAGATCACACAAAGAGTTTCGTTTTATAATCCTTTCAAAATACTTTATCCTTTCTCTAATAAATCCAAATAAATTTCATTTTCAAAAAAAAAAAAAAATCATGTTTTTTATAAAGTAAAAATTGTATTATTCTCAAACATTTGAAAAAGTCCCTTAATTTTCCAATATGACGTCAGATTAATTTTCTTTTTAACTCTCTAATGACATCATATTAAACTGCTTTTTATACGTACACATACCTCTACTCCTTATATTATTGAGAAATGTTTGAAAATTTCCGTTTTATGACCAATATGACATCATATTAATCTTTTTTTTCAGTTGGTGAAACTTTTTATTTCATTTTCATTTCTCAAGAGGAAATCTTTCAATAGAAAATTAATTATTGTTGAAAGAATTTTATTGTTGATTTTTAATTGTTGGCAACAGTTATAACGGAAAGTGTTTAAATTTAATAGAAAAAGGCTGTTAGATTTTTGGGTTTTTACCTCTCGATATTAAAAAAAATACGATTTTTTCAAAATTGTATGATTTTCAGCTTCATAGTAGGTATTCAGTTACAACTACACAAATTTTCATGTCTGTAAGTTATACAGTTTCTGACAACCGGCTCTGCGACGGACAGACAACGTAGCGGGACGAATACGGTTTTATGAGATGAACGAAACCCTAAAAATGTAATAATTGTATAATCTATTTTGTTGGAAATCGATTCAAAAGCAAAGTGTTTAAGACCAAATGGTTTTTATTTCTTTAAAAGCTACATATTTTGTCCAATGTTCCAAATATAAAAAATTAAAATTTCATTAAAACAAAATTAATTATTTGGTATTACATAAAAATTCCTATTACTGAAATCCGATTTTTTTTTTATTATACTTTTTTATTTAAAAAGAAAGCAAACTATGAAGCTATATTTATTCAAAGCTAATGTCGTAGACAGGATTACATAATGCAATGAATTTTACTGTTTCCTTTAAATATTTTTGTTTTTTTCAGTGTAATTAAATTTTTTCTTGCGGTTATCCTAATGCATTTTGAATCCATTTCTTTTAACCTACGCAAACAATAAAAAAAAAAAATTCAACATAACCTATGAAATTAGACAAAAAAAAATTATAGCTTTCAATAATTAAATACCCAGACGATTTAAATAATTAAATCTACATATTTTTAAAACGTAATAAACATGTACAAATTAAACGAATAAAGCAATAGTTTAATTATTTTTACTTATATTAAGTCGTTTTATATATGTGTAAAATTAATTGAATTTAATGTTTTAAAATTACTTACTGCGTTATCAATAATCTTTTTTAAAGGGATAACAAGAACGAAAAATCATGCGTCAAACATAGAGTATGTAACACTTTCCAACCCTTCTAAAAGATTTTTAGAAATTTTTACCGTTTAATAAGATTTACAAGGTCACGGTCAAACCGGACGGGGAGGCCTGTCTTTCGGCTTAAGCTCAACCATCCCGACCAGCAGGTTTGTTTAATTATTACTGAATTTATTGACTTAGTATAATTATTACTAATTATACTGAGAATTAAAATGATACTTTGCGATATTGAGCAATAATTATACTATATAATGCTGAAATACAAATTCTGAAAATATAAAAATACAAAAATACAAATTCTGAAAATACAATTTACCAATCCTATTGAGCAGTACTAAATACTACTATGTGATACTGAGCAATAATACTACCATGATTATTGTAGTACGATTAGTAGATGTAGTAATACGATGTAGTAGATTATTGAATACTGTAAGCTGCTGAAGTAAATAATAATAATAGATAGGAGTAAGTACTAAATGTGTCTAAGTAAACAAGATCACCCAGCCGGAGCACCAACCTGTGAGGGTTTGCGTCGTAAAACCTCCGGCGGTAGTCTCCCCTTCACCCCCCAGCAATATCACAGCTCAAAGACGAACCCGAAGCAAGGGTTGTTGGAATTAAATCAAAACAAAACAACAACACCCCACCAACTTAGTGAGAAAACACTGCTTCACGCAGGGAAGTAGAAAAAGAAACGAAGCGAACCGAAAACAGAATTCTACTAAAGCTAATTTACAAACTAAGAATTATAAGAGACTCTAAAGACAGATTGGTTACATCTGTCTCACTAAACCTAATTCTAAAGGCAAAATAAACCAAAAATACAAATACATAGCTTCCCATACAAGGCAATTAATTACTCTAAAATACAATTACCAATTATATAGCTACTGAAATCACAAAATTTCCATCAAAATAAAAAACAATAAAATTACAGAGCATCTCACCACGGAGAGTTACAGTATATTACAGATGAAACACGAAATGTGAGCAGTTAACTTGCTACCCTTATACATACACAACTGAAAATGCAAAAGTCAATGTAGATCACCAGAATTTACAACATCCAGTTTGATATAGTTGAGTTCATTACTGCAGAAACCAAGCTATTAAATGAGGTCTCTTTAAAAATCACTGATCAGCAATTTACTGACCGAGATCCAATGAAAGCACCACAGCTTACAATATAGCAATAGTCCATAACTGTAGTTAAAGTAGCAGACAGAATTGAATGTCAATGTTATTTAACAAGTAAAGTACAGATTTGACACAAAAGTCAGTTGCAGGAATTACTTCCAGCATTAAAATCACACTGAAAAATATGAAACAGGAAATGTGAATAAAACCACTAAAAGAATCATTAACAGTTAACGTTCCAGAATATATCAGCAAACCGACTGCAACAGTGACAGATGAAGAAAAGCAATACTTTAACTAAAGAGTAGTCGCACGACTTTAACTAAGTAGAAACATTATCACTGCAACTTGCAAGGATTTAAAAAAACAACAAAAAAAAGTACCACTGAAAAGCTATGACAACTAATTAGTCTTGTAAAACTAAAGAGCAGGTGCATAAAAGAGAATAGTCCAACGCATTACAAAAGCTCATTCTATCAAATGGCTGAAGTAAATAAGTAAAGTCCACCATGTCCATACTCTTAAAAACTTTAACACTAAGCCTGGTACGCATTAACATGTGTAAATAATGAAGGATACTACATGTAATGATTTACACTGCAACTTCACTGCAACTTGTTGAAGAAGAATATTAGCTGAAAGAACATTGTTATCTGAATAAGCTTGGTAGACTGTATCAAACGTGTATAAAAGACAACAGTCTGTCTTCTAATAAAGCACTGCTCCATTATAGAGCAACGATAAACAGGAAAGTCATACTCGAACACCGCTTTAGCAAAGCCTTAACAAAGTAAAACTAAATCTATGAACTCGATAATGATTAACTTATACAGGTTGGAATTGGCAACAAACCAATTCGCAACTAACTTATACTTCATAAACAGTAGTTACACCATGACTCAATTAAAACTTATATCTAATAAAAGAATATAAATCATTCAACTTATTATAGCTTAAAGACAGACGAGCAAAATATTGAGGATTTAAGATGACATTTTTTTAGTTCCACCTTACAGACTTATCTCTGTCAAAAGTGAAGTGTTCTGGCATTAAAGAGCATTTACCAAAAATGAAATGAAAACCATTTCCTTTCTTGCCACATTCACAGAGGTAATTTCTACGTTTTCCTATTTTATAGAGGAAACTTGGAAAACTGCCATGACTAGAAATATAATAAACTAAAAAAAAAATGTCTACAGATAAATTCAGTGTTAACCATCTTTAAGACATTATAGGTATCACTGCCATCCGCTGAAGCTATCCAGAACTGCTGCCAGGTATCAATCAACTTATCCCGATAATACGGTTTCAACAAAGAGACTGGATATAACATTTCAAGTAACGGAGCATTAGAGTCAGCAGAAGTAGCCCGCTTTGCTAAATCATCTGCCCTTTCATTACCATGTAACCCGGCGTGGACCTTTATCCATCCAATATAGATTTGTCTGCTACCAGCGGCCAGAAACTTTTTATAAATAGAGTGTTCTAATTGATTTTTGTGAAAAGTCCTAAATATTGATTTAACAGAGGAACTACTATCCGAACTGAGTTATGAACTGAATTTACAAACTGAATTGTAACGCATTACCGAGGGCCGTTAACTCGGCCTGATAAACAGAATTCAGACTTCTTAACTTCACTTGATGATCATATATGTAATCGCCCTTGTGAAAGACTGTAAAGGCCGAGCCCACGCCATTGTTCATCTTCGAGCCATCCGTGAAAATTATAGGATCAAACGAAAAAGGAACTTTATCAGTTACTGGATCCAGCTGGTAGACGTTCCTTATGTTCAGATATTCAGTAAAGTCAAAGGTATGCATTCGTGGCATAAAATCCGTATTCTTCAACGTAGTGTCACCAATTTTAATACCACCCGTGCCTTGCGTAAATGGGAGTTTCTCTGCCTTATTTTTCAAATTATAATAAATAGGAGGTATACCAGATAGTACACAAAGCGCTTCAGTTGATGTTGATCAATAAGGTTTTAACAGGGCTCGGAAGTAGCACGCTACAAGTAGCGAAACTACAGTAGCCGCTACTTTTTCCAGTAGTTTGTAGTGTAGCGCGCTACATTAAAAAGTGTAGTGTAGCGAGCAGCGCGATACAAAATATTAGTAGTTTGTAGCGAGCATCGACGCTACTTTTGACGCTACTTTAGGAGGGAGGAAAAAAAGTGCCAATCTTTAAATTACGTGATCATCATAACTCTTTTCTTTTGTGCGAAATATGTTCTCTGAAACAATTTGCGAACGTCAGCGACAAATCTCAGTTGCAGTAGTTACAACGTAAAGTTTCAGCATGCCCGTGATCTAATATCTGCTGTATTTTCTGATAAAACCTCAAAGTACTCAATCAGAAAAAAAATGATTTTCTTGCTGGGAACCCTTTGTCTTCTTACTCATTATTAGATCTTGTGTTTTAATGTGGGGATGCTTCTTTTGAGATTAATGTAATAGAATGACAGACAAAAATAGTATAGAACTGCCCTGCTCGGCATATAATGAATATTTTGAAATTATAGAACAACAAGAAATTGGTAATTATTCTGTAACATGTAAACTTTGTACAATTAATAAGAATTTAACGGTATCAAAATCATCTTCTTACAACTTGAAGTGGAATATAGAGGTGAGTTAGCATTTTCTTTATTAATAATAATTACTGGATCGCATCTCGCACTGAATATTTAAATCGTTATTCACTAAAATCCATAAATCATTAAAAAGAGTATTTTTGAATTAAGATCCCTGGTTCAGAAAATAATCTTATCGAAATGTTTATTAACGCAAAAAAATATTTTATTAATACGTCTTTTGATCGTTGTGAAATATTTGTCCAATGTATGCATACAAATTATTTTATTGCATATTTCCTTTTGAAGATTCCAATAGATAAAACAAAGGTGGTGGAAAATAAAACTACATTATTTAAAAAAATGCCTAAGAATGCTTAATTTGATTTTTATGGCTATTTATTTTTAATTTCGCTGTACAGGTTTTTTATCGCTAAAATAATTTATAGATAATGTTTTATATTTGATTTGATATTGTATAGCTTGGTGTTTTAATGAAATGTCTTTATCTTTGTCTCCAGAATGAATCTAAAGCCCAGTATGTTGAAATTCGGGTTTTCAAAGGGACACAAACAAAAAGAGATAGAAAGGAAAAGAAAAGCTAGGCTTTAATTTATGCAAGTCTGTATGATCGTGTTCAATATTTAATTTGCTTTCAGGAACTATATTTAAATTGTAAAGAAATAGGACTATTTAGCTCTATTTAAATATATATATATATATTCAAATTTACCAAGAGCTATCCGCTCTTAAGGTTGTTCTCAAATTCAAACTGGCTACTTTATGACATATTTTTAATTCACTTTTGTTCGGAAACGTATGAAAATGTAGGTGTCCTTATTCAGAAAATTTGTAACCGAAAGACGTTTTCCACTATTCTTTATTTTATTTAATTTTTTGGTAAGACAGAAGATTTTTCATAAAATACTGGCAAAGTCGGCGTTTTCAACCGAATTTCCAATGCCGCAGCAGGGGAAACGGAAAAAAAGTGACACGAATCGCTTATAACCCGATAAGTAATTTATTTATAAAAAAAAAAAAAAAGAAAACTCATTTCGATTCCAAATCGCTTCAATAGTCAGACCTGCCAATTTTATGCATTTGTATTTAAAAATAACTCAGATAACGTATCAGAAAGTTTCGCGTTGTTGAGTAAGGAATTTGAGAACCACATTAAGCGTTACTGGGCTATATCACTATCATACATTTGCAATATTATTACAATTTTGTTTTAAAATTTCCTCTTTTTAACACTTTTCAACATAATTAAAAAGTATCTATGAATGTGCTTTGTCTGTCTGTCCGTTCTCTAATTCTCGTAAATATACTCAGATTGCCATGAAAGTTTTATATGTTATTGAAGTTTACCATTAAATGTTCAGTATTGAAAATGAATTATGTAGCATTTATTTCTCCCTTACAGGGACATTCAAAAGAATTCTGTTACAATATGGTCTATAGGGAAAAATCGTTTGCGGTGTATTTAATTAGCGATGATAACTAAAGTAGCGAAAAGTAGCAAAGAATTGACTACTTTTGAAAAGTAGCTTGTAGTCGCTACTTTTTAAAATAAGTAGTTGTAGTTGTAGTTAAGTACATTTTTCATAAAGGAGTTGTAGTTGTAGTTCGCTACAAACAAAAAGTAGTTTTTCCGACCCCTGGGTTTTAAAATCGGCAGTAGGCCCATACGTTGGCACGAACTCAGTCTTTTCTTAGCCGGGATATGTAGATCAATAATCCATACTTCGTAACCATATGAGATATGTTTTTCAATAACACCAATGTACCATAATTTTTGATAGTGCGCTTCCAAACCTCTATGACGACAGCCAACCTTCTTCATGTTAATAGTAAACTCTAGAATCCTTTCTCTAACATATTCCATGTGACATAACCATTTAAATCTGCTATCGAGGACCAAACCAAGATACATTAAGGAGTCCTCCACTGGGATAGAAACGCCATTCAATTTAAAAATTGGACGTCTATTTTCTAAATTAAATCTTCCAAAAAGCATGGCTTTCGATTTTTGAGGAATTAGTTTTAATGTAAATTTACCACCACATCACTGAATATCTCAAGACAGCTGTTAATCCTATGTTGTAGCCGAGCTCTCGTATCTGCTCCCTCCAGGACCACAGAATCATCTGCGTATGACACAATGTAACGTTGATGAACACTGTGTCTTGACTATTTTATCAGCTACAATAGACCAGAGAAAGGGCCCGAGGCACGAACCCTGCGAACACCCCCTGAAAGGCTGTAAACCATCGTATACCATTTGAATAGTCAAAACCGATAAGGTGATGGTCTAAGTAAACAATTTGGAAAACGCATAACAGATTTAAAACTCAATTTCAGGAATTACCAGCAATATTCAGAAAAACATCCAAATTCTTTTATCGAGCCCTGTATACAATCTATAGATTTATATATAATACTACATATAATGCTAACATTTATTTCAGTTAGGAAACGCATAGCAATTTCACTCATTAAACGAAAATGTGTTAGTGATGTTTTCTACTGCCCTGTATATGATCTATAGAATTTATGCATACCAAGTAATAGGCAAAACATTAGTTAAATTTAAAAACGCGTAACGAAACAAAAAACGCATTTCAGCAATTATTATTAACGTTACAGTACTTTAACAGAATTATTTTCTGTGTCCCTGTAAATGAACAATGGAACAATGAATGCTATACACATAATATTCTATAAGAAGCCTCTTGTAATGCATCTCAGTGGTATAAATCTATTTCGATAGGTTTGAAATAGTGAAACATTATTAAAATAATGTTTCCGAATTCATAAACGTGCATATTTAGTACACTCTAAAAACGATATTTTCAAAACTGAGCAAAAAATACTCAAATTTGAGTATGTCGAGCTGAGTATGTCGTACTGAGTTGAGAATGGCTCCGAATCAAAATTACCCAAGTTTGAAACATGCATATACTCAGTTCTGAAAGCATGCACACACTGAAGAATAAAACATCATGTGCTCATATTTGAGTATGTCCATGTTTCAAAAATGAGTATGAACGGATTTCTATGTGCTCATTTTTGAGTATTTCCATGTTTCAAAAATGAGTTTGAACTGATTCTAATCATTTTTGAATATGTCCCTGTTTTAAAAATGAGTATGAACTGACCTTTATGTTCTCATTTTGAGTATGTAAATGTTTCAATATTCAGAGTATTTTTGATATTTTTGATATTTCAGAATTGAAAGCATTGAGCCGTCATATTCGACACAAAAAGTTTCATAACGAAATGAAAACATCGATTTACTCAGATTTGAAAGTGTCATTTTTCTCAGTGTAAATGTATTTACAGAATAGTAATCGTTAGTTTTTAAATACAGACGTGCACTGAGTTTAACTATAAGTGGCTTATGTATTATTTTCTTTTCAGAAACTGGTTTTTATACAGAATAAATTATACATTTTATTTCAAAACATACTACATGTACGTAGAAGATACTTGTTTGATGCTAATCATAAATGTAAAGCTTTTAAATAAATAGATGAATATCTTAATTTCCACATCCACCATCTCTTTAAATATTTTAAATTCTATAAAAATGATTCGATAAAATTAGATTCGTAAGTCGATCCAGTTTTTAAACCGCAACTACTTAATATCAGGGATGAAAGCGTTGCGGCATAATGGGCCAATCGTTACCATTAATTTTTACTATTTTTCGCGTTATTAAATCTCAGAAACTCTGTAACCAAAACATGTATAGAATTATTAAAATTATTAATTTAATTTAATTTAATTTAATTCAAATTTAATTCAAATTATTAATTATTAAAATATTATTATTTTAATTAATTAAAATTTAATTTAATTTAATTATTATAATTATTATTTAACTATTAAAATTTAGTGGTGACAGACGACAAAATGTAGCGCAGCGCTTTCATCACTGACTTAATATGGATAAATGAGAAAGTATATATCGTTCCTGAAACGTCCTGCATGGCTTTTCCAACAAACTACCAAATAAATAAATAAATAAATAAATTCTAGATCTTGTAATATTGTCTCCTGACCAAGAAATGTACTTTATTCAGACGTTCTGCAAATCTAAGAGCATTATGAAAATGGATAAAGTAATAAACAATATTTCCATGCACATTCACATGATAATTCGACCTCATACTATAACTGATCTCATATGATAAAGATAGAAATTTTTTGTTTACATTCTTTTATTGTTAATTTTACTGTGAAAACATTATCATAAATGTTACTGATATTTTTTTCTGTTAACAACTTTATAATGTTGCACAAACAGAAAAACATTGCTTAGACCATTAATTTATAAGATTTCATCTTACGAGAAATCCATCAATTCTGTAAACCATATTTCACACACAGATAAGATTTCCTGTACATATGAAAAACAGAAAATATAGATAGCTAGTTAGGATGTATAAAACATTGAATACGTAAATATCCCATTCTAACCTGGCGGATGAATAAACTGAGAAAAATGACACTTTCAAATCTGAGTAAATCGATGTTTTCATTTTGTTATGAAACTTTTTGTTTCGAATAGGACGACCCAGTACTTTCAATTCTGAAATACCAGAAATACTCAGAATATTGAAACATGGACATAAAACGGAGCACATAGAGGTCAATTCATACTCATTTTTAAAACATGGGCATACTCAAAAATGATTCACTCATTTTTGAAACATGGACATACTCAAAAATGAGCACATAGAAGTCAGTTCATACTCATTTTTGAAACATGGACATACTAAAAAATGAGCATATGATGCTTTATTCTTGAGTATGTGCATGTTTTCAGAAATTAGTATATAAATGTTTCAAACTTGAGTAATTTTGATTCCGGAGCCATTTTGACTATGCGACATACTCATATTTGAGTTTTTTTTTGCTTAGTTTTGAAACTGTCGTTTTTAGAGTGTAAACACAGTTTTTTTATTTTCCGTAGGTATAACGGTCAACAGTAGCATGTGTGTATGTGATATCTGATCCGTTTTTGGATAACTGAGGGAATTCTCTGTATATAATTAAACAAGTTCTGTTAATTTAAATTATATGGATACATGCTGGTAAACTCGAGTCCCCATTTCCCTATTTTTTTAGCGGCCATATATGAGCACAGACACGTCGAACAATCAATATTTCAATGACTGCCGGCTTCACAGTCTTATTAAAGGGTTAACATGAATGGTCATCTCACTCTCAAAGATTTATTTTCAAGATGCTGGCCAATAACACCCGCCCTTCAATTTAACATTCACCCTTAACCCTTTCCGGCACAGACAAAGTCTGTTCGTAAAATGAGAAACTGCTGACTGGTACCGGAATTTACAAACGACATTTTTAGAAAATATGAGCTCCTTATTTTAATCTTTCATTATAGAAACAAAATTTTATTAAAATATTCTTGGTGCCATTTGCAAATTTGGAATTAAAATTAGGTGTGCCCGGAGTGTCCGGACACTGTGCCGGAAAGGGTTAACGAACCTGCATCCAAAATAAATAAAAAATCATTTCTCATTAAAAATGCATGACTAAAAGGTTGTTTAACATAAATAATATATAGTTTATTTTTATGCAAGTTTTTAAACTCTACTTACATGTTATCAAAGTTTCGTAACTAAAAATTCATTATCTAAATTTCCAATTAAATTTTCAGCAGAACTGAAACTACACCATAAATCTATAAATGACACTGCAAAGGATGTGAATTATTTTTTACAATGGATGTGAATTTTTTTTTACAATGGATGTGAAGAGTAATTCACATCCTTTGTACTGTCATTTAAAAATTCATTGTTTGTTTAGCATGGTTTAAAAAAAATAAACATGATTGGAACTTCTGTATTTGATACAAGGTAAGATTTAAAAAAAAAATTCACTCTTTAAGCTGATAAGAATATTGAAAAATGTGGTATGAAAAATAATTTGACATATCAGCATTAGCATAATTAATTATTAAATTCGAAAAAAAATTATTGAGGTTTAATATGCATTAATTTTAAATTACATCCCAATGCTAAGTTAAAAAGTGTTAAAAAGCAATTTGCTACAGCAATTTATTTAAGCTTTAAGGAATAAATTATGCATTAATTTTTAATGCATTGATTTGAGAAGTAAATTTTTAGATTGATAATAACTTCAAAAGGAATAGGCTTTTTTAGACTTGTCATACCTATTAGTATGTTTTGTTATTATTATTATTATTTTTTTTTTTTTTGCACGAGATATATTATAAATAATTTTTTCTGTGTTTTACGCATTTAAAAATACGTTTTTAACTTTGACTACTAGAAATTTAAACGTTGAATATGTTTCGTGTTAATATACCCCGACATTACTCAACATACGATTTTCAAGCTCAATTAATTTTAACTATATATATATATATATATATATGAATTTTTAATGTCTCACTTTGAATAAAACAAAAAGCTTCATTTTTATCTTAAAAAAATGTAAAGGATTTTTTCCAATATTAAAATAATATGAAATCAAAAAAGTATTTTATTTTACACCATAAAATTTTAAAGATATTAATTTATAATTTGTTATAAATACTACATATTACAATATTTTCCGCTTAAGTGAATAACATCAGAATTTTAATATCTATGTTTTGGTTTTTTTAATTGTAATAGTATTTTTAAAATTTTCAAGGAATAATGTTGCATATATAAATTGAACTTTATTAATTCGTACAATGGACAGAGCCAAATAGAGATTAAATATAAAATATATTAACTTTCTAATTTGTAATAACAATGATTAACTCTTAACAATGTGTAAAAAGACGATTAATATATTTGAAAAAAAAAAAGAAAACACATTTGAAAAAGTACTTTTTTTTTTTCTGCAGAATGAGCAATTTATTTTGAAGAAGAAAAAAACTAATGTCAGTATTTGTTACAATTCGGTTTGGCGTGTTTCAGTGTCTTATATCGTCGAAGTTTAATGATGACAAGAGGACACGTGTTTCATCATTATTTTATAGAAACTCCCTTGACCCCTATAAAACGCCCTGTACGAGCTTCTGATGTACAACTCAACCGCCCAAAACCAGTCTCTTTACATGAAACATATTATTAGTATATTAGTACTATTTTTTAATTATGTACTTGAGTGCCAGTAAATGCCAGTACCACTTACATAATTTTATATAACAGATTTAACTAATTCCATCCCCATTTAAATTTCAAAATTCTAACTGGACTATCTGGTCGTTTTCTTTGATGTTAAAGTATTCCAAATTTGATACAGACTGCACAATTTAACGACATTAAATATAAAAGCATAAAATTGATGTCCCAACACTTAATCAAAAGGTTAAAGAAAATAATTGCACATGATTATCTTTATTGGAGCAGTATAGATTAATCGATTATTTTAGAATTCCATTAGGCAACATACTTAAATTGTGCTTATAAGATAAGTAGCTCCAACGTATATATATATATTTATAGTGACGAAAACAATTCCCTTGATGCAGGGGTTGCAGTCTCTTATTTATTTCCACTATTTACAAACGATAACACTCATGGTTCATTTATCCTAAAAAATTAAATCAAAACCACTAAGAACAATATTTTTTGGAAATACTACTAAACTACAATCGCAGTTCGTACCCTTTTAGATGGCAATATCACCTATGCAAGTAAATAAGATTTTTATTAAAAGAAATATCTATAAGAACTGGATTAAATGTGTGAAAGTTATCGAACATAACATTTATACCTTCTCCAGAATTGGAAGTTTTTATCTACATATTCCTATAGCATTCTTTAAATTGAAACTCTCAGTTTGAGTAGCATGATATTAAAAGCACATTTATACAAAATATACGTGCAATATCATTTATTTCAGTTCAGCTAACATGATAGAGATCGCTTCACTGAACACAAAAAACTTTTATTCGGTTTGAAGTAAAAGCTCTTGTTCAGAAAAGGTTCTTCACTTTTTAGAAAAAGCTATAAAGTAAAATTTTCCAGCTTAGTAATAGCATACAAAATTTACTTTCACGCTTTAGTCATTTTGAAAATCGCATAAAATATGTTACAAGTGTGATAAATTTATGTATTAAAAAAATGACAACTTTTCAAATGTTTGCGAATAAAAAGTATATTTGTACATTTAGGTGAATACTGAGATCTAAACTGTAAAATGACACTTATTTTCATTTTTTATGTTAGTTTTTATGATAGTACATTTTAATTAAAATATTTCTAACACATGTGCAGACCCAGTTTAAAGTGATTCATAATGATGTATTATGAATTCATTACTTTTATACAGAAAACATTTTAGCTAAATTTTAATGCAGTGGATAATATAGCAATTATTTTAATGAATAAACCAGTAAAATAAGTTTGTTTAAAATTCCACAAAAACTTTCTAATTATGAAACAACCGCTAACTCAGCATTTACGCTTTATATATTTTGAATTTTGAAATATATGTCATCAAAAAGATGTATCCGATGTATTCAACACGTAATTCTTCTGAAAAAAAAAATTAAATCGACTTCAGGATTCTTTTTTACCATATTTCATTGATATCTGCGTATTGTTCGCCAGTCAGTCACAACCTCCGTAATAACTAAATCATGGTTCCTACATTTTCTGGAAATTTTCATACAAGTACTAGTATTTTCTTCTAGAAAAAATCGCCTAATTTAATCTCGCGTAATTTTGCCCATTTTTTAAGTTGCGTTTTTTCGCAAGAAAATACTGCTTTCCATGAATTTTTTGCTCTGAAAATTCCCTGACCTGTAGGAACCCTGTAAATGCATCTCGCATTCAGGACAAAAATTAGAAGTCAATGCCTCCCCAGAGTACAGTGTCATCTATTGGTGACAACTGACAAAATCTTTCAATACGTAAACAACTACCGTAAGCAAAGTCTGTACTCAGAATATGTATATGGAAAGTAAAAAAAAATAGCTTAGAAATATAAACTTTGTTTAAAAAAATTGTAATTAATTTCTAGAATTTCACAAACGTATTTATTGTTTTTCTTTTATAAATAACAATTTAAATTACTGTAGTAACTGTTATTTTTAATTTAAAATATTTGTTTTTAATATAAAAGTTCTTTTTTTAATTAATTATAATATATAAATTAATAACACCTACCTTCATTTATAAATATATTTCCTAAAAAAATAACACAAACAATGTAATGGAGTGAAAATATTTATTAACATTATCTTTTTTCAATTAATTATAATATATAAATTAATCACACTTACCTTTATTTATAACAGTGGTTCCCAACGGGGGGCAATTTGACTTTTCAGGGGGGCAATTTAACTTTTCAAGGGGACAATTCGGAATTTCTGTGAACCCATACCTTCTAATTTTTTTTTCTAATAGTAATGTTGTAGACTGAAAATAAAAGTTACACATTCAAATTTCAAAAACAAAATTTAAAAAAGTAAGTTTTTTATTCAGTTTCTAAAAAGTAACCATTCAAAAGTTTTAAATACAACACTACCAGAATAATTATAGAAAAAACTTTTTAAGATATTTAGATACTTTTATATATTTAAAAATTCTTTATAATTTTTCTGATTTATAAGTATTTTAGAATTTTAAACAACTCTTTCGATAATTTATTGAATGAGTTGCACTGCAGTATGTCACATGAAAATCAATTTTACAGATGAAACTATTCAAGTGTATATTTAGCAATTACTTGACGACCTTCCTTTACAGAATCTTTTATCACGTTTTATTCTGATTAGAAATTGTTGTGTAATTTAATCGCAGAAATTATGTGATTAAATAAGACAAAAATGTTTTATTCAAAATTATTGATTTTTCTAATCCAGGCTTCTGAGCACTCTATGCATCACGCATACGTGGCGACCGTGTGCCAGTAAACTACGAGGAGTATCAGATGATTATAAAAATATTTGATTCATCTATTAACTTCGGCACGTTTCAGGATCAATGTTAAATTCTTTTTACTCTATCAGGAGTAAATTCTTTAAAAATTTTATAAGAATTATATGTTATAGGGGGAAGGGGGGGCATCATCATTTTAGAGATGTTTTGGTGGGGCACGGCTAAAAAAAGGTTGGGAACCACTGATTTATAAATATATTTCCATAAAGTAACACAAACATTGTTTATGGAGTGAAAATATTTATTAACACTATAGCATTTAATTACTAGATCAAAAACTATGAGCAAGTTTTAAAAAGATTAATACAAAGTACCAAAGTAGTGGATTAAATTAAAATTATTTGTAGCAACTGATAATACAAATGTGAAAGGAATGAAACAGTGGCATGAATGTTGTATATGCTAAATTAAAAGGATTTTAAAATGAAATTGCAGAATGACGTTTGAGGCCCCCGACCTGAATATTGGCTAGTTCCATTATTACAATAAATTAAATTAATATGTATAGTATTCTTTTATATACAGATATGAATAATCCAACATAAAACAGAAAGTAGTGGTTTACGTTATTTACTTATATCTATTGAAGGATTATGCCAGTTGTCACCGATAGATGGCACGGTACTCTGGCGAAATCTAGGGATCCTACATTAGAGAGAGATTGGACATTGACGGAAAGTCCGCCATATTAGTTACAAAGCAGGTGGAACGCCGTAGAACGCAATGCATTTTCATCCGCGTCCAACACTTTTTATTCTATTAAAATCACCAGAAATTCATTTCATATGCCTTCACAGAGTCATTCAGAACATAAACATAAGCACAATTCCGTTTTAATGAATAAGAATTCTCAGAAAATGCTTTTTCTTTTATTCGGCTGAATTGCAGGGTTAACATTTCGGGACTTTACATTATGCTTAAAATATTCGAATTTTATTATAAACAAATATTCAAGTTTTTGGGGGTTTTTTTCACTTAAAATAAACATTTTAATTTATGCATAACACAAGAAATGCTACATAATGTAGTTTTTTGTAGCGTGGGTATTTATTTTTTACTTTCCTCTGTTTAAATGGTCATGACTCATGATATAGATTAGTTAGGTTACTTTTTTAAGTAAATAAATAAAATTTCTTAGAGGGAACTCTTTTAATTTTATAAGGTTAAAAATATATCATTTAATAGCAATAAGAAATTTAAAAAAAAAATACTGAAATATTCAGAAAAGTATAAATTTTTTAAACTTATTCCTAATATACCTTCTTTATTAATGTATTTACATTAATAAATTTAGATAGTTTTAAAGAAACTAATTGGTTGTATGAAATTAAAAAGCTTCAATTTTCTAGAATAATACACTTTATAATACTACGTATATCTAAATATGCAATATATATATATATATATATATATATATATATATATATATATATATATATATATATATATACATTCCGAGAAACTGAATAAAAAAATTTACACACATATGCTTAGTAATGTTTATTTATATAGAGGTTTATATATTGTGAATTTATATATTTTTGCAATTGTCAGAGTCAGCGCTTTTATACATAGATATTTTTATGCGGAAAATTTAAATGCTTACGTCTTGTGGTCTCAAATTCCGCGGATATGTAAAAAAGAAATTATTAAAAAATGAACAGTTTAACAATTTATTCAATTATTCCTTATAATTTATAAACAATTTCATATTTTAAAAAGAGTGCACTATATACAATTTTATTCTGTATTACGTTCTTAAAATTAATGTTTCAAAATGTAAACAGAAATTCATCGCCAATAACGTTTGTCAATTACTGCCAACTGTGTCAAACTTCGAAGCTCCAAATTATTTACACGTTTTTCTCACTCACTACAAAAAGTTTTAAATCAAAATTAGTTTTAAAATATAAAACAAGAGTCGCAGAAACGAAATTGCTTTGTTTGTGTTACTCATTTCGATAGTTATTATTTAATGAAACTGTTTAAAGTTGACCGCATACTCAACAATTGAACTCTGACAATTTAAAATATGTTACAAAATAAATAAACATTACTAAATATTAAAAGTAACTATAAATAACAAAAGAAAATTATCTATTAATAGTGTACTAAGTCTTGATACAATATTTAAAATGTTGAATCTTTAAAATCCAAATTTTCGCTAGAAAGCAATACCAGCGTATACATACGACGTAACTAAAATGGCGGATTTGTCAAATCTGCCGGCGACGCAATGTCCAATCTCTCTCTAATGTAGGATCCCTAGCGAAATCAGACTTCTAATTTTGGCATGGGGAAATCGTGAATGCGAGAGACATTTAGTTATTATGGAGGTAGTAACTTTAGTGAGAGTGGTTTGGCACAAATAATTTAGTAGCAACCCTTTATTGTAGCTTCCATTCGCATTAAATGCCACAATGTTGACACAATCACTTATTTTCACGTGCAGTAGACGGTGATAGATTAAATTATTTGACTTGTCACGCTACAAAAAAAAAAAAAAAAAAAAAAAAAAAAAAAAAGAAGATGAAAAACTGTATATTTTAAAAACATAAAATCGTACTGTGTAACTTAACACCATATTTAAGTTTTTCTACAATTGGATAAATTTTACGAACAATAGGGCCTATAAAAAGAAAAAAAAATCTTAGTACAATTAAAACAGGACCAACATTAGGATAAACTCTTTCCAAAAAATAAATAAATAAATAAATAAAACTAAACAATAATAACAATAATAATAATAATAAATATGAAATAAAAAGTAGAAAATAAAATTGGAGCATAAGGTTCAATTGCTAGGCGTGGACATACATACAAACTAATATATAAAAACAAATTGTATATTCTCCTTTGTTAAAATTTAGTTTAAAATGGAACTTTCATAGAATAACAAATTTATGATATTTTTATAAAGAGATTGCATGCGTATTTAGATGACTAATGTTTACTTCTGAAATGTTTACTTCTGGAGTTAGTCTTGTTTAAAGGTAGTTATGATATAGTTTCTAGGAAATAAGATCTAAACTGTAAACAACACACATTTTCACTTAATTGTGATATTATCGTTGAATTATATTTTAATTAAATAATTCTTGAAAATCCGAGTGTTTTTTTTTTTTCATATTCACCGAATAAAACGATTTATTTGAAAGAATTTTTTTTTTACCTATATAAAAACTTTTATTCCAGTATTACATGCAGTACATGCAGAATGAATATCTTCAATGTATTCTTAATGCATTAATTTTTAAAAAAACACTTTAGCGCATAAATTTCGTAAAATGACTTAGAACTAGAGCTTTATTCTTTACTTCATTGCAAATTTTACTGATGAACTAACTTTATTCGAGTTGAACAATCTCATTTAGAATGGCATCTTATTCAGCAATATATTTATGCAAAACATATGACCCCATATAATTTCTTTCAGTTGAGTTAATACCGTTTAATACGACTGAATGAGTCAAAAAATTTCTTATTCAAATAATTAAATATATTACGCCGGAATGAAACTTTTAAAATTAAAAAACTTTCCAAATCAGACAAAAATTAAAATTTTTTTGTCAAATTATTTTAGGCTACTCCTGCCAATACCAGACACGCTTCTTCAGCAAGCATACGGTAATTAGGTTGGCAGTGCCAGTGTGGATCAAGACACTTGATATCCAAGTTACACTTTACCATTTGTTAAAATGGCTGTATCACTTGAATAGTTTATGACGGAGAAACCTTTTTACCCGTTAATAATCTCCACGTGTTGTGAACGATGGAAAGAACGTATCGAACATTACTCAGTGCATACTTATAAACATCGCAGCGAAAAACACTAAATGTTAAAAACCAGACCCCAATTAACTGTAGTACCTCAAGTGCTGACCGCAGCTGCGAACCAAACTGAATAAAATCAGATGGGCATTACGTCGAAATTAATCAACTCAGAAATACTCCAGACTGTTTCTTCAACATTCAACTGATACCTCGAGCGTGCACTTAACATAAACTTTCTCAGTATGCAAAATGCAACCGTACCGTAAAGTCGCCCGTGTAAATACGATGTATATATCTTAAATTTAATGTAAAATTGGAGCATTTATAAGCAGACTCCAAACGCGAAATAAATGTATATATGTAGCCAAGAAAGTGAATAATAATATTATATTCAAACCAAAATGGATATCTACTTACTACATGCGAATTTGTTATTTACTACTAATATTACTTCTTATCCCAAAACAGTGATATGATGATGATTCAAAAGGAAAAGTATTAGGTTAACACTGTGGATAAATCTTAGCGCGAAGGCAAATTTCAGGTAAGCTGAATTAATCTTTTTACTATTATCAACAGATGAAAATTAAAATTAAAATATAAAGACTGATATAACAATTTATAAGAATAGAAAATTATTATGCTACCGAAGGTTATAACAGTTTCTAAATGAGAAAATATCATTATAGAGCCAATAAGCATGGCATACAATGCTTTGACAACTCATTTTCAACAAATATTTGGGATAATCCACTCTGGTTCTCAATGTAACATAGATAATTTCTAATAATAACACTTCGAAAACAATATCGTAGTACATTATTACATTTTCTATTTATGTATATATTTTTTAGAAAATTACATGTGGATCTTTTGCAGTTTTCCGCATCCAATGTATATTTCGATTAGTGCTGTAATATCACGAAATTAAGTAACCATACTAATCGAGAGAATCCTCAATTTTCATGCAGGAATTGGATATTTAGATGATGAATGTTAACTACCGAAATCTAAATTTATAAAATTATACTTATTTTAAGTTTATTATGATATAGTTTGTAAGAACTGCAGTCTAAACTGTAAACCAAACTTATTTTACTTTAATTATGATAGTTTCATTGAATTATACTTCAATGCATTGTACATAACTAAAACAATTTAAACCAAGTGTTATATATAATATTTTTCATATCCGCCGATTACAATTATTTTCTTGTGTAAAATATTTCATCAAAATATTCATTTTTATCTAAATATTACATTAAGAATAATTATTTCCTGTTTAATTTTGACGTTTTTAATTGAAAAATCGCCAAAAAGTGTAGTGTTTAAGCTCCTAAAATGATTTAGAACAGCTTTACTCTTTACTACTTTGAAAGTTTCATTTACACACTAACTTTAAATGTGTTGAAAAGTCTTATTTAGAATGTCATCCTAATCAACAATATATTTATACAAAACGTATTTCTCCATATTTCGTGTTTTCAGTTGACTTAGTGTGATTGAAAATGATGGATTGAATCAAATAGCTTATATTCACATAAAGCAAAAAAGCACACGCAGAGAACTTTTTATTCACTTTTCAAAACGTCTATAAAGAAAAAGGTTATGATTTTGAAATCACATACTAACATATCTTTCACGCTGTATTCGATTTGAATATCGGAAAAGTATGTCGCCGAAGGTATGCGTTGACGCGTCGAAAAGAGCAAAAATTCACAATACGGGTTTCCCTAAATTAACGTGGTTTGTGTAAGTGTAATAATGTTTTTTTAGATGATTACTCTAATTGGGCAGAAAAAAATTCGATTATTCAGCAACGCATGAAATATGCTATCCCTTTTTTTTACATTAAGATGGCGTCGAATTTTTTAAAATGAAATTTGCAGAAAAGGCTGAAATAATGTTAAAATAATTCGAAGAAAATTCTCAAAAATTAGAACTTTTCAAACAGCATTCGAAAGACATATACCCATCATCAGTGAAAATATTCAAGTACACCTAGGATTAGAAAATAAAATTTTGTGTTACATCAAAATCTATGGTGAAGAAAATTGTGCAATTGACAATTGATAACTTTTCATTTAAATAAAGTTAAATGTATATAAGTTTGAAGAAATCAAATAGTATTACAATAAGTTTTAATTGAAATTTTGTACATTTTTAAAAATTAACCGAATGTTTAGTAAGCTAACATAATTAATTTAAAGAATTTTAGTACTGCAGAATTAAAATTTAAATTGATTTTTCAATATATAGTCATTGTTACTTATTAAATTAGCTCACACGTTCATGTTAATTAAAATTCATGAAAATTAGATAAACTTTTTAAATGTTTCCACTCAATCTGTAATAGATACTTTCTAACAATAATACACCAAACACAATATCCTAGTACATTATTACATTGTCTATATATGTACTAAATTGGGTTTTTGAGAAACTTGGTGTGTGGATCTATTGAAGTATTTTGCATTCAATGTATGTTTCGATTAATGCAATAATATCGCGAAATTAATTAACCCCACTAATTCAGAGAAAACTGTATTTTTATGCAGGGATTCTATGTATAGTTGATGAATGTTTAATACCGAAATCTAAATTTATTAATTTATCCTTGTTTTAAGCTTACTATGATAGTTTCTTGGAACTAAAAGTCTAAAAAGTAAACCACAGCTATTTTCACTTAATTATTCTCGTTTCGTGTAAATATACTTTAATTTAAAAAAAAAATTAACCGAGTTCTAATATATTATTTTTTATATTCACTAAATAAAAAGATTTCTTCGTAAAAGAACTTTCATCAAAATATTCCTCTTTATCTAAATATTACATGCAGGAAGAATATTTTCAATGTAATTTTTAATGTGTTGAATTTTCATGCAACAAACTTTTACATGATAAAAAATGAAAAACTGCATAAGTCCGTAAAACGGTATAGAGCTATAGGATGAAACACCCAGTTATTGACACCTAACCAGTAACTGACACTTGAGCAAAAATCTAACTCAAATAAGCATTTTGTTAAAAATTCTGCAAAGTAATCTCATCTAGTTGTATATGAGACACTTATTTTTATTTTGGAGTCAATTTGTTCACCACTGGGTCAAGAACATATTCAATGAGAAAGAACTTTTTGAGAATACAAACAGTGCCATTTTGAAGCAACCATCTTATTTCTAAAATTAAGGAAGTGTTTCTCTAATCTATTTGTAATGCAACCATCCTAAACTTGTTTCTTAAAGTTATATTAGTACAAATTAGTTTAAATATGTATATGATATATTAGGACCATGATTTAAGGTTTATAATTATTGAATTTAGCTTAATGAGAGGTTCTAGTTATAGGTTCTTAGAATTTTATTTTACCAGTCTCTGACAGAGGTGTTAATTATTGGTTATATTAAAGAAAGCTGAAATCTGTTATTTGAACTGTTTAAAAATGCATAATAATAAATAAAATTTTTCCTGTAGTAAACAACATTAAAATTTAAGTTGTTTTACCAGTGTCTGACACCAGATGTCAGTTATTGGTTCATAAGTGTCAGTTATTGGTCATCTGCATTACTAATAATACAGTACTAAATATTACTCCTATTTACTCTTACTATTTATTCTTTCATAGTTGCCAACCTCCCGATTTTTTTCATACCAGTAAAATCTTACAAAAGTTTTCACTTTATTAAATTGCAGAAATTGAATGATTAGATAAAACAAATATTTTTACATAAAAATACTGGTGTGAAAAAAATCGGGAGGTAGGCAACTATTGTATAGCTTACTAAATCCCACCTTTTATAATACATATTAATGTAGTTTTTATAATAAAGAATAAAGTTTTTAAAAGCATTTTAATATTTTAAAATAAATTGTCAGTCACTGGTTCACTTATGATATATTAGGACCTGGTGTCAGATATTGGTGTTCTAAAAAATGGATGGTGTCAGTTATCTGGAGTTTTTGACCATATGTATGAATAAAATTAATTTTTAATAATAAAATGTATAATATTTCAAAATTTTGCCAACAATTATTTTATAATATATCTCTAATATATCTCTAAAATATTTCTAATATAAACTATCCTTTCAAAAGCAAAGGGAAATATAAAATAGATTTAAATGTTTGTAATAGTGATTTGAGGACTAAAGAATCCTTAAAATGTTAGTAACTAGGGATTTCACCCTAGCTTTATTCTTCATTTCTTTGAAAGCTTTATTTCAAACTAACTTTGTTTGAGATGAACAATCACATTTAGAATCGAATCCAACTCAACAATATGCTTTACACAAAATGTATGTCCCATATTATTTATTTCAGTTGAGTTAACGTGATTGTATACGCCTGAGTGAAACAAAAAACTTCAATTCGCTTAAAGTAAAAATCACTCACAGAGAAATAGTTAGTTTTCACTGTTCGAAAACAGTTACAAAGAAAACTTTCTGCTTGAAATATCGCATACAAAATTATCTTTTGCGCTTTATTCGTTTTGAATATCGAAAAACAATATGTCACGGAGGGCACACATTGATGCATCAGAAAGCGAACATTCAAAATAATTTTTCTTTCTTTCTTTTCTTTTTCTTTTTTTCGTAAACAACAAGTTTATTTTATTTTTTACACGTTTTGTTTATATTTAGATGAAAGGTTTGTTTAATACTTTATCCAACACTGTAAAATGTCCCTTACGTTCATTTTCATTCATTGCATAGTGATAATTTCTCAGAATTATACTGGAATTAAAATTTTTTTAAGAGGTCAGCAGTAGTTGCCTAAACCTATGAAAAACAATTAACATTTAAGAATTTTTTTTGATAAGGATAATTTCTCTTTCTTATTATTTTTTCGGGAATAGATAATTTTATTTTTTACACTGATTGTATATATTTAGATGAAAGGTTTGTTTAGTACTTTATCCAACAATGTAAAATATTGCTTACGTTAATGTCATAGTGATAGCTTCTGAGCATTATACTGGAATTAAAATATTTTTTTAAGAGGTCAGCAGCAGTTGCCTAAACCCATGAAAAACAATTAACATTTAAGGATTTTTTTCGCGAGAACTACTTAAGGCGACTTAAATATTATTTTGGTACTATATATTTTTTGGAAAATTAATAACATTTTATTTTTTAGACAATAATCAATAAATTCTTAGTGAAATTGCGTAACTATTGCATTTTTAATTTTTATTTCTTTCCAAACGATTACTTTTATTTTAGGTATAGCAAAAATTATGAGTAGAATTATTTAGATCGCTTCAGGAATTTACGGGAAAATGTTTTATCAGCTAATATCAGGTGTATTCCATGGCATTTCGCACATGTTCTTGACCACTTAAAACAGCTTAATGTATTCATTTTCCTATACACTTAATTAAATTATATCTTCATATTAGAACTATAAAATAAAATACACTTTAATCTAACATAGGGATTATCAAACTTTTAGGCTGACGTACCACTAAATCTAAGTTCATACTTCCTCGTACTACCAAATAACAAACATTATAGGGCAGCACTAAAGAATTGGTACACAGGAGTGTGTGTCTCATATGTATTGATTAGCAAGGGGACTACGTTGAAAAATTAAATAAAATTTTGTCCAAAATCTTGTTTTCTTTGTTAGGCCGAGAACTTTTCGAACCATCCTCGTAAAGTTAATATAGAAAACACTATAAAACAGAACAGGTCTAAAACGGATTATTTCCCAAGTCTTTTAGGCTTCCGTCTTAGCAGATTTGACTGTACCTCAAGATATAGGATTACGTTACTAAATTGTTACTTAGATTGACTGCTTTATATTAACATTCAAATAAAAATACTAGCATTATTACGATTTATTAATACCCATAATATCAAAATACAGTGTTTAGGTTGAAAAACTGCTACAATATTTAATGACTTGTGACGTCATTATATTGTATTTCCAAACAATTTCAATATAAAAATATATTTACGTTATATATTAATTTATTTCGACAAAATATTTTACCTATTATTGCAAATTTTAAAATAACATAAATAATCATATTTCTCTTCACTAGCCTACTGATTCATACTACATAGTAGCTTTATTGCAGTAATTTCATGGTGTCGTTAATGTGATGGGTAGGCTTGCTCTATCCCGGGTACAGCTTCCAAATGTCTAGTTCGATATTAGTTTTAGTCGTATACTCAAATTATATGTTTAGTTTATTCCTGTATTTGTTTTTCCTATAAAAAATTGAAGAAAAAGTACATTCATATGGATATGTTGTGCTAAAATCTAGTAGCATAAAATGAAAATTGCGTTTACAGTTTACAGTCCTTAAATTGTTTTCGAAAATTTTCTGGGTGATAAACTTTCTTCGTTTTCTATTTCATAATAATATGCTGCATTTAATTCCACGTACCAGTACTGGTACGCGTACCATAGTTTGGGAATCCCTGATCTAACAGAAATTAGCAGAATGAATATTTTTGCGTAATTTTAATGTAATTTTAATGAAATAATTTTATTGCAGAACACCATCAAGACGGGTGTCATTTAACCTCATTTTAATTTATAATACCACTAATTCCGAATGCTATTTTTCTCTTTTTTTATCCAAGAACTCTACGATAAGACAAGACAAACTTTACTTGTAAAATAATCTGGTACTAAAAAATAAAAATCATGTGCAAACTATATAAAACTTATAAGTGATAACCGTCTTGAGAAGATGTTACAAATATAGCATATATTTTTTTTTCGATTTAAATATTTTCATTTACATAATTCTGTAATTTTTTTGCAGCTAAAAAATCTTATTTGAAATGGCATCATACTTAACAACATACCTATACAAAAAGTAGGGGACATGTGAATTTATTTCAGTTAATTTATAGTTTCTGAAAGCATCTGAGGGAATCAAAACTCTCCTATTTACTTGAACTAAAAACTCATGCGCTGAAATGATTCTTTATTTTTAATAAACAGCTTTAAACAAAAACTTTACAGTTCTGATATCACCCTTTAAATTAACTTCCAAACATTTGTCCTTCTGAATTTCGCAAAAATGTGTCACCGAAGTGATAAAGCAATGTATTGAAAAATCAAAGTTTTATTTTGTCCTAAAAGTTTAGGGTACTTACGTATTATCCGTGCCAGGAGATTGATCGCCAAAAATGGTTGCCAAGTACCAATCTTGTTTGTCGTTGAGAATCATGTTTTCAAACGCAGTAATTTAACATCAAATAACATCGTTAAAAATGGTAATTAATATAAAATAAATAAAATGTAATATATGTTTATTAAATTTATAACATTGTTAAAAATAGTAAATAACATTATTTTTGTAAAATTAATAAATCGTAAATAGCATAATAAATACGAAAGAGTAATATTATAGATTATTCCCAGGCATGTACCATGTAGCAAGAAAAAAAAATAAGGGTTACTATAATTAGTAAAATTGGCTCCATGCTTGGCGCAGTTGACTTAAAACTGGCACGGATAATACGTAAGTACCAAGTTTAGTGAATACAAATGCATTGTATTTTATACAGGGTTTATATATTTAAATGTACGATTTCTATTAATTTAGACAAAAAGTCCACTTTATCATGTTGTCATATTAATTCACTGGACAACAAATTTGAACTTTTACTCTGCCCCAAAACCAAAGTTAGTTGTTTCTTATTCAGTTTTTTTTTTGCGCCGATTCCCAATCTACTTTTAGATTTTCTCCAACACGTCCAGTTTTTGAGATCTTTGCATATTTCGATTTATGCAATTAATGGAATTCTTCTACAATTATAAGCAAATTAAAAGCATAAAGCATTAACTGATTGGAGTCTGTGTTTTATGTTATGATTACTGGCAGTTTACTTTACAAAAATGTTGTGTCCGAGATTATACTGATATGTGGCCGTGAAATATTGTGCCTAATATACATTTTTTTTCTTTTTTTTTCTAATAACGTTTCTTGACGTTAAAATATTTCTGCCACATGACTTTGTTATTATGTTTCTAAACCAGACTTTTACGCTTTCAAATCTGGTGTTCGTTTTCTTCTATTATGTCCAGTTTTTGAAAAAAGTGAAATTTTATTTTTGGTCAAAAAAGGCCAGAAAATGCTTTTTATGCTACTTTGTGATGTTCTTCACCTAATTAAGGTAGATTCTACTACTTTTTCGAATTGTCTTTCGATTATAACCATTGATGATTATGCCCCTGATAGGAATCTGACATTGTTCACCATTTTGACAACGAGGTACAAACCCCTATAAAGCATTTTATATTAAACGTGTGCAAATACAATTCAAAAGTGCAAATTAATTTTACTCAAAATCTAGACGTGATAGAAGGAAACGGATTCCTTCAATTCTGTGGTAACTACTCTAAAGTTGAAAGTAATGTAAAAATTACACTATTGGAAAATACACAAATTAGGCTTATGAGTTATGAATTAATTATCCTTATGAATTTAATCAATTAATTTTAATGTATATGCTTCGAAGACGATTTACAAATATAGCTTATGTACCTTTCTGATTTAACAGTTTTATATTATATATTTGAATATATTTAAATATTTGAATAATTTTCTTGCAGTTAAAAAAAAAATTTAATTTGGAATCAAATATCGATTCAACAACATACTTATACAAATCATATGGACTATAAAATTTACTTCAGTTGATTTACCGTGATAGAAAACGCTTGAGTGAATCAAAAAACATATTTTCGCTTGAAGGAATATATATATATCGCAAAGAAAGGATTCTTCCCTTTTTAGAAAGAGCTATAAAGAGAAAATTTCTTCTTGAGAAATCACACACTAAATTAAATTCCAAGCTTTATTCATTCTAAATATTGCAAAAATATATGATAAATGGGTATGTTGATAAAACGAAATTTCACATTTTAAAATTTTTAGTGAATTAAAAGTTAATTTTTTTAATGTGATGATTGAATAGTGTGATCATAAAGTATTTCCCTCATTACAAAACTTTTTTTCACAAAAATTAATATAATCAGGCATATGCTTGTTTCAATATATTCTAAAGACATTTATGAAGTTTTTAATACAAGTACTTGCGTCAGTAAATTTCGATGTGAGCACTGTTGGTAGCTCGAAGAATGTCAAGGCAGAAATCCATTTCTCGCTACGTATTGTGCAACTTTCTGCTGTCACACTAGACGAATTATCACATGTGTGAAAATGACCTTGAGTGTTTCACTATCTTTTACTGATGTTGCAAATACTCTGTCCTTTATGTATCCCCAAAAGAAAAAAATAGAGGATTTGGTTCATCCCGTCCGATCCATCTAACAGGAAATGTGTCATCAAGGAACTCAAGAACGACGGTAGAGACTGGACTAAAAGAAACTTAAATACATGACTTTTCCATGATAAAAATCTATACATATATTACGCTATCGTATTTGGCACAGAAATCGAAATTATTTGTTAATTATTTAATGGCAACGTTCAAAAGAAATGCATCTCATTGGTTTTTGTGTAAAAATCCTTTGGCAGGATTTAGGCCATGATTTTTTACATTTAACTGTTTGGTGCTACCATCTACTGGAATAAAAGCAAAATAAACAATAATTTCTTGTACAATTAAATTATAATTTGTCAACATTAACAATTGAATAGATATAATTTTATATATTTTCATTTGAAATATTGTTTTTTGTGAGCATTTAATGTTTATAATTTAAAAAATACAATTAGCAATATAAAATTAAAAATGTAAACAAAGCAATGATTTTTAGTAAAAAGGGAAAAGTAAGTGTAGTAATTTTCCCTGACCATTTCATTTTTTAAACGCAACTGTTATACTTTTGAAATTGTAGCTCTTATTTAATTTTATTACAAATGTTTAGTATAAATAAATATTATTCAGTCTTTTTTTAATGAAGTCAACTCCACTGTTATATTTTTCAATGACAGTCTGCCCGGGCAACGCCGGGCCGGTCGGCTAGTTTTATAGTATTACATTCAGTGGTTATTTCGTAATAATTTGCTGTAATCAGGGAAAGACTTCATGACCATTCTGTACATTTACGCGAAGGAAATTTAACCCTTTAGCAAAAGCTGTACTTATTTTTATTTATTTATTTATTTATGTTTGTAGTGATAGTTTCTCAGAATTAAACTTGCACCAAAATATTATAAAACATTTTTATATATTAATTTTCATATACACCGAATAAAGTATTTTCTGCATAATAAAATGATGTATTATATTGTGCTTTTCTTATGGAAAATTCATTAAAAGAATGGATAGATTTCGGGTAAGTTTTGTGAATTCAATTTTGATGCAATACTTTTAATGTATAGTTGCATATTTTTAATGTTTGTAGCATTATTTTGAAGTGTAACATATATACCCCATAAATGTTTCATTTAAAAGCGACGCGCATACACTCTTAGGAATTTCCAAGAAGTCTGGCACAGCTATTGCTGAATGAACAATTTCTATTTAATATTTAAATCGCAGAAAATTGTTACCGACACGTTTGACCGCAGAATTTGTAATGTTTTTTCTGTGCTTAAATAAAGCAAAGAATTCTATGAAAATATTGCGGAAAAACATTTTTCCGCATATTAATTATACATGTACTATGTATTACGTAGGTCGCGCGTCTATTAATCTGCTTTCTGTACTTACGCATACTCCTACACCTTGCATTATTGAGAAATATTTGAAATTTTCCGTTTTATTAGCAATATGACGTCATATTATTATTTTTTTAATTTGGCAAAACTTTTTATTTCATTTTCCTTTTTCACGTCGAAATCTTTCAATAAAAAATTAATTATTGTAGAAAGAATTTTATTGTGGATTTTTAATTGTTGGCAACTTCTATAACGAAAAATGTTGAAATTTAATAGGAAAAGGCTGTTAGATTTTTGGCTTTCTATTTCTATATATTAAATTAATACGAGTTTTTCAAAATTTTATGATTTTCAGCGTAATAGTAGGTATTTAGCTGTATGTACACACAATTTCAAGTTTCTAATTTATACTGTTTCTGAGAACAGGCTCTGTTAAGAACAGAATGAGAAGCGGGAAGAACAGGATTTCGTGAGATGAACGAAACACTAAAAATATAACCTACACTGTAAAAAAAATTTCCTGAAAATAACGGAAATTGTACTGGCAATCGAGACGCCAGTACTATTTCCGTATTTTAACGGAAAAAAAAATCCGTAAATTCCAGGAAATTTTCCGTGATTTCTGAAATATCCGTTTTTATATTTCCGTTTTATAACAGATATCTTCCGTATTTTTTAGAAATTTTTATGTCGTTAAAATAAATTTTATAGGACTAAAAAAAAAATATATATATATATAATAATCTCTATTATAAGGGATAGATACGCTTCTTTTTTTTTTCTTTCATTTCTGAGCGAATTTTTAACAAACAACCACCACTTCCCTCGATGAGTATCGAACCCAAGACCCTACGTTTACTAAACGAGCGCGCCAGACCACTACACTACGGCTGGACACATCACGTACTCAAATGATACTACTTATATGAGATACTTTTAATGTTGCAATAACTTGAAGTTCTCGTAGTTAGATGGATATTTTCAGAGATCCAATGTTTTTAATATTTTTTTTCAAAATTGTTCTATGTTTTGCTTTTTATTATTTGATGCTTTATAACAGATAAATTAAATTTTTTTATGTATTATATGCTTAAAATATTGTAATAACGATAATGATTGTTTCTTTTTGCAATAGTACATATACTTTTTAAAATAATTTGTGTGTTGATTTATTTATCAATTTCAGTAAAAACAATAATTTTCTTAAGCAGACGTATTTATTACATGCTATTAAAGTAAATTTTCTTTATCTCTTAGTTTAAAAACTTATGTGAGTAAACAAATTTATAATAAATTAAATTATTATATTTAAGCTTTGCTGCAAGCTTTTGTGTATGGTTCTATTAAAATGAATAATTTTTAAAATATCAAAACGAAAAAATAGATTTTTAGAGAACATTTTGAAATTAATAACTTTAGGATAGGTAAGTTTAAATTTAGACTTAATAATTTAGTTTAAATTAATTTAGTTTAATTTATAAAAATTATAAACTAACAAAATAAATTATAAACTTTTATAAAAATGAAGTTTATAATTTTATATAAACAAAAAGTTATTTATTATTTTTTATAAATTTAAAGAGAAAATTGTGAATTTTGTAAAATTATAATTTATAAATAATAAATTTTAGTTTAATTCACATGAATATAACACAAATCAGTTTAGTTTAATACCCACATACCGATAATTTGCAAAGATATTATTTTATGAAACCTTAAAAATATTAAAATAAAAAAATAAATTTTTAGAGAAAATTTTGAAATTAATGACCTTGTGATAGGCAAGTTTAAATTTGGACTTAAAATTATAAACTAACGAAATAAATTATAAACTTTATAAAATCATAAACTTCATTTTTATGAAAGTAAAGAAAAAAATATTAATTACTTTTATAAATTTAAAGAAAAAAATATAAACTTTGCAAAAAATTATAATTTATAAAATAATAAATTTTAGTTTAATTCACAAATTTATAAGACAAATCAGTTTTGTTCAATACAATATACATATCGATTAATTTGCAAAGATAATATTTTACGAAACCTTTAATAACCTAATATGGCCACACGTTAATAAAGTTAAAATAAAATTTTAAAACGTCTGTGAAAAAATTCACAATTTAAAGCAATATAAAGAAAAAAAAGTAGATTTAAAAAAAAAAAAAATCTGTAATTTATGAAAATAAAATAAATTTCTAAAGATTTCAATAAAAACTAAAAATATCACTGTTATTTTCACAAAAATTACCGCCCAGACACAAAACCGGTTAGAATGAGTTCCAGGATTGACCCGAGTCTAATGACAAAAAAATAGGCCCACGGGTAGGACTGGTTCAAACCTGGATCCTAGAAGAACTCTAGTAAATACAACAATCTTAATTCGCATTTAAAACAAGTCGATTTCTGTACGCAAACCTCTGAACGTCATTTACGGAAATGGCATTGTTTTGAAAGAAATACGGACATTGTACAGTTTTGTAAGAAATACGGAAAAATCCATTAAATTTACGGAAAACATTCTGCCTATTTACGGATTTGAAATCGTCTTTACGGAACTAATGTCATTTACGGAAATTGTACTGTTGTTTTGGAAAAATGAAACTTCTCCGTAAAATTTAACGGAAAATCTCTTGTATTTTCACGGATTTTTTTTAGAGTGTACATGCTTTTCTGATTTAAAAGTATTTTTTATATATTTCCATTTTTTTTTCAGTTAAATAATCTCATTTAGAATGGCATCATACTTATCAACGCACTATCACTGTATCGCATCATACTCAAACATTATGTGCATATTCTTTATTTAAAATGAGTAAATATGACTGAAAACCCTTGAGTAAATGAAAACCTTTTTGTTTCTTTAATAAAATCTCTGACACAGAAAATATTTTCCACTTAAAAAAATGTCACAAAGAAAAAAATCCTGCATGAGAAATCACATTCCAAATTAACCTGCACGTTTTAATCGTTTTGCATATCGCAGACCACTGAAAGGATAAAACTAATGTATTGAAAGAACGAACATTCATAATTTAGTGATTAACAAGTTAAGTTTATTTTTATACGCGGATTTAATTATCGAAAAAGGTAGTTTAAAACAGAAGGTCAATTGTGCTTTATTGAGACGATTTTCATGTACACTTCTATGCATAAATTCCTTATATCTATCGAATTTGTATTTTATTAGGTAGCCATGAGTCTTATATATTGTTCTGGCTAGACAGTCTCATGATTGGTTAATTAGTCTCAGTACAGGAATATGAGATTTCTCGCGACACTCTTGGACATCTTTCCGAAGTTTTTTAATTGTTCGTGGGCAAGACTCATCAAATGCAGTCGCGAAGTCGACAATGAAGACCAAAATATTTTAACTAGCTACTGGAATCATAAATATTGACCAATCTCTGTTAAGAACCAAAATTTTTTTTAAAAATGTACAATATTAAGATATATGTCAGACAATCTGGTATTTAAAATGAAGTTTTTTTTTTTTTTTTTTTTTTTTTTTTTTAACTGACATTTTAATAGTACTGTTCATTATTTTGCGTAATTCCTTTCGAATTTTTTCTTCAAACAAAATAATGATTTTTATAAACAGCTGTGTTTCCTTCGTATTTAATTCATTAAAACCTCCTACTAATGTTTATTTTATTTTTTAGAGCTATATGATTCTGATAAGTTTCATTTAAAAACTTAAGTTATATCATTTTTCTTAACTTATTAACCAAATCGAAGAAGTAAGACAATTCAAATCATCTTATTAGTAATGCTCAAGATTATTTTTTTAACCTATTCATAAGAAAAATATATGCTTTCTGAAAATCTGTTTAAATTTAAAAATCGGGAAAAAAACTGAGGAGAAGAAGGAGGAAGGAGGGTTTATCGTTTTTTTGGCTAGAAATTTTTACTGAACCGTATATTTAGAGAGAAAACTATTATAAATGAAAAATAAAATCCTGTTCATTCATTTGACGCTTCCAATATTGACCTTTCTGCAAATAAAAAAGCGTTAAAAAGACGGATAGTTATACACATTGAAACGACTACCTAATATAAAGACTGCCTAGTAAGGAGTGCTTAAAAAACGTGCCTACACGTGATACAAAATTTAGTCAAAATCGTTTGAACCATTTTTTAGATACAATTAGCTTGACCCTGACCCATGATGACCCAAAATGACCCACTAATTGAATTTTCTCGTACTTGTAAGCTAGCCCAATGGTTTTCTGGTGCCCCAAAATGGTAGAATACAGAATTTCGTCAGAATCGTTAGAGCCGTTTTTAAGATAAAATTTGCATTGTATTCTTTCTTCATTGTATTCTTCTTTTTTCATTGTATTCTAAAATATTGAAAAACGTGCAATTTCCCCATTGGAGAAATTGCACGTTTTTCAATTTAACTTGCATTTGATAGAGTGTAAAAATACGAACATTTTGATACCATTTTTACATATATTTGAAACTTGTATAATTCATTAAATTAACTTTTAAAACGCAGTTTTTGCCGCGGCGGGAAAAAGCCACGTCACGTGACGAAAGCTGTTCTGACGTCACTACACATGTAAAAAACCCTCGCTGTATTTCTCCCTGTTATTTCCTATGGGGGCGGCTTGCTTTACGCTGGATGGTTTCTTTCTTTTCTTAAAAATGATTAGTATAACAAATTAAAAGTATTGTAAATTGCTGTAATGAATAAATAATACTGTGAATTCCAGGTGATATTTTTATTCCATCGCGTTTCTAAGAATTTTTATTTCCAGATCTCGATGTAGAAATAAAGTATCGGTACAAATTAATACTCGTACTACAATATTGTATTTTATAGAATAAGGTATACTTATATATATATATATATATATATATATTGCACAATATAAAATAAACTGGTACAAATAGGATTTATTTCATTAAGGAGGGTGGAGTCAACTTATAAAAGGGTTTTTGTATTTATATTTTATACTTAAATTATGAATTTTGCTTGGTTCCACTATATGTTTTATCTCTTTAATTGTTAAATAAGCTGTTTTGAATCTTTGAAAAACAGCTAAAGTTATTAGAAAGAGCGAAATGTGCGTGCTAAGATAGCTTTAAGACAGGCTTACAGAATGTTTATATAAATATACACGAGAAAAGTTTAATA
The DNA here is from genome assembly GCA_963931845.1 of Maratus michaelseni. Classification (NCBI taxonomy): domain Eukaryota; kingdom Metazoa; phylum Arthropoda; class Arachnida; order Araneae; family Salticidae; genus Maratus; species Maratus michaelseni. Next base: position 356,379,200 of record OZ007591.1, on the reverse strand, counting down.
ATTTTTAAAAAAATGTTTCCAGAGACATATCCAGACTTTTCTGACAGGGTTCTTTTTTTTTGTGAAATTGTGAAAAGTACTTCATATTTGTGAAAAAAAAATAATTTTAATTTTGTGAATTTTAAATAACTGTTATATTCAGTTTCCTGTTTATGATTTTTTGACAAGATTCTTTATATATGTAAAAGCTACATAAATAGATTCTTTGACGGCTTCAGTTGTTTTGTGTCAGGTGAGATTTTTCTTTTAAATAATTAAATTTGTAAAAGGTTTAGTTTGGAGATGGAAAAAAATTGTGAAAGGCCTATTTTTAAGACAAAAAAATTTGTGAAGGGTCTTGTTTTAAGATGGAACGTATTGTGAAGGTTCCTGTTTTAATATGAAAAATTTTGTGAAGGGTCCTTTAAAGGACTCAATTTCTTCCTAAACAGATCTCTGGACTACACTACACACAGGCAAAACAATCAAGTAATTATTTTAAATACTGTCAGTTTTGTGAAATTTTCAGAATGTGGGATTGAAGGTTTTATGCTTTATCGAACTTCGCAGATTAGAGATGATGTTTAGTTTAAAAATTATCTGTTTTATTTTTGTTATAAATTAACAATATTTCTACGGAAATTAAAAAGGCCAAAAGCCTTTATGCAGAAATATAATAATTCTAAATGTATTTGAAGCAATGCTATGTATATTTAAATTTTATTGTTGTTATTAACATTTTAGACATTAAAAGAATAGTAGTATGTTTGAATTTTCGATCTATAAATGTTTTCTTTATTCTTTTGTTCTATGTTAAATTTTTGTTACTAAATTAATATATAATCCATACCTTCCAAATAATTAAAAAAATTAATCATGCAAATTCATGTCTTACCTGTGAATTGGATTTAAAAACCATTGTGATATTATAGCATAATATCTCTCAACATAATGCCCTGCCCTTATGATACTAATGCATTGTTCAAACAAAGAATAAACCTTGAATGATAATATATCTTGATGTTCTTTATATGTCACTATAAAAAGTTTACGTGTAATGAGATGGCTGTCTTCAAAAGTGAAAAGAGTGGCCTCTACTTCAACAACATATTCAAATTCTCAGCACATCTCGCTCTGTTTTAAAAAAGCTTTGTGCAGTATAATGTTTATTTTCAAAATTAAGATATTGCTTTCTTTAACAAGATTTTCAAATATTTTCATTATTTTTATTTTTTACGAAAGTTAGAACATTGAAGATAATAAAGATATAAAATTTTTAGAACCTGATAAATCTAAAAATTAGACATTCTGAGATACTATATTTCAAACAAACAAAAAGTACTGCATCCATTCAAAAATTATACGTAAGCAAATAATTGACCTTGAATAACTTGATAAACGATAATTAAATTATTTTTACACTTTTCTATATTAATTGAATTATGATTATACGTTGAGAAATCAATTTAGCAATCCTAAAAAGATAGTTTAAATAATGTTTTTTTTCCCTCTTTCCATACCTTAAAACAGAAAAAAAGCAAAGATTATACATTTATTTTAATAAATTTATTAGCTCTCATTTTCTACCAAGCGTAAAAAAAGCGGTGAATTTTCCCATTAAGCTTCGGTAGCCACGCCAAATTATAGTATTATATTGGACATTTTTTGAAAAATCACGAATTCCAATCATAAAAGGAGGCGTGATTATCAAAATAAACATTGGATGCTTATAAAAGATGTGTATTTAAAAAATATATTTAATTTAATACTTATTTTTAAGTAAGTACATAAAAAGATTAAATAAAACACAATAGTGATAAATTTACTCACGTATGTTGCAGTATTTTTTTTTTCTGAAGAGTGAATACACAATTATTATTGTCAGTATTTAATTAAAATTTTTATTCAATAAATCAGTATTAAATAAGACATTTTTTTTCTGCATTGTTGCTCAAAATTGCGTTTTCTCATAATTAATTTGAATACATTTTTTATCCGTAATATAACCTGCATAACACGAAATTATATTAATATTAAAACGAATTATTAAGCATTAAAATGAATTAAGAAAATAATGCATTTCAAGAACTATATAAATGCGATTTTACTTACGATTTCTTTTGTAATAAAAGAATAATTCCTATTTCGATTAAATAAATCAGAGTAAGTGAACAATATACGTGCCTTTTAGATTTAGCTTCCTGTATTTTTACCCACATGAAATGCAGTTTTTCTGTCCTAAAAGCAAATTTTAATTTTAAAAATAAAAAACTATTTCCGAAAGACATAATTTTGTATTTTTCGAATCCGACCAACTTCAACACTTTTCTAAATGAAAATTAATGCAAATGTATAAATTAATAGTGCATTATATTTAGATATGATAAAATAATCTTTTGACTTTAATTTTTGTTTTTGTGTAAACGAGTCTTTAAAAGATGTTTATAGTGTCATAGAAAGCAATATAAAACAGCCTGCGAGCACTCGGCTCTAAGCAGAATTCCCCGTTTCATGTGTAGTGACGTCAAACCAATCCCGTCGCGTTTTCCGATCACGTGGTTTTGTTTTGCTTTTAGCGGAGTTTAAAACTCCAATAACTACATAGTTTAAATTATTTTTGCGATTCCGAGTTAAGTTTTGAGGTATGTAAAGTTGTCTTCATCAATTAAACATAAAAGAATGCATAATCTAAAGGGAGTGCAACTTCCCCATTGCCGCATATGGAGGATGTAGTATTCAGACATTCCAAATGCATACCAGATAATTTTGATTAGACTTTTTTTAATTTTATTCACTTATCATCATGTACTGGAAAATAACTGTTAAGCTTTCTGGTCAGAATTCGGAATCTCCGAATAAAAAAATCTTCCTTCGGCTACACTACTAATATGTGTGATAGCATGCCTGAACTAAGGAAAATCGTACTACCATGCACAATTTCAGCCGTAAATTAACTGAGTAAATTTTTTCCATAAATTGTGGTCCACCTTCTGTAGTTTAACTAAAACTCTAATATTGTATTTATTATTTATTTTTAGTATAGTTTAACTGAGATTTTTTAATAACAACTAAACATATTTATTTTCTTATACACCGGAAAAGTTATATCTTTATGATAAAATGATCAAATGAAATTTGCATTTTTTAATCTAAATATTATTAATACTACTTAAAGCTGCCTAGTAAGGAGCATTGCCACATATGGAGGATGTGGTATTCAGGCATCCCAAATGCATACCAGATAATTTTGAATAGCCTTTTTTATTTAATTATTCACTTATCATCATGTACTGGAAAATAACTGCTAAGCTTTCTGCTGAGTTTTCGGAATCTAAGAAAAAAATCTTCTATTGGTCGCACTGCCAATATGTGTGAAAGAAAATTAGCATGCCTGAACTAACGAAAATTGTACAATCATGCAAAATTTCAGCCGTAAATTAACTGAGTAAACCTTTTTCATAAATTGCGGTCCACCTTCTGTAGTTTAACTAAAGCTCTAATATTGTATTTATTTTTTTATTTTTAGTCTAGTTTAGCTCAGATTTTTGTATAACAGCTAAACACATTCATTTTCACATACACCGGAAAAGTGACATCTTTATGATAAAATGATCAAATAAATTTTTATTTTTTAATCTAAATATTATTAGCTGAACAATGTGTAATTTTTAATGCATTCAATACCATTCCAATATTTTTATGCATGTTGAAATAAACTGATTTACAAATGTAACATTTTAAAAGATTTATTGAATTATATTCATAAAATTTTTACAGTTAAACATCTCTTTTACAGTGCATTATTTCAGAATATCGTCAAGCTCAACAAGATACCATACAGAACTTAAGCTCTGTTTTATTTTTTTAACTCAGTTATCTTAATAGAAAACGCATGGGTGAATCCATGAACATTTATTTGCTCGAACTGAAAAGTCTCGCACAGAAAAAGTTCTTTACTTTTTAAATAAAGTGATATAGAAAACTTTCTACACGAAAAATCACACTCTAAATTAACTTTCACGCTTTATTCATCTTGAATATCGCAAATATATCGCACAGAAATTAAAAACTAAAATACCAATTAAAGAAAGATCTGTTAAAATTTAAGTGAATTGTAAGTTTATTGTATTTTTTATACAGGGATTAAATATTTAGATGCAGAATTTTTAATATTGGTGTATAGACTGGAATCTTACCCTTAGTTTTGTTTTATAGATAAGGATTCATTAAAGTCCACTGTTAAATGTTTTAGTGCAAAATTCAAAAATTTTATGCTGTATAGAAAATGGAAGAGACAAAATATTATTATTCTTAACTTTCAGAAAATTTTCATGATGAAACCTTGAAACCGAATTTATTTCATCTAAAATGTAGAAAACTTAAACAGCCAATTAGGACAATTAGTTAAAAAGAATTTTCAATAAGCACCGTTGCAGCGCAAATATATCCTGCTGTTTGCCTAGTAGATGGAACGCTGATTACCAGACAAAGGGCACTGAAGAAAAAATAAGAACGAAAAATCATACGTTGAGGATAAATTATGTAACACTTTCCAACGCTTCCAAAATAATTTTACAAATCATTACCGTTTAATAAGCTGAAAGATAACATCTAAGTAAACAATATGGAAAACGCATAACATATTTAAAAACGTAATTTCAGGAATTTTCAACATATATTTCCAACATATATACTATTAGGAAAAATATCTGAATACTTTTATTCAGCCCTGTATATGAACTATAGATTTGTTATAGATTATTTGATCTATAGATTAAACCATAGTCAGTGTGAATATGGCCCGAAAGGAAGCCCCTTTCCTTATTCGACAACATACCCAGAAACCCATAATTAATAACAAACAAGAACCGGCCAACACAGTAACTAAGTAATTCTCATGAAATAGCGTTGCAGCCAAGGACACCCAGGAAGCTAATCAGGTGGATCTCCGCTATGTGGAGATTAGGCGAATTTCGCCCCGCGGCCAGGTATACAAACTCGTTAAGCTGGACATAATGCCCGGCAGGTAGGGACCTGGTCTGCGGTCTAATAATAATAATAATAATAGTGATATATATCAATTGCAATGTGTTTGAAATAGTGTAACATCATTAAAATAAACCGCAAATGATTTTTCCCCATAACTTTTCAACTAGGTTGGAAAGTGTGAAAAAGTGTTGATTTTACAGTGTAATACTAGCATTCCATCTGCCAGTATTATACCGTAAAATTAAAAGTAATAAACAGTAAAATAAGCAGTAATACGCGCCGCGCCAGATGGGATGCCAGTATTATACTGTAAAATCAAAACTTTTTTTTTTTCCAGTGGATACACCGTAAATAAAAACAAATGTTTCTTAATCTAGAAAAATGTAATATAACCACGAACTAAAATTTATCACAAAGACTTCCGAGTTGCCTACGATATCAAAAAGCTTTCTTTATCTTTAGAAACCACAGAAAGTAGTATGTTTTCGATATTTAAAGAAGCATTTATGTTTGAGAAAAATCGGTTGCTTCAGCCAATTTTTTAAGCGTTTACGAGCGGTTAATCAGTTTTTTTCAATCAAGAAGATAAGCTTTTTCGGATTTTATCAACTCAGACAAACATCATAAATTAAAAACATTAACATTAACGATCAAATCAATAAAGTTGTATAAATTTTATTATACAGCTATAAAAGTGTTTAATTGAAAATTGATAGCATCGGGGTTGAGAAAACTTATGGATAGGATACACTATAAATCTAATTGGTAACGTTTCTGAAAACAGAGTGGTAGGAAAATAAACATTGTTTTTATAAATGCTTTGTCAAATCTCAAAAATATATTGTTTTCTGTGGTTATCTAAACATAAAGTATGCTTTTTAAAATCGTGAGTAACTCGGAAGGGGTTATTGTACATTTTCGCGCGTGATTCTATTATAGCATCGTAGATTAAGAAACATTTGTCTTATTTTTACATTAATTGCACTTTTGTATTCATTGAATGTTGGATTTTACTTTAACCTGAAGTCATTCTCAGGATTATCAGGAGTCATTCTCAGGAAGATTATTTCTCATTGTTTGCGAGGGATAATCTTAGCGATTTTATGATTCAGCATTTTAACGATTTATTATTATATTTTTTATCACATCATTGTTCAACATCACAAGTCTCGGTCTGAAGTAAAGCTCCAAAAATAGGATCAAAGTTTTTTTTCTTAGAGTTGCACTAAAGGCAACGCCAAAAATTGGTTCAGTACAGCGGCATATTTAACAGTGCACATTTACTAAGAAATACAAAAAAAAAAAAAAAAAAAAAAAAAAAAAACGAGTTTTTCAATTGCATGAGTTGCTGAACAATTCGGATCCCGAACAAGACAATCGATTAAATTGGACACGGATTTTCGGACAGAAATTAAGTTTTCGAACAGAGGGAGTGCCGTCAGGAAATCGATGGAAAGAAAAAAACAACGTATTAAAAGAGAACGAATTGATTTTAGTTTTTAGGATTCAAAACAAACATACATATGCAGTAAAGTGATAGCAGCGTTAATAACATTCATGCATTTTAAGATTGATATACAGCGAGGTTGTTAAATCTACTAATTTTATATTTATTTCTTCTGTTTCCTTCAGTAGTTTTCTTCTATTGGCAGATATATAAACGATAAAGTGATCCCAGTGCTAAGGAATTTTTTTTAGATTCTTCAACAGAAAAAAAACTGAACTATTCTAATGATGTAAAAACAAAAATGTGAAAACTCCTCCTTCTCGTCAATCTGAAGTCACTCAAAGTTCCATTAATAAAAGTATAGGTAAGGTTTTTATTCAACTTCTGTTAAATATTATAAAAGTTTCATTGAATCCTATAATGTGCATTAATGTACTGTGTTTTTATACACTGATGTCCAGAAATCAATGGACGGAGACCGATTTCAGACGTTTTGCCGAATATCCACTGAAATTTGTGAGGAAATGCCCTTGAACTTTGAGGATGTAAAGACCATGTTGGACTTCATGTTTTCAGTGAAGATTTAGTCCGGAGGACAATTAGGGGGTAATAATAAATTTAATAATAAAATAATATTTGCGTTTCTCAAAGAAACAGAAAATGCTAAAAATGATCCGTCACAGTATCAAATGATTATGTAGGTCTTGTTCAACGTGTTTGTACATTTGTATAAAAATAGCACACGTACACTTGAAGATTAAAATTAATTTCACTATTACGATAAAATGTTATGATAAAATGTATTTGTGCGAATATTTTAATTCGTAAAATTGAAAATATTTTTTTATAATTTCATTATAATGGTATTATTTCCACCGACTTCTATTTTTACCAGCTTCAAAATGACACACTAAAAAATTTCCTTGTTATGTAAGGATATGATGTTATTTTTGGTAGAAAATACTTCACCAGTCAAAAAATAGTATCCCGCAACTTTTAGTGACATATTTCGTTAACAATTGGAATTTACAGTAACTTTTATTTCACTGGTACTGAGTATGCGGTACTAATCTCGAAACAGCACCTCCCGAAAAAATCATAAATATAAAATAAACCCGTGCGGAATTTTTTCTAATGATTGCTGAGCAGGACGTAATGCGGTATTTTATTTTTGTGGTAAAATTGATTTGAAAAAAAAAAATCCTTTCCTTTCATTTATGAAAGCAAAGTTCATTTAATTTTTAATTAACTGCGATTTTTAATGGAAAAAACATGTTTTAACTAAATTGGATTGTACTATGTCAGAAGTCTGTTTATAATCCTTTCATATGGTATCTCAGTCATCGTACTGCGTTTTTTATTTTCTTAGAAAAGGGATGTTAGCAACATAAATAATATACATGATGATGAATAGAGACTGCTCTGTTTGGTTCCGTTATGCAGTTTTTGATCAGGCTAGTTATTCCAGTGAATTGTATGATTCCCCTGTAAAGGCAGATCGTTATTACGTGGCCATGGAACCATCTCAGTCACTGCAATGGAAATGTTAGTTGATTCCTTTAGTCAACTTTCTTTATCTTCTAGAAGGTCTTTAATTTTAATAAAATAATTATTTTATAAAAATTGTGTTTTTTTTTAAATAAAAATCGATAGTTATAATGTTAAATTTAAGTATATTATGGTTCTGATTTCTGTTTTTTTTTAATCTGATGTCTGCATATTCATCAGAACCAAGCCTCAGCCTGATAGTTTTGGCATAAAATTTCTTAAAAATTCTATATGTTTACACATATATTTTATCTGATCTGGCATACAGCAAACAACTGATGTTTTGTTAAATAAAACTTTTATTCAAAATGAAATTTTAAAAAAGTAGGACAGGAGGATTATTCACGTTTTGTTCATGCTGGTTTTAAAATCCGAATTGGCTGCTTTCCGACACGTTCATGATGTGATTTCTTTCGTAAATCGGTATATCTTTCTGAAACAAATATTTTAAAATGATTACTTTAAACTATATATACATTTCTTTGCATTTCGCATCACGATAGTATTCGTTTTTAGAGTTAGAGCACTGTTTTAGAAAATGACTTTTTAGGGGTAAATTTTTAGGGTATATTTTTGGAGTATGTTATATTTTCGATGTAGGTCTTATATTACGATTGTCTTGAAACATCATGCCAGATTTTTTTTTATAGGGCTGAAGTTCTGGAAAACACGGTATCCCGGGTAATTGGAATTTCACTGTATATGTAAGCAGTGTATTGTGCTGTGCTGTGTGTGTGTGTGTGTAATAAAATATTACTGTTTACTGAGATAAAAGTAAAAAAAAAGTAAAAAAAAAAGAGTAAGTAAAGTAAGTAAAAAAAAAAAAGAGTAATCTCAACATTACAGTTGGTTGGTTGGTTGGTAGGAAACAAAATTTTATGTGCACGAGGGATATAGGCACTAGGGGGAGTGCCCTCCGTGGGGGGAGTCTTTCTAAGGGGTCCTAACCCTTATACAGTTGGATGAAATGATACTTCAGTTAAAAATATTTTATAAGTTATCAGTAAGAATCTTTATTATATGAATATTTAAAAGATGAAAAATTTAGTAGTTAACACGTTATATTTATTACACATTCTGAGCACTTGGAAGATTTAAGAATTTAAACATGTCATTTATAGTTGTCATTTACATTTCTCAAACAGAATATCTAGTCGAAAATAATGACACTTAAATCATAGTAATAAGTAAGACTATAATTCTTAAGACGCATGAGAATTTGAGATAAATATATGTGACAGTAAGATTAATGTTATACTTCAGATAAAAGTAATTGCCTTTTCCTATGCATATCACAATTTCAAAACTATGCCTGAAGGACATCAATAAATGTAATTTTGCCTCGATCTGGATCTTATGAAAAGATGTACAGTGTAACATTTGTCAGTTAAATTTATTACAAGACTTTAGATCTTTAACTTCAAACATCTTATCATCTGCATCGACTGTTTACATTTACATTAATTATACGAAGATTGTAGTAAAAGATTTAGAATACTAGAAGTTAGTTTCATGCTTGAATGCGTTAAGTAAAGTCATGGAAGAAAAGTTATGTAAGTTTTAATTTAGTAATAATTACGCATTTTTATAATAAATACATAATTACATAATAATATAATGAATATACATTATTAATTCTTATTTCTCATTTAGACATTTTAAAGTTGTTTGTCGTCATTGCGTTTTTATGCTAATTTTCGTTTCATATTCGATTATTATTATGTTTATTTGATGTGAATTTTTTACATACTACTACTTTTTTACTACAGATTTTAATTTTTTATACATAGTGAAAAAAAGGATTATAGACTTTTACATATTTTTTACTTTTGAAAACAGTGACAAACGCTCACGGACTGTTGCATATTTCGATATTTAATATTTACATATTTTTTAATACTTGATCATAACTATGGGAATTCGTGAACTCCCGTGCGTAGAACGGGTTAAACAGCTAGTATTAACTTAGACAGGCCTGTTACACACCACTAATTACATTAACCTATTTAATGCATCCCTATTTAATTTGGGCACTCCTTCTTGGAGGATATCGCCCCAAAACTTATCAGCATACATAAGACCAGAACATCATATGAAAAATATCTTATTCGACGTAGTAGTTCGTGAGTTAGCGCTCCCAGAAAAAATTTTGTTACATAAAAACACACAGAATCACGGGCTCACATTTTCTAAAAACAGTCAAATCATAACAATATAATAGTTAGTTACAGAAAAAAGGAGCATATAGCTGATGTTAAGTATAATAGAAAAACCACAGACCTGGCAAGATTATATCAAGAAAAAAACCATCCAAATAAATTTCAACGAAAGTAAAATAATTTTTCCCTCCAGTCTATAATAAGAGAAACCATAGAGATACTAACACGCAAAAATACAATATGTAACGATGCGGCATCTTTTAACTTACCGAAATTGTGGCTCGAGTTACTCCGTGGTTACATATATGAAAATAAACAACCACGTAAAAATAAATCAATAAAAGATATCGCGCGTAATTTTTAGAAAGCACATGAAAATTAAAGGATAGCATTTTAAATAATAACTTCCAAGACCATGCAATTATGGAATATTCCCATTTGTCTTTAAAAATGGCTCGGAGGGAGCCAAAACATGTCAAACAACCTAATAAAATTTATTTTATTATGTTGTTAATTTACACCTTTTAGCATTTAAAAGAAATATACAGTCAAATAATGTTCAGGATATTCTAAAACGTATAAATCTGTCGAATAACGGAAGTCACGTTTTTTTACGAATCCAATACTTTTTGTTGTATAGATAGAAAAAAGTAATATAGATATATAGCTGCAAATATGTATAAGTGCGGTATTCCGACTCAATTTTCTACAAGATCTTACAGAAATGTTACATACATGGGAACAACTTTTGGTGCAGCTCGCACATACCATTTAGACTTGCTGCATTTTAAAACACTATATTACGGAGTTTGAGAGTCGATAAAAAAATTTTCTTTTAAATTCATATATTTGGATTTTACAGCAGCATAACTTTCTAAAAATGCAATGTTCGAGACCATTTATAGGACTTTTAACATAGAAGAAATTTTAAAAAGCATTTTAAAATACAAATTAGGCAATAATAAGTATGCAATTTTGAAAAAAAGTGTAAAAATTCCTTCAAGAACCTAAGAATTTGATTTTTAAAAATTAGAACATCATAACTGCATTTTTGGTGGCGCGAAATTGGCTTTATTGTTACCGTAGAATTTTCTACTGCAACTCTAGTCGATTATCATGGTCGCTGTGCGTGAATGAGTAATGATTTCGATTCGTAGCGCCATATTTGGCGACTTAACTAACATTTGGCGTGAAATTAACAATTAAAAATCCAATAATAAAAAAATAAAAGTATAAAAAAATATATAAAATATGATTTTAACACAGAAATTTTATCGGTTCTCTAACTTTTATGTATAGGGCTACAAAATGCACCAGGTGTCGATGCTTGGTGCGAGCGGCACCAAAAGTGGTTCTTTGTTTGTCCTACTGTCTTAGAACGCCAAAAACTATTTGAAAATTATTGATAGAAATCAGCTGCGAATTCTCATGTTCATGTTTTCAACTAAAGTTATTATTTTTCTGTAAAAATTAATGGAGATATAAATGCATGTTTTTTGTAAATACGCATTTATTAATAACTTACAAAATAAAAATTATGTTCTTGAATCGGAAAAATGCCACGACGATATTTGTGTATCCCATGAGAAATGAAACATTGCAGTTGTGTGATTTCTTGGTAAGATGTTAATTATATTTTGTTATGTGAGTTTAACAATACTATCTTCGAATTCGAACCCCTACTAAGCCCCACCAGTGGATGAGAGGTTCTGCTCTCAATGCTGGTAGACGGGAGGTGCTGGGTTCAAAACCCTGTCGCGCTCGTCGACCTAACCGTTCGGAGTTTTCCGTGGTTTCGGAGTTTCCGTGGCGGAGTTTTTCAAACAATGATGTTGCCATCATTACAAAAATAAAATAAAATTAAAAAAAAAAAAATCTGGAAAATTAATTAAAAATTTGAAATTCCATGAGTATCCACGCGAATAACTAATGTTAGTATTATCAACGTTCCATATTATAGGAGGATTACTTTTCACATCACTTACCAAGTCAGACTTTAATATAATATGTGATAACATAGCGTGCCCATTACTCTTTAAAATTCTCTTAAGCAGTTTAAAAAATACATTATGGTAGTAATAACCAGCAATCTACTATCCTTAAATAGCGAACGATATGATAATTTGTTACAAATTTGTGCCCGACATTAGAAAGATTAATTATTATTATTTTGCGAAAGTGACACAACTCACGCTCCAATAAACAGAAAATTATGAGTGTGTTGGTATTTGACCGTGTTACAGAATTGTGCGTATGTTGGCTGAATTTTGTGATTTCAATCAATTTTTCACATTGTTCGGCGATAGAAAGATGGTCTATTGTTATTTGGCGGCAGTGACGCACAACGCACGGTTCACTAAATAGGAAAATCATTAGAGTGTTGGCTGTTGCTCTTGCGACAGAACTATGTGTATATTGGCAGAATTTTGTACTTTCAAACAATTTTAGACATTGCCCGAAATTAGAAAGATTATATATTATTATTTAGTGGCAGTGAAGCATAACTCACTGTCAACAAAATAGAAAATCACTAGTGTGATGGTATTTGACCGTGATACAGAATTGTGCGTATGCTGGCTGAATTTTGTGATTTCAAAAAAATGTTTCACATATTACCTTACATATGCTATATAATTTGTAATATTTATATATCTTAAAATCTTTTAAAATGAAAAATAACCGAGAAGTAGTTTCTGAATAAAGATATTTAAACTCAATTGTTATTTTTCGTGGAGAACCACCGAAAAAAATAATAATGCTATTCTAATACTTTTTTATGATATTTGTATTAAACAATACATACCTTTAAAATTTCAGTACTTAGGGCAATTTCTTCTGTTACGGTTATTTTAAAAAAGTTTAAATATCGTTACACTTCAGTAAATAGATACATTCTTATTATTTTCTTGTGGCATGGAGTTTTTTATCTCACATTGTTTGATTAAAATAGAAAACTGAAAAAGAAACATCAACGAAATCCCCACTAAAAAAATATCCTTTAAAATTATTTTTCCATTGAGCCATTCAAAAGCCATTAATGTTTCAATGAACTCTATCTAAAGTAATTTAAATACGTTAGAGTAAATTAAAAAGCAGTTAAATCATTTTTTAAATATATCAAATTCATATACTCATTATAAAAAGATAACGATGATGTTCCATTTTGAGTTTTATATAATGATCAAGATGGAGTATAATGACTTTCAAACGATAGTTAAAATTTCACAAACAATTGCCCATTTTTCATATTTTTTTCTTTTTATTATTCATATTTTTAATGATCAGTGATTGAAATGCCGTACGAGATCGATATTTACAAACTTAGTAGTTTAATGATGATAAATGTCTTTTTTTTTCCATGAAAAAATTCTCAATACATCCCGATATCGTTATACAAAGTAAATGGTGTGCAAGTGTAGAAAAAAATTACTATTTACATTACTGTATGTTATATGCTGTAAATAGTGTATGTAAATAGTAGTTCATGTAAATAATTTTTGAGATACTAAAATATATATTTTTTTTATCTAAATTATTTTTACTCCTATTTCAACCTATTTTCCTACTCTTTAAATTCTAAAATGTGTTTTTCGTCCATTCAGTTAAAAAGTAATAGTTCATACAATAGATGATTAGCTTTTTTAATTGTTAAAAGTAAAAAGTGTAAATGGAATAAAAACTAGTAAATCTTCAAAACACTGACCTAATCGTCCGTTTTGCAAAATATTTCAATTTTCATCTATTCACAAATTATCTAACATCCTGAAAACAGCAAATTAACGTTAGATTATATGTATAATTCTAAGCATGTTATATTTCCGAAAGATTCAGAAAACAACTTTTAAGACCTGTACTATTAAACATGATTCCATACAATTATGCACATTATGTTAATATTTTAAAATTAAAATGTACATTTCTTCAATGGGGCACACCTCTCCTTAACGGATAATAGCTAGTAAACAGTGTAAATAGAATAATAACTAGTAAATCTTCAAATTACGGACTCATCGTCAGTTTTGCAAGATATTTTAATTTTCATCTAATTCACCAATTATCTAACAACCTGAAATCCGCAATTTAATGTTAAATTATATGTATAAGTCTAAACATATAAGATATCCCAAAGATTCAGAAAACAACTTTTAAGACTTGTTGAATTTAACACTATTCAATACAGTTATACTCATTATGTTATTTTTTTAAATTAAAATGTACACTTTTTTCAATGGTAAAGAATTTTAGCTAGTAAACCGTGTAAATAGAATAATAATTAGTAAATCTTCAAATTACGAACCTAATCGTCCGTTTTGCAAAATATTTCAATTTTCATCTATTCACAAATTATCTAACATTCTGAAAACCGCAAATTAATGTTAGATTATATGTATAATTCTAAGCATATTAGATTTCCGAAAGATTCAGAAAACAACTTTTAAGACCTGTAGTATTAAAAATAATTCCATACAATTATGCACATTATGTTAATATTTTAAAATTAAAATGTAAATTTCTCCAATGGGGCATACCCCTCTTAAAGAATAATAGCTAGTAAACAGTGTAAATAGTATAATATCATAACTAGTAAATCTTCCAATCACGGACCTCTTCGTCAGTTTTACAAGATATTTTAATTTTCATCTATTTACAAATTATCTAACATCCTGAAGTCCGCAATTTAATTTTAGATTATATGTATAATTCTAAGCATATCAGATTTATCAAATATTCAGAAAACAACTTTTAAGACCTGTTGTATTAAACGAGATTCACTACAATTATGCTCATTATGTTATATTTTTATAATTAAATTTTTTTCAATGGGGCACACATCCTCATAAAGAATAATAGCTAGTAAACCGTGTAAATAGAATAATAACTAGTAAATCTTCAAATCACCGACCTCATCTTTAGTTTTGTAAGATATTTTAATTTTCATCTATTCACAAATTATCTAACATTCTGAAATCCGCAATTTAATGTTAGATTATATGTATAATTTTAAGAATATCAGATTTACCAAATATTCATAAAACAACTTTTAAGACCAGTTGTATTAAACACGATTCCATACAGTTATGCGCAATATGTAATTTTTTAAAAATTAAAATGTACATTTCTTCAATGGGGCACACCTTCCCTTAAAGAATAATAGATAGTAAACCGTGTAAATAGAATAATAACTAGTAAATCTTCACATCACGGACCTCATCGTCAGTTTTGCAAGGTAATTTAATATTCATCTATTCACAAATTATCTAACATCCTGAAATCCGCAATTTAATGTTAGATTATATGAATAATTTGAAGCATATAAGATTTCACAAAGATTCAGAAACAACTTTTGAGGCCTGTTGTATTACACACGATTACATTCATTTACGCTTTTCAACTACTTAATGTTGATTTTTTTTTTAATTAAAATGTACATTTCTTCATTGGGGCATAGGGACCCCTGAACACTGCGTTGTCTGATTGAATTTATATTTGTTATTTCAAGGTTCTAGTATAGCTACGCGTGCGTTTTAAACTATATCATTACAATAAGCTCATTTTTGTACAGAAATGTTATCCTGTCTTAGTAATTAAATAAATGAAATGTAAAAATTAAAAACAAAAAAGCATGCTTTCATTAAAATTTACAAAAAAAAAAATCAACTTATATTATAAAGCACAAATGCGTGCGTCGCTCAATGCTCACGTCATAATGATGCGGGCAACAATGAGGTTGAAATGGATGAATATGGCAACAATGGAGCTATTTCTACAATTACTGTTAAACAATCGCAACGATATTTCCATGCTAAAATTGCAAGTTTTGCGTCGACGTTTCCCCCTCCCCCTCTTAGGGATCGAATTTTAAAAAATCAATGGCCAATTCCTGTATTGCCCACAGGAATACATATACAGGGTGATTTTTTTTTTAAGTTGTGAAAGTAAAACCCTATAACAGAAGAACCACTGATCCAAATGACCTAAAATTTCACCAGTATACTCCCAAAGCAATGGGTATTTTTTTGGCATGGTTTAAAAAAAACTTAAAATCGCACCGACAGATGGCGCTGTACATGCAGTAAAGTCGGGAGACGAACTTGCGCCCGGCACAGGCATATTGGCGATAAGAACGTGAAGTATGCACACCTCGTGTTCATTATTTTACGGAAATCCTCGCAATAACTGCGCCATTGACGGGCCGTGCATTGTTAGTGAAACTGTATAATTAGAATAATGACAACGCAGCAACTGCTCTTAGGAGATTTAGGACACTTAAGAATCTAAGAAAAGGTCCAATGACGACAAAGGGCCTACCGAAGATGGTTTCTCAAAGTACCGTCCATTGTTTTCCTCCCACAGACGGTATTCTTTGTTTCTGCTACCTTACAGCGCAATCTGTCGGTGCGATTTTAAGTTTTTTTAATCATGCCTAAAAAATGCCCATTGCTTTGGGAGCATACTGGTGAAATATCAGGAAGCTCTATTATGTCAACACGAAGTTGATGAAAATGCAGTAACAAGATTTGCCTGCCGCATACAAACAGAAATGTAAGTTAAAAGAAAGCATGTAATAAATAACATGTATGCCTGTTAAACACGAATCATCGGCATTTCAAAAGATAGTCTTGCAAACGTAAATTCTCCTTACAAGACTTATATCTTATTTAGAAATACAGCGTTTACATTATTTTTGTTTGGAAAAACCAGAAAAAGTTCTATATTTTTGAGGATGTGTGTGACCCAACAAAAATTCCTCCAAAACTATACAGCTAATTTATGGTGTCTCACCTGTGTACCTACCTAATTACAGAATAACGAATGATTTTTGCTGCCGTTATCGCTAGACATACAGACAGAGACAAAAAACTTTCCGTGTCTCCAACGTTTCCGAAATTAATAAGTATTATTTCGATACTTCCTGTTCGGTCAATGAAAAGTTTTAATGATAAATTAGCAATTTCGTAAAAAAAGAACAAAAAATCATGCAACAACCATAGATTATGAAACACTTTCCGACACTTCCAGGATACTTTAACAAGACCGCACCGTTTAACAATGTCAAATATAATGACTAAATAAACAAGGTCAAGGTCAAACCAGGCGGGGGGGGGCTACCTTTCAACTTAAGCTCAACTAGCCCCGCCCAGTGGCTAAATGCGTTATGCGTTTTCTAATTTGGCTAAAGAAACAATTTAGAAAACTCATAACGCATTGGAAACCCAATTTCAGGATTCTACATAAATAGTCGGAAAAATATCCGAATTCTTTTGTGCAGCCCTGTATAGGATCCAAAGATTTGTATATATACTACAGAGTATTCTAAAATTTAGTTCGGTTAGGTAACGCATAACGCAGTTGTAAATTCTCCTTCAGCAATTTCCACTTAAAAAACAGAAATGTACTCAAGACCTTTTGTGCTGCCCTGTAAATCATCTACAGAATTTGTGCACAAGTGATAAGTAAAAAGTTACGCACTGCAACTTAAAGGCACTTCCAGTAGTTATTGTTCTTGGGTCGTACTGTAACCTAATTATTTTGTGTTGCCCTGTAAATGAAAGACGAATGCTACGCAAAGCCTCAATGATATATACCAATTTATTTATGTTTGGAATAATATAGCATAAATTAAAATAATCCGCAAATGATTTTTCCCCATAGACCGTAATGTAAGAGAATTCTTTTGAGTGCTCCGGTAAATGAAGTATAAACACTACATACAGTAAAACCTCCAAAGTTGACCACCTCTCTACGTTGAGCACCTCTCTGTGTTGATCGAAATTTATTAGTTTGGATGGTCACAACGCATTTTCAATAGAGATTTACCTCTCTATGTTGACCACCTCCGTAAGTTGTATGTTGACCACTTTTTAGGAGGTTTTACTCTCTGTAACTTGACCACTGATGTTTTCTTGAATTTTCTTTTTCCTCCGTTTGTTCTCCATCTGGTTTCCAGGAATTCCTTTATCAATCATTCGGCTTATCTTAGCAACACTCGCCCCCCTTGTGATGCTCCATTCATTGTTCATTTCCAGTTTGATACAATTGGAGGGAAATGCCAGAATTCCTGGAATCTGTCGAAAAATGCCAAGGGAGTGGGGGATGTATGATGTGCGTAGCAGTGTAGCTATACGCAGAATTGGAAAACAGTGTGCATCGCTCACATGTGAAACACATACCGTTCTTTTTTTCTCGATGTCGCGTCGTGACGGGACCTGTCGTTTTTTTGCGAATTTTCATTAAAAGTGGCACAAAGAAAAGCTGTAAAAGAACTTAAATTACAGGAGAAAGTGAATCTTCTTAATTTTCTGGAAAGCAGCAGCCAAAGAAAAACAGTGGAAAATTTTCGTGTAAGCAAGACAACTATGAGCAACATTTTAAAATGCAAGGAAGAATATCTGGAAAGATATTCTTTCGAAAACGGGAGACTCCAAAGAAAGCGCATAAAAACGTGTCTCGACGCTGTGAACGGAGCCACGTTTCATTGGTTTAAAGAGATGAGATCAATCAATGCAAGAATATCGGGACCTATGCTTCAGGAAGTAGTCAAACAATTTGCAAAATAATTCGAAATAGAGGACTTCCAAGCGTCAGCAGGTTGGCTTGAAAAATTCAAACTACGATACGAGATTTCTCAAAACGCTTTGTGTGGGGAATCGAATGAGGTTTCAGCTGAAGTGGTGGAGAAGTGTATTGAAAAATTCCCAGAGTTTGCTAAAGGTTTTAAAGATAAGGACACCTTTAATGCTGATGAGTGCGGTCTCTTCTTTAAAGCAATGCATGATAGAAGTCTAGTAATGAAGGTTGACACATGCAAAAAAAAAACTTTCAAACCAGCGTTTTACTGTTCTTCTATGTGCTAGTATGACTGTGGAAAAATTGAAGACTACTACAGTGATCGGCAAATCCGCAAAACCTCGTGCATTTAAAAATGTAAAACCTGAAGACCTTCCTGTTTTTTTGAGAGTGAATAGATCCGCTTCGATGACCAGTGCTTTGTTCAAAGAGTGGCTTAGAGGAATTGACGCAGAAATGAGCAACTGGTCCAGCCACCCGAAAGTGAATAAGCTCACAAATGAGAAGCTAAAATTTTCGCCTCCAAACAACTTCGAAAAACAACTTCAAGGCATTATTCAGTCCTTCAAAGTGCACTACAGAGCTCAACTTCTGGAATGGGTGATAATGAAAGCACAAACTTGTGGTCTTTCTGCATTGGCATCGTCAACAGCTGCGTCATTAAGTGCTTTGAAGGCTGTTCATTGGATTAATTCTGCTTGGAATAAAGTTACACAAACCACGATTAAGCACCACGATTTGTTACAGCTACAACATCGGTGCAAGAGGACGAGCTTCCTCTATCTCCCTTATTAGTTTTTGATGGAGTTGATTTTGAAGATTATGTTACCATGGACAATGAAATAGTAACATGTGTTGAACAAGACCCAGAGGCAATCTTCAATGAAATATTCTCTGCAACTAAGCACAGCGATGACTCTAAGGTACAAGAAATGGACGGCGAAGAGGGTGATGATCCAAGTGACGACGAAACTGAAATGTACCCAACTCTGAAGGAAGACGATATAAAGCGCATGATGGAGCAACTTAAAGATTTTGCTGCAGGAAAATGCCCAAGCATGCTTAATGGACTTGTAAACTGTGAAAGTGTTTTTTGCAGTTGCCTAATGAACAAAAAGAGGGCTCAAACAAAAATTGAATTAATCTTTCAAAAATTGTAAAAATGTGCTGTATCTTCAGTCAAAATAAAAATGAGTAAGTGCTAATTTTTTTCTAAATTTTTCCTTAAAAAATATTTAAAAAGTTTACTAATTTTTTTCTAATATTGTACTAAATATTTTCTAAAAATTCCCTAAGTTGACCACGTCCGTATGTTGACGAATTAGTTACAGACCCTTGGGTGGTAAACTTATGGAGGTTCTACTGTATTTCATTTTCAATACCGAATATGCCATAGTCAATCGCGATAACATATATCAATTTCAAGGCAATCTGAGTATATTTACGCGAATTAGAGAACAGACAGACGGCAGACAGACAAACCGAATTCATCAACACTATTTTGAACTATGTTGGAAAGTGTTAACAAGAAAAGGGAAGAAAAGGAAAATTGAGAGTTTCCTACCAGCTAAATTTGAAAACTTATTTATGCCAAATTTCACATGAAAGTGTTAAAAATGAAAAAGAAAAAGTTAGCATTCAGAGGGAAGTAATAAAATAACAAAGTTTAAACTTCAATGGATATGTTTTATTCTTTATTTAAAAGAAATGTATAATAATAACTCTCTGAATTAATTTCGTATTAATGAAGAAAAATATTTCTTTTGGTACAGTACACTTTATAAAATTAATACAACTTTATTAATTTCTAATCAGAAGAAACTTTCAGGTAATTATTCCGCATTTAATGTCCTCAATAGGGAATGAATTTATTCTGTTAAAATTCTTTAAACGCTATACATTGTTACTCCATAACAATTGACATTTTATTTATTTATAACTTAGCCGGAAGGAACAAAACTTTTATTATCATATTCTTCCAATAACTAAAAATTTTAAATTCTTTGTTCCAAAATTGAATGAATATAAATTTCCTTCATTTAAAAATCATTAATTATGCATTCTTCGTCATTTAACTATTTTGCTATGCCATGAATGCATGAATTTTTAATAAAGTAATTTTTTTTCTATTATCATTATCTTTTAATGTACCTTAACAAATTGGTTATCTCTAAAAAAATAAAGAAAATTTACATCTTCCTTGTCACGTTTTCTGAATTTTGAAAGATTTTAGAGTAAAAAACAAACTTTTGTGTTCTATGGTAAAATAATAAATCATAAGGATATTTTACCTTAATATTGTTTCTTGGATAACTTAATTTTACACACACCACATATATATATATATATATATATATATATATGATAAAATGTTACATTTCAGTTCAAATGTGTGCATTTGTCTACTTTTAGGAATATTTATATAAACGGTTTATGCCGTATCAAGAAATCGAAATCTAACTATGCAAATATTGCTAGGAATATAGCTGAATTTTATTATACGGCGTTAACAAAGGGTTATCCGGTTCAGTTTTTGACCGATGTAACATTCAAATTTATAAGAAATAAAAGTTATAGTGATGATCTGATAGGAATGATCAATACGAGAGATGTTTTGTTGAAGTGAAAATTGTGCGAGAGTCAGTCGGTGTAGTGGGTTGTTTGCCATGATGAAAGTTGGGAACGTGATGGTGTAGTGTTACAATAGTTTGCTTCCTTTCCTTAAGTCTGTTTTATTTATTTTCTGTCTGTACTTGTCAGGTATAGGGAGGGTTGCATGTGTGAAACTAGTTTAATCCAACAGTGTATGTCTCAAGCCATGCCTCTTGACACTTGTCGTTTTATTCTTTTTTCTGTTGTTTATTGGGGTTTTTCATTTTTGCTGTAATTTGTTGTGTTCTATTGTTTTCAGTTTATGTAGTTAGTTGTGATTTCTGGTTCTGTGTTAAAGAAGTATGATTTGTTTTATTGTTTTGTATTTATGTGGTCTATAGATTTTAGTTGGCTTTTGTGATATTGGCTCTGCATGTGGTTTTTCATTGGAATTTATTACATATATATATATATATATATATATATATATATATATACATATGTCTATATATATATATATATATATATATATATATATCTGTGTATGTGTGTGCTAGATTTTAACTGTATGATTTAAAATTTCACGAGAAACTAGCAGTTGGTTACAGATGATGAATTACTGCAGTCGCTCAATCAAGAATCATGACGAGGAATGAAGGCAGTGAAGGACCCAATTGAGAATTTCTCCATAAAAACTCAGCCAATTATACAAATAAATCGTTTATTCAGGAACAGGAGAGATGCCGGAACAATTGTCCCACAGGACACAGATGTGTTCTAAAGTCCTCAGGTTTGACTATAACTCACTACATCATTGAGTTGATCTTAAGTGGCTGTTTTAGAAATTCCAAGTCATCAAAACACCAAATAACAGTTTGTTCAGCACTTGAAAACAAGACAAAATTCTATTCTCCGAACGCTTGGAATGGCTGTTTGCGGATGCTGTAATGCGGCGCTGTAATGCGCGGATAGTTACACAAGCGACGTAACGCATGCACGAACCAATCAGTGAGAGGCGAAATTTAGCTAAGCAAATGACGCGCGATGGAGATGTTTCAACAAGAAAGAATCCCGTAACCAGCGGCGCATTGATTTTAAAGTAAACAAAAACCTAGCGCGTGAAGCGAGCCCGTGGAATAAAATAACAAAATAGCTTTTCAAAAACATTCGAAATGAAAAACTAGCGTCTCTCAGCATATTATAGATTGGATAGTTGATAAATGTTACGAATGGACTTAAAGTTTTAGATTAAGATTTGGAATAAGATAATTATTAATATACGCGTTTTGAATTGTAAAAGGAAATTAAATAGAAATAAATTTTATTAAGAAATACGGAAATAATGAATATGTCAGAATTTAGAATAATGTAAAAGAATATTACGAAATAAAATTTTTATATAACATATACACATATATACAAGTATATAGTTTGTTTGTTTACTGCTTTACATTTAGGGAAAACTTAAATTTATTTATAAAAAACTTGCGTTTATTGAAGTATATTAATATATTTGAAAACTAACGTAAAACTTGCATATATTTGAAAACAACAATTTTACAACTCAGTTATTAAAAACCTTATCTCAAAACACTTAAATATAAATATGATGCTATAATATCATGAAACTAGGAAAGAAAACATTTAAAACAAACAAAATGAAGCAAAAGATAATCAAAAATAATTGAAATCTCAATAATAATCATCGTTTTATTGTAATATGATAAATATTTTTTTCTTACATAGTTTTTGAAACATCTTGTTAGTAATTCTCGATTAAATGTAACACACTGAATGACGATGCGAAGATTGAAGTCATTATCCGTAATTTCTGAAAAATAACTATTGTCTGCTCTTAAAAAAAACAATAAATAAATAAAAAGATATGCATTGTCCAGTACAAACAATTGTTAATAGGTAAACAAAATATAAATATTTTGAACGTATTTATTTTTTGTCCTTTTTTAGTGACAGAAAGCTATGGAATTTCATAAAATTCATAGCATCATAATTAGGTCTCTTTTGGTCGTAATGAAAGTGATCAAAAGTACCATCAGTTGCTTCCAGGAAAGGTGCTATAGATCTGACGTATTACTCGCAGCTGTAGATACTTGATATTTGGCATAAAAGCAATGTTTAGGTTACAAAGAAAGATAAAATTAAAGATTTCGGAAAATTCAAACAAATCGATCTATTTTCGATTTTTTTTTCGAATGTATCGATTTTTTTCTTTTCTTTTTCTTTTTTTTTTTTTTTTTTTTGGATTTTTTCATTTTTCCTTTCTTTGTATTCTAAACGCTACTTTTATGCCACATTTCAATTTTTTACAGCTACAAAATCGAATTTTTTCAATTTTTCCAATTTTTTTTATTTTATTCTATTTTGAATCCTAAACACTAACTTTACGCCAAATTTTAAGTTTCCAAAGCTACGAAATCGAATTATTTTCGATTATTCGATTTATTTCGAATTTTCTGGATTTTTTTATTGTTACTATTTTCGTATCTTAAGCACTACACTTGTGCCAAATTTTCACTGTTTTGAATGTCGAAACATAGCTACAATGTTTCCAAATATAACTGATAGATCACAGGGAACATATAAAATTTTAAAAACTGTATCTTTTTAAAAATTAATTTTATTTCATCGATATAATCTTAACTCCTGCTATATTTTGAACACTTAAGTAATTTACACAGCCTACGTATTTCTAACTAGTTAAAAAAGTAATCTTGTATATTAATGCACATAAATTGAGGTCTGATTACGTTAAGTGTACAATTAATTAAATAACACGTTATTTCAGAGATGCATACAAATTAATACAATAAATACAACACGAGTGAAATACTAGATGAAGCCAGATATTGAATATTTGTTAGCTCAGTGGTTAAAGCATCAGCACGTTACACGATCGACCCAGGTTCGAGCCCTGGCCAAGGTTAAATTTTCACTCGCGCTGTGTTTATTGTATTAATTTGTATGTTTGTATGAAATAATCTGTTCTTTAATTAATTTAATCCTGATTCAATATTTTTGAGACACCTTGTATGATCGCTTATGCAATAAACATAAATTTAATTTTGCATTCAACCCTTTGACTGAAGGTCGGATCATACACACTGCAGTGAACTTTTCTTTATACACCGGCCTCCAAAAGTTAAGGTACAACCGTTTTTTTGCGTCTAATTTGCAAATGAATGAATATAGAAACAACAAATTTGGAGGAAATGTGCGCTAAACTGTTATTTATTAAATGCGACAAAGAAATTTACTTAAGTTAAACCTATAAATGAAATTACAACAAAAAAGCACTCATGGTGGAAAATTCCATTCTTGGAGAAATCGGTACATCGCAGTATTATGCAGTAAAATGTGACAGAAACATTAAAAAACTGGTTCTAATATGGAATATGTCCACCCCGGACTTGAATGCATTGGCTGCATCTACTTTCCATGCTCTCAATTAAATTGTCGGACACCGAAATAGGTCTCTCTGACCAGACTTGGAGTAAGCCTTGTTCCAGCTCATTTAATGACCTTCGAGGAGGACTTAAAGCCGCAACCTGTCTTCCGAGATAATCCTAAAGATGTTCTACCGGATTCAAGTCTGCAGAGTGAGCTGGCCATTTCATTCTCTCCAAACCGTGATCCTCAAGATATTCCTCAACAACCACAGCTCACTGTGGTCTCGCATTATCATCCATTAGAATGAAACCATTGCCAATGGCACCGGCATATGAGCGCACATATGAATCAAGAATCTCATCCCGATATCTCGCACCAGTCACAGTTCCTCCATCGAACACATGCAGGTCAGTGTGGCCTCCGAGTAAGATCCCTGCCCAAACCATGATTCCACCGTTTCTGTACCTGTGTGTTTCGACAGTGTTTGATTGATGGTATCGAGTGCATTGTTCTCTCCAGATCATGAGACGTCCCGAATCGCTCTCCAGTGTGAATCTGGACTAGTCTGTGAAGAGTACAGAAGCCCACTGTTGTCTAGTTCAGGAAACATGTCCTCTTGACCAACATAAGCGGGCCCTTCTCTGTCGTCTGTTGAGGGGGACACACACAACTGGTCGCCTTGCATAGAGACCTGCATTGTGAAGACGTCTTCGCACCGTAGTAGCGGAGATTCTTCTCCCTGATGCATCAAAGTGGTCTGCAATGAGTTGCGACAGTAGTGCGTCTTCTCCTTCTAACCGAAAGAGCTGGAAACCGGTCTTCTGCAGGTGTTGTAACACGTGGGCGGCCTAGAACATGTCTTCTGGACATAGAATCTTTGGATTCATACTGATCCCAGAGTCGTTGGACTGCACTGCGAGACACATTGAGCCGTCTAGCAGTATCAGTCTGTAACAACCCCATTACCATCCATAAAACCTCCCACCACCTTAATGAAACGGGCAAACGACTTCTTCTAGACATTTCTAGACTTTACTGGCTGTTGTGAACAAAACTGACAACAATAGTTCGTATACAATAAAACTTACACGCGAAATTACGAAAGATTCGTAATTCCATATTTTCCTCTCATTCACAAATACCTATTCTTTTCTATAAAATAAAAGTGGTAGCTGTAATTTTTGCGTAAGTTTTTTTAAAGCTTATTATTGTCATTCATATAAACTATGAAGTTTAATCTGACTGCCATTTTTTGTATGGTGAGCTTCGAAAAACATGTTGTAACTTACCTTTTGGAGGCAGTGTACTATTCATCCAACATTAAAAAATAATAATTATCTCTGTCATGCACTTACTTATATTAGGATAATTTAAAGAAAAAAACACCATAAATAATTTTTTTTTGTAAATTCTAGTGCTATTTGAATATAAAAGTAGTTGCCGATTTTGGCACGTAAACAAAGGGATAAACTAAGCTTTACATGTAGTTAGATTTCAAAATATTTTTAATTTTGCATATTATTTAGATGTTTGCTGCTAATTTGCTGAGGTACAATTAATTATAAGTACACTTTAACATCTAGGTATTTCTAGATTTTTTTTTAATACATCCAGGTGTGAAAAAGCTTCTTCACAATCGATTTAGTTTTTCCGCGACGCATGTTGATTGTTGACATAGACTAGTTGCGAGCTCTACAGAACCTGTTTGCGTGCCACAACTTCCAGAAACACCATCCTACACCGTTTAGTTTCTATTGAAAAACCAATGTACTTCACTTTCGTTGTTTGTTACTTAACATTTATTTATCAATGGTTCTCACTAACGGGCCTGCCGGCCGGCTTTGACCCGATTGTTAATTTCATGCGGCACCGTAATTTAGAAACATAATAGAAAAATATTTAAATACCACACACACACACACACACACACATATATATATATATATATATATATATATATATATATATATATATACATACATATATATATATATATATACACATATACAGGGTGTTCCGTTAAAGGGGTCCAATATTAATATGGGTAATAGAGGAGATCACACGGAGCATAAATCAGTATATAATGCCTGGCCGGATCTCAATAATTTTCAAGTTACAGCAAATAGAATGAAAAATCGGAAATTTGTAAAAAAACCCTCATTGCTAAACTATCGATAATGCTACATAAAAACGAAGCACATATTTAGAAAGAGCAGAAAAAATCCTACGAAATGACATAAGTTGTTTTAGAATATTGAGAATTAATGGCGAGTTACAAGCTCTGAAACAGTGAAAAAATACAAAATCAAATATTTAGCAAAATAGTTAATCGTTAATTCCAAAAATGCAACTCTACCTACATCAAGGAAAATGTTATA
This sequence comes from Maratus michaelseni, assembly GCA_963931845.1. NCBI lineage: Eukaryota > Metazoa > Arthropoda > Arachnida > Araneae > Salticidae > Maratus > Maratus michaelseni. Next base: position 356,352,132 of record OZ007591.1, on the reverse strand, counting down.
AAATTTGGTCCATTCCGAAAGCTTTCGAAGAAGCTGACAATAAACCATATCAGTTTAATTGTATGGGAGAAATCAAGCAGTTCCCTAGTTACAACTCTGTACTGTTGCACGCTCGGAAAGAGCGAAACTCCACCCATGACGATTGTAAACACCCCGTTTTAATATCTTTCAATTATACATTTCTGATCAACCTCTATCAATACCCTTTCATTATTCAGTCTGGTCAAGTGAATGACATATTGTGCAGCTCTCGCCTTGTCTTAAAGCAAACTCCGTGACTGCTGCGTTTCCTCCATGAACTTTCAGGATGATGAAGAAGAAGTACTTTTTATGCAAATTTTCTATGTGTATAGGAAGAAAAGTGTAATAAAACAGCAGTCATCAGTGGGCGTTATGTTAAAGGGAGGCTGTTGTAAGTGGGATTGTAGTAAGTTGATGTATAATAATTATGCCGGAATACTCTAACGAAGAATATGCGGACATGCATCTGATGTACGGGCAAGCTCATGGAAATGCATTTCTAGCACAGCGCATGTACCGTGAGCAATTTCCAAGGAGACGTTGCCCAAGTTCGAAACTCTTCATAAAAATCGATAGACGATTACGGGAGACTGGATCGTTTAATACAGCAAGCATTGATGCAGGGAAACCTCGACATGTACGAACACCTGCAATGGAAGAAGATGTACTGAATATTTTTAAAGATAACCCCTCCACGAGTACACGAGCTGCTGCGTCTGAAGTCGGTGTTTCTCACCAAAGTGTGTGGCGTGTTCTGCGTGCAGAAAACATGCACCCCTTTCATGTGCAGCGGGTACAACTGTTATCAGTAACAGATTGTGCTCAGCGGACAGAATTCGTACGCTGGTTGCTTAATGTAACAGAAAATAATCCACAATTTCTGGAAAATATTTTATTTACTGATGAAGCAACATTTACGAGAGAGGGCGTGGTAAACACGCACAATATGCACACATGGTCATATACAAATCCGCACACTGTTTTCCCGTCGAACGCACAACAAAAGTTCAGTGTGAACATATGGGCAGGTGTCCTCGGCGATTATCTCATAGGACCATATTTACTCCCAGATGTACTCAATGGCAGTACGTACTTGGTTTTCCTACGGGATATCTTACCGCAGTTACTGCAAAATGTGCCAACAACATTGCGCCACAATATGTGGTTTATGCACGATGGCGCACCGGCACATTTTTTCATAGGTGTTCGCAATCACCTCAATTCAACATATCCTGGGAAATGGATTGGACGCAGTGGACCTGTTGCTTGGCCTGCACGCTCTCCAGACCTCAATCCGTTAGACTTTTTTGTTTGGGGACACCTTAAATCGCTGGTGTATGAAACGCCTGTGGATACACCGGAGGATTTACTAGCGCGAATCGTTGTCGCTGCAGGAGACATTCCCAACTCCGTCGGAGTTTTTCGGCGTGTTCGCCAATCTTTACGACGTCGCTGTCGGCTGTGCGATTCTGTTAATGGGCGCAACTTCGAACACCTATTATAATAATGTCCGTTCGTCTGCCTTCCGACATTGAACTGTGCAGCGCAGGCCAGAAGACTATGCTTCACATATGTCATAAAGTACGTGGAATGTAATTCTTTATTTGTCATTTTTCTTTTATTTTCAACACTTTTTGGCACAGTATTTTGTAAGTCACAGACTGTGGTGTACTCAAATTGTAAATTACAAAGTTTGTATGAATTAATTTAAAATTTAGTGTCTTTTTTAAATTTATAATTAATAAAATTATTATGCTATTTGTTATTATTATTTCCTATCATAAATTATGATGCACATATACATACAATAATTGTCCATGTAAAACATGTACTGAAACTTCTTGCATAGTTACAAATCGCAATATTTTTAATTATTTCCGAATTTTCACCACCAGTTTAATTTTAAGGAATTTAACTTAAGCTTTATATCAATAAAAGACCACTTTGAAATGTAGACTATTATTGTAAAGTTATTTTGGTTCATTCAACTCTTGAATAATTAAAAATGTTGCATCTCAGAAGAAGCATGATCGAAAATGTATAGTTGAGAGTAATTAAAAAGGCGGTGTTTCCAATCGTGATGGGCGGAGTTTAACCTTTGCTAGTGTCAAAGAAAGCGGAGTTGTAACTAAGAAACTGATTAATTTCTCTCACACAATTAAACTGATATGGTTCATTGTAAGCTTTTTCGAAAGTTTTCGGAATGGACCAAATTTTACTACATTTTCCTTGTTGTAGCTAGAGTTGTCTTTTTGGAATTAACGATTAACTATTTTGATGTATATTGGATTTCGTACTTTTTTCACTGTTTCAGGGCTTGTAACTCGTCAATAAATATTGCTATTTTAATACAATTGATGTCATTTTGTAGGTTTTTTTCTGCTCTTTCTAAATATGTGCTTCGTTTTTATGTAGCATTATCGATAGTTTAGCAATGAGGGTTCTTTTACAATTTTCCGAATTTTCATTCTATTTGCTGTAACTTGAAAACTATTGAGATCCGACCAGGCTTTATATACTGATTTATGCTCCATGTGATCTCCTCTATTACCCCTATTAATATTGGACCCCTTTAACGGAACACCCTGTATATATTTTATATAGCCATATATAATATTATATATTATTTATATGTTACATTATTAGATCTACTTTCACGACTTTCCCTGTTTTATTCTGAATTACTACCATATATTCATTGAATCCTTATTCTTAAATTAGCTTTATCGTTAACTCTGTTAAATTCCCTTTCATTTAATATTTAGTTTGTCCAATTTACTTAAATATAAAGCCTTCAGTTATTCTTAATTTTTATCATGATCTCCGATCATTTCTGGGTTTTTAGAATGTTCTTTGAGAGCCATTTTCATTTTTATTCCGAATTTCATTTCCCGCTCTAAGTTACTTTTCACTATAAAATTCATCCACTGCATCTTTTGTCCGAACTCTTTACTAATTATCTTTTATTGGTCGTGACGTAGCATGACGCGTCTTCTTTAATTCCTCATTGGTTCAGTACGCGTTCTACGTCATAAATTGTGTTATTGCGCTAGGTAACAAAAAGCAGCTACCTGCGATTTTCCCTGAGAAATAAGTCGAATTTTCACTTGTCAACAACTCCCTGGCTGCTCGTATGACTAAATTTAATATGTTCTAAATACTTACCCCAATAAATTGATGACGTAGCGATGATATGGCTACTCCTGTTAGGTGGAAACTGCACAATAGAAATACTTGAATAAAGCATTGGATTTGAAAAGACCTTGTTCGTTTAATTCGGAGAATCGCCTCTTGTTATTTCATTCCATTGCCTATGCCGCCACGTCGAGACTGCAACGAGAGTATTAAGCATTTTACGACTGTTTCTAACTAATTATATCATCAAATAAGGCAACTGCCGTTCTTATTTTCATTGTGCGACCATGTGTGCTCCTGCTTCTATTATCAGCTGTACTCCTACTACAACATATGACGTAAATAATCGTCATATATATATTATATAGCTATATATATATTTTTTGCTTATGATGCATTTCTGCGTCGCGTCATCTGCACTCTAACTGTAAACATTTACATTTCAATTTATGATTAACCCCTAACCAACTTTGTTTATACGCATCTCTGCGACATTTTATGGTGAAATTCTGAAATTTTAGTACATGACCTCATTTGTTTATTATTTACTCAATGGAACATTTTTTGTACGGGGGCAGTTTAAAATTTACATTTTGTATTTCTCGAAATTTAATCCCCTGAAAATTTTAATCCATTTAATAAAATTCTGTACTTTTTTTTACTAAACTTTTTAATTTATAATATATGTCTATGATCAATATTTAAGGAATAAAAGCCGAGGTCAATATTTTTGAGACACCCTGTATATATAATGTATATTTTAAAAACTATACAATTGCTTTTTTTAAATATAATACAATAAAAACAGACGTAAGTACTCAATTTTAAAATAAATCCAATTCATAACACTAACATTTTAAGTCACATATAAAATCTATGGGTATTTGACTTGAAAAAGATGAAAAGTTGACATATGTCGTCTCATCAAACCTTCTGGAATCTCCTCTATTAGTCAAAATACCTTATCCATCACACATTTAGTATCAAATTGTTGACTTTGTTAAAATTAACACAGGATTAATGGAAATTTGGGTATAATAGCAGTTCATTATAATTTATAGATATATGATTGCAGAAACGTGGGTGCGGCGCTCAAGCTTACTTCCTTAGAAGATTTATGTTCTTAAAGAAATTTTAGTTCATGACACTATTTTAAGTGTTTTTATGTCGAAAATCTATCATTCTATGTAAGAACTATCGTTATCAGTTCATGAAAAACATTAACGTAAAAATAACTACTATTGCTACACTAGAATTCAGTAGATGCACATGCAGAGAATTTTATCAACACAAATTTACGTAATAGACATAGAAATCGAAAATTATGCAACATAAAAGCAATAATACATTGCTGCCAACTTTTCATTTTTACTTACCGATCATACGTAGTATAGGGTAAATCTTGTAATTGTTTTGAAAATCGAAAATTTTTTTTGACGGATTTACACGTTTCAGACACTGGAGATTCCAAAAAACATATTTTTAGAAAAAACAAAAAATTCCGTCCGTCTATCTGTGTATGTGTCTGTGTACCTCTGTGTGTGTGTGTCTGTAAACGCACTATCTCCGGAACAAATTGAAATAGAGATTTGCAATTGGGTATGTGCTTATAGTATGTAATAATGGAAAGAAGCTTATTGAATTTCAGTAACCTCGATTATCTGGAACTATTTTTTCGGACTCTCGAAATATTCGTTCTGATAAAAGGTATATAAAATTTTTTTGAAATTGTTTAATTTAAGGAATGAATATAAAAGACAATAAAAAAACATAAATTTTGTATAAAGAATAAAGTTGATCGGATTATTAGTGGCCAAGATATTTGTAATCGTATTGGCCACACTCTTCGATTTTCCATGACCCTGTATTTCATTAAAAATTTCAATTCGAAGATATATTTTAATTGGAAATGAGACACTTAATTCGACGCAGTAAATCGTTAGATAATATGATTATCAATTTTGGAGTTATAAGGATTTTTCTTTTACGCAATTCAGTAACAGAGAATTTAAAGTTTAGGACGTCATCAAGCCAGGGTTTTATTGGAATTGCAATGAATTTTATAAATAGTTTACACATGTTTTGTTTCATATTTTATATTATGCATATACATCATGGGTAAGTAATACGGTGGCCCCCAACAACTAGTTTTCAATTTAAGAAAAAACAGATATTTTATTAAATACAAGAAATAGCTAACTACCCGCTTAGTAACAAGAAACATTTTTATATAATTTATTAGTTCTGCATTTTACTATGAAAAACGTGTGCTCTGATGTGTCTATATTTCTTTATTTTTTTTACTTTGCACAAGTTGATAATCTCTCATTAAAACAAAGCTTAAAGTTTTCAAAAACTTTGTGACAATACGATAACACTGGAATTGCAAGACATCTTTGTTCTAATTATATGTACACGTTCTAATATATCTACCCCGTAAAACCCCGAAATATTTTAAACTTAAACGATTTTTCTTAAGCTACTAATCTAGACTAACAATGTGAACATCAACGGTTCGTTTTAGTAGCGGCCATGTTTATATAAAAGGCTGCTCAATCCCTCCTACCGAACTTGGAGAGTTTGCGCATCTGCTACTTAGGAGAGATGGCGCATTGTTTCCATTAGTTTCCATGCTAGGAGAGATTACGCAGCCGATTGGTAAATTTGCGTAAAAAATGAAAAATTAAAATGGACTAGTTTTAAGTTAAACGTGTTATCAAGTGACTGAATGTTATTTTGTAATCTTATATGAGCTTTCTTTTTCTTATTATTTAATTTTTTGCCCTTTAATTAAAAATTTTTAATCGTTTTTAAAATTATTTCTTTTTTCTAATTCTTTAATAATTAGGTTGAAATATTCACTCCTAATACAATAATATTTGTTCGCAAAAACCTTACAACAATGTCATTTAAGTGTAATTATTATTGTTAACAATTTAATTGTAGCTATTATTAGTAACAATCTCTCCTACCCATGTGCGCAATCACACCAACTCTGTAAGGACAAATTGCGCCAAAACTACTTTCTTGGTTTTATTACAACTGTTCTATTAAATTACAACATAACCACAAAATAGCAATGGAAGTGCATAAAAAACAGATGAAGTCAAAATTATTCATGGATAGTTTAGCAAAAAATTAATATTTAATTTTTTATTGTTATTCTTTTGAATTGTGCGCAGACTCTCCTAGCATTATCTTATTATTGAAGCGGCGAGCCACAACACAAACTAACGATCAGAAAAAAAACATTATTTATTATCGCTTGCACAAATTTTAGTGTCTAAATAGAGCAACGGCTTGATATTGGAATTCCAAACAACACATGGTTCCTGATTATGGCATAGTTAAATCATGTGTCACATAACGAAAGCAAGCAATACATTCATAAAAACAGAGTACTTCACACACTACTCATATCTAGTATTACATGCTGGTCTCGTGTTAGCGTCTCAAGATAAAGCGTTTTACATTATTTTCTACTATACGAATTCAGAGTCCACGACAATCGCAATTTCGAAGTTTGGGTCGACAAAAAAGGATAAAAAATCGAATAAAATCATCTTGACCATTCAAGTAACTCGGAATATTACAGACAGGTGTTCTGCAAGAGCAAAATGTATTGTACAAGAAACGCAACACAGTGAGCACTAACTACCTAAAATAGGTTGAGCGAAATTGGGTACTATCATGTCGCTAAAACAGCTCAGTATTCATCGCATGATGCAGTTACAGTTCGTACATTTTCATGAATCTCAAGTATACTAGTAGCTATATTTTGGAGATCTCTGCTAGTTGCACTGGAAGGTATTTGTATAAAATCCAATGTTTTCCGCAATTGCGGTCGGTGGATACTACATCAAAACGCGAAAAGCTTGGGGTATCAATTTTGGCACTTTAAGGCCTCTGTGAAGATGAAAAACGATGATACTAGGCAATTACACATTTAAGGAACATATGAAGCATATTTTCGCTATATTCAAGAGTTTATTTTCAAAATTGCTTTAATTGGGATGCTTGCAATCTTCTTGAGAGTGTCGAAGTACCGTTGACGTCAGACCAAATCACGGTACGGCATGGGTTTAACGCATCGTTCTTGATCGCTCATTTATACATTTAGAAGTGGTGTTTTACAGGTCGAAAAACTTGCAAAAGGCCGAAACACAGTTGAACGATATTATAATTTATCACTTGCTATTGTTCTTCCTAACATTTGGAAACGCAATGCCCTGGACACTAACATAATCATGGTCGATGGAGCTCCGCTTCCCACGACATGTAAAATGATGGAATTTATACGGACAACATGAGGTTTTGATCGCCTATGTAGCAGGCATAGTTAACATGTATAGCCTGCAAGTTTACAAAATCTCACATCTTATGATTCCTAACTTTGGGGATACCTAAAATAGCGGGTGAATTGAAAAACTCCACATTTATTACCGATAGGAAAATGTACTATAAGCCTGTAAGTACCAGTTTTCTCGATGATATGTTCTTATATTCTCTTTCAGGCGTAATATCATGATTACACTTACTTGTGGAATATAATGCCATATTGAGGACTTTCAACTGAAAGGCCATGCTGAAATAAGATCTTTCTTTACACAATTATTAAATCTCTTTGTTTTCTTTGAAGCAGTGATCTCTATTGTTGAACCTAAAACAAATTAAATTTTTTCCTACCAAACAGAATATCTTACCTCAGTGAATATGAATCTTCAAACTGGAGGTGTTTCCAGTCAAAAGAAATTTTTTATTGATTTTTATTGTTTTCAGACATTTGAAACATTTGATATTTTACAAGTCTCATTGAGGCTTCAGTAAACACGAAGATTTGTTTTGAATGGTTTTGCTCGAACAACGTTTTAAGTACACAGATGACATAAAAGGCATCAAATTTCCAAATTAAAAATTTTGTGCTTGACATATAACAGAGTCATAACTAATTTATATAGTTTTACAACAGTGAAACAGAGCTGATGAGTTCGTAAACAAACAGTATCATGTATATATATGTAAATATTTTTATCACCTTTTCTGAGAATGCTTTTAAATATTGTCCACTAACTTCCAATCTTTATTTAAATGTAATAAAGTGAAATGAGTTTGAAAGAAGATCAAAGGGGAATTGGAATGGAGCGAGATGGACGTTAGAAGGAAAAGTGTTTTCAGGATGATAGTAGGATAGTCTGAGGATCTCCGAGTAAATAGTCTCATTAAATGAGAAGTCGTTGTGTAAAAATATTAGGTTTCAGAGTAATCACTAATGCGTGATTCACGTATATAAATTTGTAAATATAGTTAGTGTCTTTCAAATAAACGTCATAGTAAAAATCGTACTTGGAAATCTTCATTGGCTGTCTAGACACTATGACAAATATTTAGGTACAGTTTTTATAAAATCTTTTAAATCTACATAGTTGAGATTTCACAAGTTTGTATTACTAATTCGTTTCTTAATAGCTATCTGAAAGTATGAGTGAAGCTATAATTTTTCAAGAGATATTGTTTCAGTAATTATTTTTGAACTCTTTTTTTTAAGAAATATGAGAAAAACGCTTGCTATCAATACTCATTTATATACTTTTAACTCGAAAGCAAAATTTAAAGAAATTATCATCAGTACTATTTCATAAAATTGTACCAAACTGTCTTATAACCATGCAAAGGTAAGAAAAAATTAAGCACTCCTATGAAATAAAATTACGCATGCAGAAAGTATTTTTTGAGTTGAATACAAAGTAAAATCTAAGTATTTCAAATGGGAAAATAATTTAACATCTATTCAGAAACACATTACGTGGTTTTAAACATCATGCTAAATCTGAAACACAGCCCAAAGGTCATCTGTGACCGTAAAAAACTTCCCCTTTAATAAGTGTAAAATGTTGAGCTGTTAAAGTATATATATTTTTTCAAAATGAAAACAATGTAAAAGATTTTCATTATCTAAAATACTAATATGCTTTTTGATAATAACTTAGTAAATTCAATGGACTGTTTTCAGACATGTCTGCTCGCTCTATTTTAGAGAACAGAAAACATTTTTTCATGTTTGTAACATGACATATATTATTAATTTATATATAATATTATCATAAATTGTTAATTTTAACTGTTATTTTTTTTAATGTATCTGCCTCAAAATTTTGAGTTTTTTTCTGATAATGACAGAAGAGATTGGAATACAGGATGCCCATAAAATAACTCCGGGGTTTTAAAAAATCATATTGAGTTAACGGTAGGAGTTAAGCCAGGTCAGTTAATTTAGAAGAAATCAGTAGCTCATCAAATTTTATCCACACCAGTTTCAGTTCTTTTTCAACACTAAGTAGCGCTGCGCATCATTGACCTTGGAGTAACGTATCAGACGCCTATTACATCATTCCATTCAGTTAATGCAGTTAACTCCATTATACTTTTTTTTTCTGGGGACATGTCAAGAATCTTGTTTACGCTGAGAAAATTCATAATGTAAACCATCACAGGCAAAGGAAAATCAATTGTGTGGCAATCATCTCTCCAAACACGTTGGACAGTACATGTGAAGAGGTTGGATAACGTTTGGATGTGTGCCGTGCCACAAAAGGGGCACACGTTGAAATCTACTATATGGTAAAAAAAATCTTGATAAATTCACCTTTAAGTACATATATATATAACATTAACCTAATTTTATGATTGAATTCAAAAATTTTGCTTCAAAACTCCGGAGTTCTTTTATGGACACCCTATATAAACGATATTAATTACAATTTTTACGGAATAATTTATCATTTTTATCATTATTAATTATATGAACCGAAATAATAATTTGTACAATTTATAAATTTCCAAATGAAATTACTTGCGTTAAACCAAGCAGTAATAAATGAATTGCTTATAAATTTTCTTACTCATCATCAAAATATTTCTTTTAAGGTTCCGATATACAGGTATTTAAAATCTTTAAAACATTCAATTCATTCCATCAATGTAAAGCCACTTGCTTAGTAAGATGCACCAAAAGCTGATCAGACTCAATTTTGAGCTCTACCGGAATACGGAAATTAAACAAATTCCATCATATTGATGTCGGGCTATAGCTATCATGGAAATCATAAATAATGGAGGATATCAGTGCCACATGTTGGGCTATATACACCAAAACCTTATCAGCACCTACACGTGCCAAGTTTCTGCATATTACGATTGATGAAATTCCTTCCCGTAAATACCAAGATATATCTATTACAGAAACCGCTAAAACTAAAGCATAGCAGCTCTACCTGTTTAACGATATACTCATATACATAATCAGCACCACGTTTGTGACGATATAACGGATATGAAGTTTGATGAAATTACGTGAATTACTTCTCCAGATTAAGAACCCAGTGAATTTGTATCACATGCATTCAGAAGGACAAACAAACATTAGTCCAATGCTGTTCAAGACATCCTTAAAACGCGTAAATCCATCAAAAAATGGTAGACGAAAATTTTCACGATTCCAGTACTTTCGTCTTACGTACATAGAAAAAAGTTATAAAATGTGCTCAAAGCTCATTTCAAATCACGCAGTTTATATTTTTTATTAAAAATGACTTCTAAAATGCTCTGCGCCAATTCTTTAGCGTTCCGAATTCTATATAAGCGGTCGCAGCAACAGTCCTTCTTGGTCCGGATAAACCTAAAATTTTATCATGGAGTTCCTGCATTTTCTCAAATCAGACATTTGCATAGCTTACACAATAAACATCATTGTGTATCAAAGTACAGGATGTGTCAGAAAAATGTATACATACACTGTTTAAGGGCTCAGAACTTTCTAATTTTTCTTTATTTTCAAAATGTCATTAATTAGATATAATGAGTAAACCAAGATTAACTTTTGAAAAAAAAGAACATTTATTTTAAAATACTCTTGTAAGTATGAAAATGTAGCAGAAGTACAAAACAATATTGCAAAGAACTTCATCCACCTATGCGAATTTCAATTTATCGGATAAAAGATAAGTTTGAAACGAGTGAATGTTCATAGACAAGGTTCCGGAGCCGAAATTGAGCAAGAATGCGCCACGACACCAAATGAAATGTTTGTTGAAGTTTGTAAATTAATGGCCTACCGTTATAAGCAGTGTATTGCCCAGAACGGTGATAATATTGAACATCTGCGGTAGGAGTAAAAATTATGCATTTTAAGTAAATTCTTTTGCTATTTAAATATTAATTAATATGTGAATAAAAACTGGTATTATAATCATTCAAAGTGTGTATACATTTTTCTGATGCACCCTGTATATAAAGTCAATTAAACTATGTAGAATGTCACTGATATTTAAGCTAAAAAGATATGGTAAGAATCGAATTTTAGAAAATGTTCGCTGACATCAATGTTTTAAATGCTATATGAGCAGATAGTATTGACAATAGTGATGAAGTAGACTATGCGTAAAATTTTCATAATTTATTACGTAATTTTATATTTACAACATTTATCTAATAGTTATCCTAGTTTTATCATATTCAATATGTATTTTGAGATACGTTTGGAAGAAAAAAAATAAAAATACATTTATATTTATTTTTTATTTATACTTTTTAAAAAATGCAGCCATATAATTTGATACGAAATAGAAATTTGATCACTTGCTCTACATATTTTTCCTATTATTCAATCAAAATGCATATTGTTTCATTCCCGTTGTATTTGCATTGAGTGTGAAAAGCTCTCAATAACATGACCGTTGATATATAAATCGAATTACACTCTAGAATTGGCAAAACCTCTCAACCCTATCTATTACAATTCATTTACTGCATAAAACAATGCTACTGCTGCATCATGTCTGCTTCATATAATGTATAATATACTATTCACGCACAAATTTTGTGAAGCACAATAGTCAGAATATGAGGAAATCAACAATATTTATCCTAAATAATTAATTGATATCTAGAAATATACTAAAACTGGGAATTTGAATAACACAGAATAGGAAAACCATTGGGTTTGTTTTATGTTTATTTTCTTGCTGTTTTCATTTTTCAATTTGATAATTGTATTTAGTATTATTAGCAGTTATTTAGAATTATTATTTTAGTAGCATTAATTTTGAATGTTTCAATTGTAAGTATATACAAGATTTTTGTCAGATATGTGATTAGTATAAAATATTCATACATACATATACAATCTTCATACTAATTTACAATGTTAGTAATATTTATATAAATTTAAATAAATAGTAATTTGATGAATGTATTCATCGAGGCGGTAGGATGTTGCGATTCAATCACGCCAGAGAAAAACTATTCACTACTGGGGAATTTTGGAGCTGCCATCGTCCCGTTCCGAGAAAACTTCAGAACAACAGATTATCTAATTGTGAACAGAAGAAAAGAAATGTAATCCGACATAGTAGCCAACTGAAATTAGAAAATGTATATGTTTGTGTCGTGTGTTGTAAAATGTTAATTGTTAAGTGCGTCCAAATTAAACTTTAAAAAGAATCAGCTTGACTCTTCTTTAATCAATTCGTTACTGTGATTTTTTGTTGAAATAGAAGAAAGAATATAATATTTACTTCGCAGATACAACAACAATGTCCAACTTAATCTTTATTTTACCAAAAAAATTATAATCATTATTAAGCATGATATAATACGGTATTTTATTTTTGTGGCAACATTGATTTGAGAAAAATCTTTCATATTCAATTAAGAAAACAATGCCGTATTTTAACGAAATGTAAATGTACCATGTCAGAAGCCGGTTCAAAATCCTTTCATATGGTATCTCATTTATCGTTCTGCGTTCTGTATTTGCTTAGAAAAAGGTATAGTTGACAACAAATAATATATATTATTTGTATTTTTTATACAGTGAGGGTGTCGTGTATGACATCAACGCTTTTTACAACTGCTAAATTAGTAGCTTTCAAAATGACAATAGTAATGATAAATGCTAAAAGTACTGTTTTAATTATTTTTTGCATCATTTTATCCTTGGAATAGCATAAGTAAAATGTCGATTGAATTACATCTATTTAAAAATGCTAAAATGTTTATTTTTATTTTTATTGTTTTATGTGTTGTGTTAGTTTATATATAAAAATAACTATGCAGCCATCAAATTTAAAATAGCTAAGATTTCGATAGATGATTTATATAGTTTTGATGATAATAAACAGAAATACAAATAGTTTCAACCCTATGAAATTTGCAGTGAGTATGACAAACAATCACATGCATGGATGGCATTAGATATCTAAATTTAATTATTCTCCAGAATTGTCAAAACAACTCAACCTCATATATAATTCACTAACTCTATGATATATTATTATAACATTACCGCTGCATATGATGTATAATATGTACACTATCGACGTACAATGTTTGTAAAGCACAGTTGGCAATCTCAATGTATCACAAAATTACTTATTTGTATGCAATAAATAATTAATCCATGTCTAGCAGTGTATTTATATCAAATTATATTATTCATCGAATAATATTGGTTTATAAAATTCTTAAATTCACACAAGTGGGAATATATTTTGACAGATCAAAGATAATTTTTCGTTGTATTTTTACAGATACTTAAAAAACTAGCCTTTGGGGGCCAACGTAACACTTACCCATCATGGATATGCATAATATAAAATATGAAAATGAAACATGTGTAAACTATTTATAAAATGCATTGCAATTCGAATAAAATCGTGGCTTAAAGACGCCATAAACTATAAATCCAGGCTAACGAAAAAGAAAGGCTACCGCGGTGCTTTATGCGTGTCTTTTTTTACAGACCGCGGGAGTCACGTGATGCTCGAATGCACCAATGCAGGTGTAGGAAAAGAGCATCACGTCACTCTAGCGGTCTGTAAAAAAAGATAAGTGGGATGAACCGCGGTAGTCTGTCTTTTTCATTAGCCTCGCTTTAAATGCTCTATTACTGAATTGCGTAAAAGAAACATCCTTATAACTCCAAAATTGATAATCATATTAACTAACGGTTTCCTACACTGGATTAAGCATCTCATTTCCAATTAAAATATATATTAGAATGAAATACAGGGTCATAAAAAATCGAAGAGTGTGGAAAATATAATTAAAAATATCTCAGCAACTAGATATCCGATCGACTTCATTTTTTATGCAACATTTATGTTTTTTTTATTGTCTTTTATACTCATTCCTTAAAAAAAACTATTTCGAAATTTTTTATATGTCTTTAATCAGAACGAATATTTCGAGAGTCCGAAAAAAATAGTTCTGAATAATCGAGGTTACTGAAATTCAATAAGATTCTTCCCATTATTACATAGTAAGTACATACCAAATTTCAAGTCTCTATCTCAATTTGTTCGGGAGATAGAGCATTTACAAACACACACACAGACAGACGGACAGCCAATTTTTTTTTCTAAAAATATGTTTTTCGGAATCTCCAGTGTCTGAAACGTGTAAATCCGCCAAAAAAAAATTCTATTTTCAAAACGATTACAAGACTTACCATATACTACGCATGATGTGTAAGTAATATTGCTGTTGCTTTATTTGAAACATTTTCTCTAAAGACGAACAAAATTAGTGAATACTTAGTCATACATTCTTACAATAGTTTTGTTACGCATCATTTAACAAAGATCTTATTTTCTAACCTTAAAAATACTCACTGTTATGTTAATGATTTACAGTAGATCCCGCTATATGTGATCACGGTTATCGAAATCAGCCGGAAGCAACCGCCTGTATTGAATTCTTCAATAAAATCAATCGTTTTGTGCTGACAGTCTATAGTTTAATGTTATCGATTTTTTAGCTTGTTAAGTTTCTTTTGTTATAAAAGCCATTCAAAACATGTAACAAAATGTTCCTGTTCCAATTAAAAATAGCATTATTAATGCGTGATAGGAAACGATAACGGACTGAGAACGTTAGAAGCTACAATTAAATACATATAGAAAATTCTATATCTTGCACGTCATATTCCCCTTAATAATTTAAAATCCTCAACGTAAATAGATTGATTTCACAATTTAATCGTTACTAAAATAGTTACAAATAAAATATCAAAGTTTTAAAACATTAAAACCATTTATGATGTCAAAAACGCAGATGTCAAAAATATCCTAATCGCTTTCAGCTAAACACTAGCCATTCTCAGAGGAGTTAAAATTTACCTCTAAAAAAATAATACACTGGACAAGTAGCAAGGATCTCAACCAAAAACAATAAATCGGAGGGTGGGAAAGAAGAAAAAAGAGGCAATGCCATTGAAAGCAAAAGGGGTCAATCGAAACCAAAACACCGGTGGTATCAAGTAATTTAAACCATATAATGCGGAATATGATATGAAAATACATCATTACATGTATTATTGTCTCTTGTTAATATCTCTAGAAATTCTCTGATTATGCAAATGTTATAGTGTAACATGTGTACAATAATTTTAATCGGTATAAATCCGTGGATATTTTATCTCTTTTGATGTCGGCATATGTTATTTAATCCTTTCTTGTAACTTTCGAGTGGTCATGCCTACATATGTATATGTTTTAAATCTGCTATTATCTTCAAAAGGGTTTGTACCTTAACGATTTTAACATCTTAATGGTGTTAATGTTTTAAAGTTTTTATATTGTATTTGCACCAATTTTAGTAACAATTAAATTGTGAAATCAGACTATTTAAATTGTGTATTTTTGAAACTACGTCAAACATCCTTCATAATATTAAGAACGAGGATTCTGAAATGATGGCGATTGACAACGGCATTGGTGAATCTTCGAAGGCCAGAAATATGAAATTCGCAAACACGTTTGTAAAGAAATACAAAATAACGATTATGAGAAAGATGACGAAAGCCGATTTATGTGGAATGCAGATTTAAGAAATACAAAATAAAGATTATCAGGAAAACGACGAGAGCAGATTTATTTTTTAAAAAGCCTATAAATCCAGAACTGCTCAACGCGTTGCAAATTTTGAAAAATGATATGCAACATTGCATTTTTAAAATCAATATGCGTGTAAACAATCAATTATTAATCTTTGAATAATTGTAAATAAAAAATACTGAATTCTTTCAATAATATTTTATACCTTTCATTTTTAAAGTCATTATTTCATCAATTGTTAGTCACAATTTTCGTAGTCAAAATATATTAATATAACCTTTATATAAATCTTAATATAATATTTCTCTATGAAAATCATTAAATATTTCCCTAATTCGCTTATTGTTAACAATAGAGTGATGCTGTCAAAAATGCATGATCCTAAGGTAATCAGATTAAGCGGCATCTACTCTATTTTTTATGGAGAACTTTATTTTTTCATTTTATAGCGCTGAAACATTAACAAACATAATCTGCGATCTTTGTTTTTCAAATATCGTACATATTTTTAATGTTCTTGAATAAGGTATCTGAAAACGATTGGATTGATAAAAGTAATATTTACATTGTGACATTATGTAAAAAATGAAAAGACCAAGCAAATATTCGTCATAACGGCTGCTTAAAAATTTCTTTAATTTATCATTAATTATATGAAACGATTAGAAACTATCTTAAAAGTTTTCTTCAGAATAATAAATATGTTTGCTCACAAGAGCGGAATAGAATGTTTCATCTGTCATCTGTAGATATTGAAAGAAGCTTGGGATTTAAAGGTATTCGATAGAACTGCATTTCTGATTTACCATTCATTAATAATCTTTACCTTCAAATATATTTAAGAGGAGGGAAGCCCTGTTGTGTAACTATGTAAAAAGCTTTCGCATCAAATAGTCTTTTTTTTTAAGTTGTCGAGCTATGGTTATTGTTTTACGAAAGGTGTTGAAAACTTAGCACTAACAATACATGTTATGATTTAAACTAGCGTCGTTTATCCACATTTTATATAAGGTTGTGTATCAGTTATTGACCAGTTAGTGGAAATTCCTTTATGTTTTATTTTTAGTTTAATTTTTCACCCATTTCTAAGCATATGTATAAGCAAATATGAGAATAAAAATCAGTAATCGGAAAAGAAAATCCTTTTTTTTTTTTTTTTTTTTTTTACAAAAACATTCTGAATTGTATATTTAAAAAATTATATTGCTCCCGTTAATGATCTCCTGGATTTAGTAATTGACCCTGCTGCGCCATTATTGGACCATAAAATGTAAATGATCCGAGTAAAATTACTGATAAAAGATATGTAAACCGTGCGATCCAAAACTTAAGAAACATTTTAAAATTCAATAATTCACAAACAAATGAAGATAAAAAATGGGCTATTTTCGATATTTCAATCCAAATATAGGGTGGCCTTAATGCCTAAAAGAGACCACTCGTCAAGCAAACCATGACGCTGAGAGTTGACGCCTCCTGGCCTGTAATGTTTCATTTCATACTCTTAATATTTGAACGCCTGCATCTGTACTCAAAAATAGGGTGTTAATGTACATTAAATGGCCATACCCTACATAATGAGACTGTTTACAGCGCCTCCTTGAGGCAAAGAAAGGTGTCATCGAATCGATTTTAAAAATATACGAAATGCAGGAAAGATAGTGCGCTAAAAAATGTACGATAACAGCGATTTAGTACAAAAAGAGATTTTATACACATAACAGAGAATAGCACGTATATAACGCTTTTTTATTTGTTCGTGATTTTTAACTTTTATGTCACGGAAGTCGCCATAAATGACCATTTAGTTACCATTTTTTAATTCCCCCTGGACTGCGTTTGACGCCTTATTGCCTTAAAACATATACTGGCGAAATTAAAATGCGGTTAAAATTTGTCATTTTGAATCAATTATAATTTTTTTTTGTTTCATGAATGAAAATGCATTTTTATAACGTCATTTTTCATTGGAGAAATTGGCCAGTCGTCATTCAGTTAAAGCTCTTCATCTTGGAAAAGAAGCAGACAGCTGTAGTGTGTGAAAATGACATCATATTTAACATGCAATGGATCCTTTTGATTAATAAAACTAAAATATGTCATTACGAATATATCCAAATGATGCAAATTTATGGTATTGTTATTCTATCGGTATTGAGATTATCGCATCGAGGTCAAATACTAAGTGCGAAAATCGTCCGTATGTAAATTCTCGCTGGTAAACATGACGTCATTATTTTGCTGGGGATATATCTATTAATAAAGGATTTTGTATTAAAATATACATGTAACAAAAATATGAAAACTACGTAGAAACCCATAACAAGTCCAACAACGACAAAGTGTCCAACAAGTTTAAGTCCAACGAGAGTAACCGAGCTATCGACGGATCAAGTGGCATTTGTGGGTTTTTCATAGGAATACACAATACAATTCGATAGCTGATAAACTTTCATTGATTTTTTTTTTCTCTCAAATCAACTACCGTATTTTATGGTGACTGGAGTCACCATAAGTCGACTTTTTAAACAGTCAATGAAACAGACTTTTTTAAAACGACAATTGCAATTTTTCTATATTTTATAATATTTCTATATTTCTAACAATTGTCCCATATATACTCTTAGATTGAATATTTTTATATTGTTATCATTGAACTCCAACGTAACAACGATGAAACTTCACTTACAATTAGGGGAACCGACCCGGGGTTACAGTACATAGGTGAAAACATAGGTTTTTTTTAAGTTGAAAACTCACTTTTATATTTTTTAAAACTTCGATATATATATTTTTAGACTGTTCACTAACAAAATCAAAATGCATTTTTATATGAAAAATATCAATATTGTATCCAAATGTGTCCGGTTTCAATTTTCAGATTTTTTTTTCCTTTTTTTCCTGGCTTCCGTAAGTGTCTCGGTATACAAGGGACGTAGCAAAGACCATAACGCGAAACGCCGTGCTCCGCGAATTCTGCGGCGGTACATGCTAAACAATATTTTATTCAGAATAACAAAATAAAAGAAATATTGGTTTTTCAACAAAATGTTTATTAAATTCGTTTCAATTACCTGTAAGAGGGATTGTAGCAAGTGCCACTTCGGTCACGCCTATCATAGGTTGGCCACCCTTGTATTTACAGATTCCTTATGAAAATATCTTTACTATTTCAGGGTTTTTTAAACTTTACCCTTTAATGAAAGTTTTCAGTGGTCTGACGCTAAGAAAATAAAAAAAGACACAATTTAGATTAAAAAAAACGAATTCATAAAATTATTATAAGCTATCAAGATACATAATCTATATCACACTATACATAAAATAAGAAAAATATGTTAGACGAATTAATTCCTGACAATATTACACAAAAAAACAATTCCATATTACATTGTTTAATTTACAGCAATATATTTCGTTTCAACAAAAAAGGACAACGTAATTATCTTTCGTGTAAAACAATTCGAAGATACGTATTATTTCCCAGAATAATAAAGAAAACGAAACAGTTTTATAAAAGCAATTTAAAATTAAGCTTTATTCCATGTTTTTCCTAACCGCGAGATTGCTTCTGGGTATTGTTTGCTTATTAAATTATAATTTAATTATACACAGCATTAAAGTTACTTTAGGGATATATTATAAGTCTTTTGAAGTTGCGAACGTGGGCTTTAATATTAGATTTGTATTATATGAAATGACACAAATTAAATTATGTATCTTGAGTTTGCATATTTCTTTGAAATATAAATTTTTAACTCTTTCCTGGATTTATTAAAATTACTACATAATATAATTGTGAAATATGGTAACTTAATTAATTTTAAAATAAATTAATTTGACGTTTTGTAATACATCACAGAACAATAAAAGAGGTAAAACATTTTAATGTATCCAATCTGAAATCCTGCCTTTTCTAAGTAATACTAAATAGGATAAGTGCATGGGGGATTTTACATGCTTGCTATGTCTGATATAATATAAATAAAAATACATAACAATTTCGATTGAAAAATCTTCTACATACGTAACGAAAACGCAAAAATGTAAGCTCATAATCAAATAAAAAGAAAAGTGCCATGTTAAACTAATGGCATTGAACTTACAGGTTATTCACACTAATTGTATATTATTTTCTTATTTCAAAGAATAATGCCCATCGAACAATAAATAAATTGACAATAAATTAAGAGTTCGATAACCCCCCCCCGTTCCAACCCTTTATACTTAACCAATAAACCCCCAAAACTAATTAGGGAAACCCCTTATCACAATGAAGCTATACCAAATTTGAAGCAAATCGGATAATTTTGCATGAAAAACCCATTTATCTAAGTTAAAGGGAGGGATTAGCTCACCACCCCCTTTATACCTAACCAATGAACCCCTAAAACTAGTCAGGGAAGCGCCTTATCACAATGAACCTATATAAAAAATATGAAGCAAATCGGAGAATTCTGCATGAAAAACACATTTATATAAATTAAGGGGGATTAGCCCCATTTCCTCCCCTTTATATTCAACCAATGCACCCCACAACTAATCAGGGAAGCGCCTTATTAGAATGAACTATATACAAAATTTGAAGCAAATCGGATATTTCTATCAAGGGTAATCGCGTTGTGTACATACATACATGCATACGTACATACATATGCTTACATACAGAACATACGGGCACATTCGCTATCAGGCTTTGATAACCTGTGAGCTAAAAACTAATGAAAAGAAGGAAGGGAAATTAGAGCTTTTGCGTTTCTTAAATTAGCATTAATAATACTTTGGGAGTAATAAAGATATCTTATAAATTCTTGGTAATACATAAAATGATATGCTGAAGCTATTTTAATCATACATAAACTAATTTAACTTTTGACAGTATTTCAGAAGTACACAGACAAAAGAAAAATTAAAAACTCTGAATCACATATACTTTAATTTATGGCGAAATAATTTCCGATTTTAAAAATAACGCCTTAATTACCTTTCGAATGTAATATCGATATAATTTTTTCAAATAACACAGAAGATGAAATCATTCAATTAACCCTCATAGCATTTGTAGAAAAATTTATATCATACACAAATTTGAAGCAACTTTGTTTGAAAAATTCCACAGTCAACGGGTAAAAAGGCAAATGATAAATATACTACTACATATTTAAAATACGTGATGATTTCAAATATGTAATAATATAAATATATATTGGTCGAAAGGATTTTTTTTTAAAGAAGCAGTCAAATAGTTAATTTATATTTTATCTTTATTTTACATATCACCGATCCACGAAAAGGTTACGGATAACAATCTGCTTGTTATACAGGATAATTACAAATGGATATCCCAACCTTGAAGAATGAATATCCCAACCTTTTTTGCGAGAGATGGCGCAACGAGCGGCGGGTTGAAAGTGAACCGGCATGTTCCGTTACGTGTTCATTCAGCTAGTTGCCGTCGAGATGCATTAAATATAAAGTGTTTTTCTTTATGTATTTCAGCGGCAACTGACTGAATGAACTCGCAACGGATATCCCGGTTCACTTTCAACCCGCCGCTCGTTGCGCCATCTCTCGCAAAAAATGAACCTTTACATTTATGAAACTTCATAACTTCTCACTCACGTCGATGTGTGAAATGGAACAGTTATCTTTTATTGTTCAGAAGATATAGCTCTTCAAACTTCCTTCAATGTTGTCCTTCAAAGTTGGTATAATCATTTGTAATCACCCTGTATATTATAATCCAATTATATGCTTTCAAACTAACTTCAGAGACATAATGCAATCGTTTTCTGGTTTCGAGCGACAGATTTTGTATTAGGTAAAAAGACGCAAGATAAATTCAATATAATTTGATTGTATATCACTTTTAAAAACAAGGTTTTCCCCAAAAGATTAAAACCCGCTTTAATTTTTTAACTATTGGAGAGCAGTGTACATTTCAGAAGTGTTAAAAATAATTTCGTAAGGTAAAGCTAGGAGAGATTGCGCACAATTCAAAAGAATAAAGATTAAAAAATCAAAATATTAATTTTTTGCTAAACTATCCATGAATAATTTTTACTTCCTTTGTTTTTTATGCATTTCCATTGCTATTTTGTTGTTATGTTGCAATTTAATAGAACAGTTGTAATAAAACCAAGAAAGTTATTTTGAGCAATCTGTCTTTACTTTTGGTGTGATTGCGCACATGAGTAGGACAGATTGTTAATAATAATAACTACAATTAAATTGTTAACAATAATAATTACACTTAAATGACATTGTTTTAGGTTTTTGTGAACAAATATTATTGTATTAGGAGTGAATATTTCAACATAATGATTAAAGAATCAGAAAAAGGAATTAATTTTAAAAACGATTAAAAAATTTTAATTAAAGGAAAAAAAATAAAGAATCAGAAAAAGGAAGTCCAGATAAGATTACAAAATAACATTAAGTTACTTGATAACACGTTTAAATTAAAATTAGTCCATTTTCATTTTTCATTTTTTTATGCAAATTTACCAATAAACTGCGTAATCTCTCCTAGCATGGAAACTAATTGGAACAATGCGCCATCTCTCCTAAGTAGCAGATGCGCAAACTCTCCAATTTCATTAGGAGAGATTGCGCATGGCCGCTACTAAAACGAACCGTTGATGTTCACATTGTTAGTCTAGATTAGTAGCTTATGAGAAATCGTTTAAGTTAAAAATATTTTGTACTACTGACATTGTATTGAAATTCTGATGAATAGCTTTGAAAATTTAAGCACTTACTTTGGGGAAAGAACAAAATAGCAATGCTTTATCTTAGACGCTCAAAACAATCAACGTTCACTTTCAAGTAGACACTCCACTACTGCTGTTGTACAACTACCTGGAGTCGCTGCGCGCTCACTGTACTCCTTCCCCTCGAACCTCTATCTGCGCAATCTTTCCGACCGCGCCATCTCTCCTGGCTTTACCTTATTTAATATTACGTTGCAAAAATAGTTCTGCTAATAATTTTCAAATTTTTTCTTTTGAAATTATTATACAGCACTTGGAACCTATAAATTGTATTTTGTAATTTTTTGTCTACGTTTTGACAAATTTAAAATTTCCATTTTTTTCTACGATTTTAAGTCACCGAGTTAGCTTTGTTGAAATTTATGTCATTTTCGAGCTTGTCGGCTCTAAAAATGAACAGTCGATTTTTTAGTGCTGGGAAGATCCGAAATTTCATAAAATTCAAATACAGGGGATTACAAATGAATATCACAACTTTGAAGGGCTTTATTAACAAAAGTATAGAAGATACACGCATTTGTGAAAAATACATAAAATTGGAGATTGTGAAATTACTAATAGCAAAAATTTATAAACGTCCAATGTGACCACGAGCAGAAACAAGAACGACATCCATTCTGTAAGAGAATTCGTCCCACACGGTTTTCAGCATGTCGGGTGTTACAGTTGCAATAGCTGCAGTTATTTTAACAGATTCCGTTTTAGCAAATTCGATTACACAGAACGCATTTTGCTGAGCTGTTGTCATCTAGGCGGCAACTGACTGGATTAATTTGCAACGAAACATCCGGTTCACTTTCAACCAGCCTCTCGTTGCGCCATCTTTCGCCAAAAAAGCGAATTTTTACATTTATGAAGCTTCATAACGTGTCACTCACTTCGATGTGTGAAATGAAACACGCCCTCTTAATGTTCAGAAGTATAGCCCTTCAAAGTTGGGATATTTATTTGTAATCACCCTGTATTAAATCCCGTGAGTTTGGTCATAGAAGAATAGAGTTGTACTGTTTGACTTGACAAAAGATGGAAAATTTGCTTGTAACTATACCTTATAGGATTCAGGGACCATATAAAATTTTAAGAAGTGTAACTTTTTGGAAGTTAATGATACGACTATTTCCTCAACATAATCTTAAAACCGATCTTAATTTGAACACTTTTACATTTTAGACTGCACATGTATCTCTTGGATGTAAAAGAAAATAAATCATGTTTCAATAGTTCTGGAACTTCCTGTATGGTTTACTAGAATTATTTATAGATCAAGTTCTTCTGTATTGGTCAAAACTGTATGATTCAGGTAACGCAACTTATTTTTCAAAGTATTATAAGTTACCATTTTCAATGGTATAAAATAAAATTTGCATTTTTTTTTAAATTAATGAATAAAATAAAATTTGTATTTTATTTTAAATTAATGAATGGAAATTTAAATCATTCTAGATTTTTTTTGATTTAATTTAAATATTAAATGGGAATAGCTGAGAAAAAATAATGATTGAAAGTTCTCAGAAATACATCAAATGATAATTTGATAGTTGCTTTCATTTAATAATGAACTATTTTAATTGCTGACAGTCTTTCATAAATGAAGCAATTCTGAATTTCCATGAAACCATTATGTGTTATTCGTATGAAATCATTTCTTTTTCTAAATATTTTTAAATTAGAAGAAGCTTCGGGGTCATGTCTACTTTTAATGTTATAATCCAATTATACAGCGCCAGAGTTAAATTTATTTTAAAGGTTGATTGCAATATTTTGCAAAACATGGGGTTTCATGAGCTTATATATATATATATATATATATACACTATAATGCCATAATTGATGGGAACTTTCAGTTTTAGACATTTTTTCGAATATTTTAAAATATACATGTCAGATTCTTTTGGGGTATTAGGATTAAAAAGAACAGGTTTGACTTCATATTTATCAATGTTGATTTGATAAGTAGGACAATTAGGGGACCAACAAAAAATTAAAGAAAAAAAATAATACTTGGGATCACCCTGTAAAATAAAATGCACGAAATGCTTTACTGCTACAGAATATACATAGGCAGATATTGCATAATATGTGTACTCATTTGTGTAAGAATAGCATGCATATTAATTGAGATATAGCGATTTTTTTAAAAATTAAAAAAATTATTGCATGTTTTTTGCTTATAAAATACAGAGTTTTTAACCAAATTTAAAGTCAGTTTCAGAAAAATTGACAAAATGCAGTAGAAATCATATAGTGTGATTGAAATATAAATATATTAAATATTGAAGGAAATATAGGCAGTTGAATGAAATAATTTTTATCTGCGCATGCGCGAACGATAACAAAAATATTTTTGCCTAATTTAATACTCAACACTATGGAGCAACTTATAAAAAAAAAGTAGTCAAATATCGTAAAAATTCAGAGAGATATCGGCGTTAGAGTGAGCTGTTTTTTAGTTTCTGACTAAAACTCGCTGAATGATAGGGGATTTTCCACAAATTGATATTTTTAAGCGTTCGGAGAAAATTTTTAGAAAAAACAATTTAATTATAACTTACGCTTATGTTTAGGAAGATTTTGACTCTAAACTACGAAGAAAAGGAAAATATAGACCATACATTGATTACATCTAGGTAAATTGAGGAGTTTATGGTAAAATTTTGTGAAATTTAGCCCAATACGCAAAACACTCTACAGTAAATTTTCGAGAAATTACGTTTTGCGTATTAGACCAGTAAAATTAGGAAAGTTTGCCATAATACATGCTAGGAGATAAAAATTAGTACAGTTGTTCATTGATGGCTACTGATGACTATGTAAAAAGTCCTGATGGATAGGAGGTGAGTGGGGGGGGTTAAAATAAATTACTTTTTTTAGTTTTTTACAAAAATCTCAGAAACTGTTGGTTTTCATGAAAAACTTACTCCGATATAAATTAAAGAACATAAAATTCTCTACAAATGAGAGTTATATACAGTAGAACCTTGATTATCCGTCAGCCAGAAAACCGGAGATTTGACGGATTTTCCGCAAAAAATTCACTTTAATTTCAATTTTATTTACTTAATGTCGCCATAATAAATGCTACAGAGATAAAAATTAGTACAGTTGTCCCGTGATGGCTACTAATGAATATGTAAAAAGTCCTGATGGATAGGAAGTGAACGAGGGGAGGGAAGGGGGGGGGGCAAAATACTTTTTTAGTTTTTTACAAATATCTCAGAAACTGTCGGCTTTCATCAAATAATCACTCTGACATTAAAGAACACAAAATTCATTACAAATGACAGGTATTTACAATAGACCTTCGATTATCCGTCATTCAGAAAACCTGAGCCTTGACGGATTTTCCGGAAAAAAATTACTTTAATTTGATATTTATTTACTCAATGTCTATTCAAATTTATTAAATATTGTTGCAAAATAAAAAGGAAGACAGTAAACACTTCAATACTGCAATATTGCATGAAATAATGCCAGGTAAGTTGTTTATGAAAGAAAAATATTTATTATTAATGAAATGTTCATGAATGTGAAATATTATATTTGCGAATATAAAACTTGGAGAAAACTAAAAGTAGGTACATATTAATTTATAATTAAGTAAATATTGTGTAATTATGAAAGTGGATGGATTGTTAGGATTCATAATGATCACCTCATCTGCTTCCTTGTCCTGTTGTTATCACCTGGTACTGAAGACAAATATTTATATTTATTATTAATAAAATGTTATTTCACGTGAAACTGTTTAAGCGCGACAAAACATAATTGTGAATAATGAAAGTAATAATTTATCATTAAGCAAATACTTACTAAGTCATAATGTTCTTTTTTTCTTGACACATCATCATCAACTGAAGTGGACGCTACATTAGAAGGCGTTCTCAGCATGACTGAATCCATAATCACATCTTCATCGTCTTCCTCGTCCTGTTGATCTGTATTTATAGCTATAAGTGTAGCATTCAGACAGTCACCATGGCAAATGTTGCAGATGAGTGTGCAGTTAATGGCTGCTTTCCTGACCCATACTTAGCTCCACACCCAGTGGTACATATGCAGAAGATGGTATTTAAGACAACCTCAGGTGCGATCAGTTTCTTAGTTGTAATAAGAACCAGACGATTCTGCTTTTGTTCCCAGCCCCAGAGTTCGGAGTGTTGTTACTGGCCAAACCACAGCTGCACCTGATGGTACACCCGGATAGAATATTTTCTAGCCACTACTTCTGTTGGTGGAAGGATTGAAATGTCAGGTTTGACATTCGATTTAGATTTGGCGAAAGAATGGTATCGGAAAGTATTGAGAGATGTAGATGTGGGAGGTGCTTCATACAATCTAAAGAAAAAGGTTGGTTTCCTGCTTCTACAACAGCATCTTGGTCCGCAATTTTGTGTACCTCTTCACATTGCTGAAACAGCTGGAAAATTTTTGTTTTCCACTTTTTGAATTCGGCTGACGTCGTATCACATCCAGTGAAGGCATAAAGGTCTATAATGATGTCTTGTTTCTTGAATTAACTGTTGTGAGAAAATAATATTTTTTTCAATTCTTCCACTACTTGGCTTAACGAAAATTTCTTGTTCGAGCGGAGTTAGGGCAATTAGGAGGACAACAAGATCAACATCCTCACCAACAATTGCCACTCTGCCACTAGAAGAAGATATTTCAATGGCTGTTGTTACAATTAGGGTATCTGCATTGCCAGTACTCTCCCGGCAAGATATTCCATTCTCCTTCAATTTGGAAGAAAGCACAGCTGTTAATCTTGATTTGTTCTTTTCATTTGAAAGGAAGCTCTTGGTTGACGGAAACCTCTGTGTTCCCCGTTGAAATTAATATCCACGGACTTCTTGAGTGCACATCTTCGATTTTGCTCTGCTAATTTCGTGCTGTTGGCAATGTCGGAGTAGCCATCAAAAACCACTGAACAGCCTTTTCTTTTATAATGTGTAGAGATTTATACTTCACAAATTGAAATAAAAGTGGAACCTCTTGACTAAGGGACTTTGTGAAGAAAGAAACCACCATCCATAATAATATCACAGTATTGGAAATCAATGGGCTGTTTCAATAGTAACTTTGATGTAATAAATTAGATGATATTCTGGCTTGACTAATGTTGTTTGCAGATATTTTTAGTCCTTAATTTCCCTTTAGAAAATTAAACCTGAGTCTAAAAAATATTAGATATTGTTAAAAAATATTAGACCGCAGTGCGAAATTTTCGCACGGATCCATTGGTATTTAATAAATTTGAAATTAAAGTGATTTTTTTTTTTTGCGGAAAATCCGTCAAGGCTCTGATCTCGTGACTGATGGATAATCGAGGTTCCACTGTATATACCTGTCATTTGTTGAGAATTTAACGTTCTTTAATTTACGTCAGAGTAATTTTTTCATTAAAAACCAACAGTTTCTGAGATATTTGCAAAAAACTAAAAAAGTATTTTGACCCCTCCCTCCCCTCATTCACTTCCTATCCATCAGGACATTTTAAATAGTCATTAGTAGCCATCACGGGACAACTGTACCAATTTTTATCTCTGTAGCATTTAGTATGGCGACATTACGTAAATAAAATTGAAATTAAAGTGAATTTTTTGCGGAAAATCCGTCAAAGCTCCAGTTTTCTGGCTGACGGATATTCGAGGTTCCACTGTATATAACTCTCATTTGTAGAGAATTTTATGTTCTTTAATTTATATCGGAGCAATTTTTTCATGAAAACCAACAGTTTCTGAGATTTTTGTAAAAAACTAAAAAAAGTAGTTTATTTGAACCCTCCCCCCCCCCACTCACCTCCTATCCATCAGGACTTTTTACATAGTCATCAGTAGCCATCAATGAACAACTGTACTAATTTTTATCTCCTAGCATGTATTATGGCAAACTTTCCTAATTTTACTGGTCTAATACGCAAAACGTAATTTCTCGAAAATTTACTGTAGAGTGTTTTGCGTATTGGGCTAAATTTCACAAAATTTTACCATAAACTCCTCAATTTACCTAGATGTAATCAATGTATGGACTATATTTTCCTTTTCTTCGTAGTTTAGAGTCAAAATCTTCCTAAACATAAGCGTACGTTATAATTAAATTGTTTTTTCTAAAAATTTTCTCCGAACGCTGCCAGATAACTTTAAAATATCAATTTGTGGAAAATCCCCCATCTTTCAGCGAGTTTTAGTCAGAAACTAAAAAACAGCTCACTCTAACGCCGATATCTCTCTGAATTTTTACGATATTTGACTGCTTTTTTTTTATAAGTTGCTCCATAGTGTTGAGTATTAAATTAGGCAAAAAGTTTTTTGTTATCGTTCGCGCATGCGCAGATAAAAATTATTTTATACAACTGCCCATATTTCCTTAAATATTTAATATATTTATCTTTCAATCACACTATATGATTTCTACTACATTTTGCCAATTTTTCTGAAACTGACGTTAAATTTGGTTAAAAACCCTGTATTTTATAAGCAAAAAACATGCAAGATTTTTTTTAATTTAAAAAAAAAATCGCTATATCTCAATTAATATGCATGCTATTCTTACACAAATGAGTACACATATTTTACAATGTCTGCCTATGTATATTCTGTAGAGGTAAATCATTTCGTGCATTTTATTTTACAGGGTGATCCCAAGTATTATTTTTCTTCTTTAATTTTTTGTTGGTCCCCTAATTGTCCTACTTATCAAATCAACATTGATAAATATGAAGTCAAACCTGTTCTTTTTAATCCTAATACCCCAAAAGAATCGGACATGTATATTTTAAAATATACGAAAAAATGTCTAAAACTGAAAGTTCCCATCAATTATGGCATTATAGTGTATATATATATATATATATATATATATATATAGCACATTATGTATTAAATGTATTCGGCAGACCCAGAATTTCGCACCATAATTAAACTAGGAATAAGTAACAAACATAAAAAAATAAAAATAATAATAAAATAAATTAAATAAATAAACAGATATAATCTGAACAAGAAAAAAACCAAGAAAAACAACCAAAAAGCTGTGGCCTCATCAGCAGTGGGCATACTAAAAAGCACAGTGATGTTTCCGACTAATTACAAGCACAACAAACTATTATACAGTAGTGGCTTTAATATATATATATATATATATATATATATATACGGTTGACGATGCCCCTACATGCCGGGCTGAGTGCTTAGCTTGATGGGTTGGTACCTGACCGTGGGACGATATTCAGCTGATCATTGCATGGCTGTTAACCACCTGTCAAGAACCTTGTTTACATCGCTGGAGTGCTTTTTAGGTGACTTGCTCCAGTTTTATTTGTTTGCCGGTTCATAGTTTCTATTTAATTTTGCAGATTTGAAAAATAAGAAAAATAAATATTAAAGAAGAGAAAATGGAAAAAAAATGGGAGGAGGCCTCACACTTGTACAACGTACGAGCAAGAAAAAAAGCAAAAATATTAAAATAGATAATATAAAAGCATTAAAATTAAAAATATATGGAAGGGGAGGAAGTTAAATTATAATAACTTATACGTTTCCTGATAAAATATTAGTAGCAATTTTTTATGATACTTCCATTGCATAAAACAAAAGAAATTAAATTAAATATTGTGTTTCTACATATTCTTTTTGAATATAATGTGAAATATTTCATGATTTTATAGACACAATTCTTTAAGAAGATTTTGTGTTCTGGATACATTTGACAGAAAGATATATAATTTATGTAGCGAAAAATACCCTTCAAATTATTATTAGATGTCATTCTGAAAGAAAAAAAAGTAAACCTGAAAAAAATCCCCAAAAATGTAAGCGAAAATAAAAATATATTAGATGTATATTGGAAAATGTATTAGAAATTAAATTAAATATTGTGTTTCTACATATTCCTTTTGAATATAATTTTAAATATTTCATGATTTTATAGACACGATTCTTTAAGAAGATTTTGTGTTATGAATACATTAGACAGAAAGATATATAATTTATGTAACGAAAAATAAGTTTCAGATTATTATTAGATGTCCTTCTGAAAGAAAAAAAAGTAAACCTGAAAAAAAATCCCTAAAAATGTAAGCGAAAATAAAGCTATATTAAAGTAAAGGAAGGTAAATATAAACTTATGCTGTTCTTGGTTAAACATTAGTAATTGCGGTGGAACAGGCAAAAAGAAATTATAATAATATAATAGGTATTGTGCAATATTTGATAAGTAGAAGCTATTTGTATTGAATTAAAAGTTATTTTAAATGCTAACAGTAATTCATACACACACAAAAAGAAATAAGTACTGAATAACATTTGACAAGTATATGCCAAAACTTTTTCTCATTTTTAAATGGGTCATTTAATTGTCCGTCAGTTTAAATGGCATGAATCGTTATAGTTTTACACCACAGAAATAAGGAAGTTAATAGTTAAATATACATACAAGTGAATAAAATACAATTATTCTATGAATCTAATCTAAAATACTTCTGTTTTTAGCATATGTCTGAACGGTGAAGAAGATCTGCACGAATATTTGTTTGTTGTGTAATAATCCAGTTACATAATATTAAAGTTACTCAAGGGATATAACACAGTTTTTACTCTTTTCGGAACATGTGCTTATTTAGTACAGGGATTTTAAGGGTAGATTGCAATATTTTGCAAAATGTGGCATTTTATATCAGACTTATATCGTTCAAAATGGCACAAAATAAACTATTATTTAAGTGATTACATATTGCTTTTTAATATAGCTTTAACTGTTCAATTATAAAAACTAGGACATCCAACCCGGGCTTCTCAGGATAGAGAAAATATGTGAAAACCATTTATTTATTTTAATTTATATTGAAAACTCTAATAGAATTTTTACATGTAATAATTTTTGTAGAAATATGTCAATGATATATTCAAATAATTTTTTTTATTTATTAAAAACGGTAATTTTGTATTGCTCTCGTGCCAGAAGTTAATAGCCGAAGAAATCGTTAAAAATTTCTTTATCTACAGCAATTTTGTTTATTTTGATAATTTCAACGGTTTTAAGCGCTTATTTCAATTACATGTCTGTTAAATCTCTGTTTTATTTAGTATACTATTTTATTTATTCTTTAATGGAGTTTTAATTTCGTTATTGAATACTAGATGGAAACAAATGCTGAATTTTTTTTTATATTCTTTAAAGTGTAAACGGATTAATATTTTTTAATCGTCTGCTAGCGATAGATAGATAGATTTTTTTTTTTAAATCATGCTTGCAATTTAATTTAAATGCCATAATAAATGAGTAAATTGCGATACTGTTTTCAACCTAATTGTATTTGAAAGTAGATTTTTTTCCCTATATAAAAGTGTAAAAATTATAAATGTGGGATGTTTAGAAATGAAAAAATGGTGCAGTAGCAAAAATCGTAAAACTGAAATTTCATCTTCAAGTGCTGCCATTCGCAAAATGACGTCAGCGTTACGCACGGACACGTTCCTCCTTTATAATATGGATAGATATAATCTTTACAATAATTCTCTGTGGTTAATAGTTGTGTGAGAAACAAATATGTAATTTAATGAAAAATCGCGTAATAGTATTAAAAATTATTTTGAATGACAGAAATTTAAATTTGAAACAAAACCCGCAGAAATACATATTCTCATATAGTGCATGAAATAATGATTGGAACTAAAGAAAACACGGATATTCTGAATAACAATTCATAAATTTAAGCCAAATTGTTTTCTCTTTTTTTTTAAATGAGCGCTTAATTGCTTTCAATTAAAATAATTTAGAGATTTATATAATTACTTTTCTGAAATAAATAAGAAAGGAATCATATAAAAATAGAAAATAGTAGTAAGATAGATAAAAAAAATCTATGGATGAAACCTAAAATGTTGCTTATTGTGGTTTGTTCGGAATCGCGAGAATGCTTCGGGCACATAATTGTCTGTTATATAATAAATAATCCAACTAAACAGTGCCGAATTTACTCTGAGGATAGAATGAAATTATTTCTATTTTCCAAAAGTGTGCTTTTATATGAGAAAGCTTTTAAGGATATATTGCAATGTTTTCCAATGCGTGTTTTTTTTTCTGTTGTTGTTATTAGGCTTGTTTTGTTCGGAATGGCACACACAAAACTATTATTTAAGTGATTAGCTTTTACTTTTTAATATAGCTTTAACTATTAAATTGTTCAATTATAAAAATGTAATCTTAACAATAATTTTCAGTGGTTAACAGTTGTGTGAGAAACAAATACGTAATTTAATGAATGAATAGAAAACCGCATAATATCATTAAATATTATTTTGAATGACAGAAATTTAAATGTGAAACAAAACCCACATAAAAACACCACAAAGCTAAAAAGGTGTAGAAGAGAAAAAAGATGAATTATAATAACTTTTACTGATTAAAGATTGGTTAGAATGAGTAAAGAAAAATGATAAAAATATACATTCTCATATAGTGCATGAAATAATGATTGAGAACTATTTTTAAAGGAACTAAAGAAAACACAGATATTCTGAATAACATTATTCATAAATTTTATGCCAAATTGTTTTCTCTTTTCTTTAAATAACCGCTTAATTGCTTTTAATTAAAATAATTTGAAGCGTTATATTACTACTTTTCTGAAATAAAAAAGAAAAGAATGAAACTAGTCGTTGGGGGTCACCGTAATACTTACTCATCATTGATATGCATAATGTAAAATATTAAAATAAAAATGTGTCAACTACTTATAAAATGCATTGCAATTCAAATAAAATCGTGGCTTGATGACGTCATAAACTTTAAAGGCTCGATTACTGAATTGCTTGAAAGAAATCTCCTTATAACTCCAAAAATAATAATCCTATTAACTAGTGGTTTATTGCATCTGATTAAGCATCAAATTTCCAATTAAAATATACCTTTGAAATGAAATTTGAATGAAATACAGGGTCATGAAAAATCGAAGAGTGTGGTAAATAGGATTCCAAATATCTCCGTAACTAATTATCCGATCGACTTCATGCTTTATGAAAAATTTATGTTTCTTTATTGACTTTTATATTCATTTCTTAAAATAAACAATTTCGAAAATTTTTATGTACCTTCTATCAGAACGAATATTTCGAGAGTCCAAAAAAAATAGTTCCGGTTAATCGAGGTTATTGAAATTAAATAGGCTTCTTCCCATTATTACATACTAAGTACATACCGAATTGCAAGTTTCTATCTCAATTTGTTCGGGAGATAGAGAGTTTACAGAAACACAGACACACAGACACACATACATACAGACACACAGACATACAGACACACAGACGGACGGCAATTTTTTTTTTTTCAATTTTTTTTTTTTTTTAATATGTTTTTCGGAATCTCCAGTGTCTGAAACGTGTAAATCCGTCAAAAAAAAAAAACGATTTTCAAAACGATTACAAGACTTACCCTATACTACGCATGATGGGTAAGTAATAAAAATAGAAGTTAATAGTAAGATAGATAAAAAAAAATTATGGATGAAATCTAAAATATTACTTATTGTGGCTTGTTCGGAATCACGAGAATGATTCAGGTCCATAATTGTTTGTTATATAATACTCCAACTAAACAGTGCCGAATTTATTCTGAGGATAGAATGCAATTATTTCTCTTTTCCAAAATATTATTTGTCTTTTCCATATGAGAAAGCTTTTAAGGATATGATTCCAATGATTCCAATGCGTGTTTTATTATTATTATTATTAGGCTTGTTTTGTTTGGAATGGCACAGAATAAATATGAACATATCTTTAGACATTTCTTTTTAATATAATTTTAACAGTTTTATGGCTATAATAACTTTTAACGATTTTTTTTCTGCGATTAATAGGTGAGGGTAAATTACAATTACCGTAATAGTAAATATTATATAATTTAGGTAACAAAAAAAATACCCTTGAAACTATTATTAAATATTATTTTGAATGGTAGAATATTAAATATGAGACAGAGTTGCATAAAACTACAACCAAAATAAAAATATATAAGAGAAAATAAAGATCAATTATATCGCAAACACTTTTAATTAAACATCAGTAAGTGGAAATATTAAAACAAATTGCAATAATAAAGTCTCGATAATACGTAAAATAGAAAATGGAAGTAATTTATGACACAAAAAAAAAAGCTAAGAACTATCTATATCACATTTGATATGTTTATGTCAAAATATTTTCTTATTTAACAAAACAATGTCAACTGATTAAAGTAATTTGAATAGTTACATTACGTCATTGAAAAAACACATTAAATGTAAAAAAATAATAATAATAAACATGCTTTTATAAAAATTTATAAAAAAGTCAACTTATATCATAAAGCACAAATGTGTGCTTTGCTCAGTGCTGACGTCCATAATGATGCGGGTAACAATATGGTTCAAGTGGATGAATGTTTCAACAATGGAGCTATTTTTTAAATTACTATTAAACAATCGTAACGATATTTCTATGGGAAAATTGCAAGTTTTGGGTTCGATGTTGCTCCCTACCCTTAATGATCCAATTTTAAAATATCAATGTCCAATTCCTGTATTGCCCTCAAGAATAGATATATATTCCAAATTTCAAAGCTTTATGTCAACAGGAAGGGGGTGAAAAATTTAGTCACAAGATTTGACTGCAAGTAAAAAGAAGTAAAAATAAGTAAAACTATTTCTGTGACTCCAATCAAAAATTGTAATATATATTTAGCATGTTTATGAACCTCGCCTTTTCTTCAGCCATTTGTTTGTTTCTTATGTAATATACCAATTACATATTGTTTCCTTAGAAAGATAATACAATTCATTTTGTCTTCCGAAATTCGGTTTTTCAATCAATTGGCATGACATTGTTGAGATTGCCATAAACTACACTGAAAATCTTTATACACTTTTCAGAACACTTATTTTGTCATCTTTTTTAGTACACTTTGAAGCGCACTTTTTAAAACTGTTTTGGGAATACTTCTGAGAACACTTCTTTTGTTCAGCACATTCTCTAGCGCACTTTTTGAAAGCAATGATTTTACAAGTGTGTCCAAATGTGCTCCCAATCTGTTCTCAAATGTGTTCCCAAGTTTAGATTTAACAAATATCCTGAGCAGAACACTTTCGGTACACTTTCGGAACATTTTTGGAGCACTTTAAATTAAACAGGAGTATATTCGGAACACATTAAGGTAACTGGAACACTTTTTTTTAATCAAAGTGTTCCAAATTTGTTTCCAATGTGTGCTGGGAATTTACAGTGTAAATTTCACATTATGTCTTTATATTTACTGTTAGATACATTTAAATCATTTCGTGATATGTTAGATTTTTTTCATAACGATTGTTTTGTGGTTAGTAGCTTGGAAAAACAATGTATGCCGTTTTCACTCGAGTATGTTTCTTCCTCGTATAATACACGCACTTTAGGATTTTTACTTAATATTTTTTTAGAAAAACATTAACTGAAAATATGACAAAAAGAATTTATTCTATTAAAATTTAACAATGTTTTGAAGAGAATTTCAGAAAAAAAGGAAATTCTAAATCATATTTGTTAATGACAATATGTGTTTTCGTTTTTAAAAAAAATAACATCTTATTTAACTTTAAAATAAAATTATTCGAACCTTACATTCACAACTAACATTATTTCTCAGCTAATCATTATAACCTACACAGCATAAAACATAAGATGGCATTCTTTTTATAAATCTAATATAAAGTACTGCTTAACTCTGATTATTTCTGAAACGTGAAAATGCTTTGAGGGCTTGTTTATTTGTTATGTGTAATAATCCAATTACACAGCGTCAAAGTTACTTTAGGAATATAATGTAATCTTTCTTCTGCTGCGAACATGGTCTTTATGATATACTTTTATCATGTAAAATGACTCAAATTAAATTATGTATAATGCTTTTCTATATTGTTTTAGAATAAATATTTCATAGTTATATAAACTTCTTATTGAAATTGTAGCTAGCAGCTATGAGGGATTTTGTTTTGTTTTATTGTGGTTTTGTATGTTGGAATTAAAAATTCCTGTCTGAGATTTCTGAGATTAGTAGCTAAAAGAGAAAAAAATATAGTTTTCATAAATGAATATTTGTAGAATTATTATAAAATTTTGAATGACGGGGAAATAAATGGGCGCTTCATTTTAATGTTGGTTAAATGGTGAAATGGTGAAATGGGGAAAAAAAAATTAAGCTGTTTGAATTAATTGTTTAACCACTAACATTTAACGAATGTTTCATCATTCTTAAATGTATTTTTTATATTATGTAATTTTGGACATATTTAACGGAGAAACTTCTTCTGATATTGTATTAGTTGTGGATATTTGCTCAGCTATTCTAAACAAATAATGCTTTTTGATTATAATTCAAAATTGGTCCAATTGTTTACGCTATTCACACTTTTATTAATTTCTAAAACATTACATTATACTGTTAAAAATTTGCAGCAAACTGTCCAGTCATTTGACCGTTTTTATAGAAAACGGTTACATAACTGTAATTTAGTGCTATTCTGACCATATTATTCCCTGTATTATGGTCAGAATAGTGTTAAATTACGGTTATGTAACCGTTTTTTGCAAAAACGGTCAAATGACTGGACAGTTTGCTGCAAATTTTTAACAGTGTACATATATATTACTATGACTGCATCAAATTGAATGTCATTTTATATTACAATAATACCATTTTTGTCAATGTCAAAAATATAAACGTATTCTAATATATAAAACATGTTAAAAGCCATTCGTGTTTTCTAATAATCACAATGATACAGCAAAATGTCTATTGATGAAATAACAATGAAGGGGGGAATTACTCATATTGTTTCAAAAAAAGGTTGCTCTTATACGTGGCAGCAATTCAGCAGGGCTCCAAATGATCCGGTTTTAGAAAACCAGTACTTTTTAAGGAAAAATTTCGCTGTTGGTTTCTGAAATATTTATAATAAATATAAACTTCTGAGTACCTTTCTTCAAAATTTTCACGAAAACTGTAAAAAAAAGGATTGTTGTTCGAAAAAAAGTTAAAGTTACTAATAATTAAACTAATACTATAAATAAATATACTAATAAATAAACGTTTAAGTTAATTTTATTTTAGTACTGAATGGTGTTATAAATTCTACCGATCATATACAGGGTTACACAAAACAATTAGTAAGCATTACTGTATATGATCATAAGGGTATTTTTAAATTGAGTTATGCATTTTCCAGCTGAACTATGTTTAGAATACTAAAAGATGTTTCTGGAATATAAATAAATTCGTATATAGGGATGATTACCTATAGATGATTACTTCTGAAAGCAAGTTTTCGGTTGTTATGCGTTTTCTAAGTTGTTTACTTTGATATCTTCTTTCGCCTTTGTAAAAGGTTAAATTCCGCCTTTGTCAACGGTTACATTACAGTATTCCGGAAGTTTTGGAAAGTGTTTTATAATTAATGCTTCACGCATGATTTTTCTCTCTTGTTTTAAGTTATATTTTGATTTGCAAAAAAAAATGTATCGTGTTAATTTTGAATGTTAAAACAAGGGAGAAAAATGCGTTTCAAATATTTTGCTCCGGTTTTCTATTTTCTAAAATTCTCGACATCTTAGCTTCCTCACCGGTAGCTGGGACAGGAATTTTTTGCTAAATATAAAAAAAAAAGAGTTTCTATTTTAAAAGAGACCGCAGCTAAAAGAGCAGTTAAACGTATCTGTAAATTGTTTGCGCTATTTTCATTTCTTTCCTATAGTGTATTAAATTAATTGTACTTTTTTAATTAAATTATTTTTCATGGAAAAACGGCGGTGGTTGCATAACTTAAACTTGTATTGTGAGGCCATCACAAAACGTTCTTCTATATTATTCTAATATAGTTGTGGAAACAGTAAATTAAGAATAAAAATGAGGACTTCGCTGGATTGGCGGGAGATGCTGAAGATACCATTCATAGTTTTAGTTGTGTGTATTGCAACATCTTGAATAAACAGAAAACAAAATATTTACACGCGCGTAATATACACAGTATTTGCATTGAAATTAGATTTCATTCCGAAATATTTACTGTTATCACCGTATCCGTACGCTTTTAACACAATTTTTATAATATAATTTTTCTGTTTAACATTTAAATAACAAAACTTTTACACGCCTCGTTTAATTGCAGGATTTGTAACACTTTTCTTCATTTAAATAAGGCAAAAAAGCCTGGTAAAAATTGTGGTAAAAGCTTACGAAACCTGTAACATTTATCTTTTTAAAAACAAAATGAACTACGTACACATTCTTCTGTTTTCGTTTAAACCGTCGAACAAACAGCGACGTTCTGCCGCACCTTTTCGATGTCAACAAAATTTCAGTTGTTGCCATTCGCTAGTAAGAAAAAGTGGTCTTTGTGGATTTCTTCTTCTTACTACAATAGTAGTTGTGATATACCCACAATTACGAAATAGAGTGCATATCTTTCTATTTAACTTGGAATTACAATAATCACTCAATCAAAATAAGGTACAGTTCAACAGTACCCCATAGCTTTTATTCAAATACAAAATTGTACCAACATATTTATTTTTGAAATAATAACTTCAAATGCAAAATTTGGTTCTTTTCTACCCAATAGGTATCGATATAATGATCACTGGAAAAATAAAACATTACAAAGGTCCCATTTGAATTAAGAATGTGAAAATTGAATTAACATCCCCACTAAAAAAAATCTGAAGTTTATCTTAAAAATATAGAAATAAAAGTATATTATAATTTATTTATTTTTATTGTTTACTGTGTCAGCTGCATATACAGTTGAAATTCCTGATATCCAAGTTACCTTGTTAGCTTGGACAGAACTAATTTTAAACAAGTGGGTAAGTGTGATCGAAGATCGCATAAATGATTTCATTTAATATTCCTTTCAAAACACGTTATCCTTTAATTATTAAATCCAAATAAACTTAATTTTCCAAAAAAAAAGTCATGTTTTTTATGAAATAAATACTTTACCGGTCTATTTTTTCGTTTTTTTTCGAATAACTGAATAGGCCCTATAGCGGGCGAAGACCGCTTTTCTGCTTTGTCATAATAATATCTGTCAAGTATACGAAATGAGATATTTAAAAAAAAAGGTAGTTTCTCCCTTCTCCCCCATATGAAATCCGTGGACTCATCCCGCTATCTACTGGCAAAAATTACATGAAATAATCTAGACAATCTTCCAATAACCGTACAATTTTATATCAAATAACATTTACAAAATATCCAATAATTATAATGAAAACAAAAATAACACAGATATTAGTAATACTATAGATTTGCAACATAAAAATATAAAATTACTTGAAATCAGACAAATAATTAACTCTCAATAAAAAAATAACACAAATAATAACGACAATTTTAAGGCAAAAAAGGCATTTAAGCCTTTTAGTGTTGCCATCTCTGTAAATAACTGTATTTTTAATTCATTTATTTTTAATAGAAAAAAGCTGTGGTTACATAACATAAACTTTTATGCCATGTCCTTACAAAAGTATTTTCTATATTTTTGTATTATAGTACTTTACGTACCACTGTAACACACCAACAATTACAAAGAAGATTGCATATATTTGTATTTAACTCGGCGTTACAGTAATCAGTCAGTAAAAAAAAAGCAACAGTTGAACAGCTCCCCATACTGGGTATTAAAATACAAATATAGACCAACATATTTATTTTTAATAATAAATTCAAATATAAAATTCGTTCCTTTCTACCCAATAGAAACTGATATACCGCTATAATGTTCATTGTAAAATATAAAGCACAGCAGCAACCTCAGTTCAGTGAAAAAAGTAAAAATTGATTCAACATAATTGTTAATAGTTATTCTATCGTTAAAACGCAGGACAGCAGCGTCACCTGTTGATCAAGATGCGCCCAAACCTAATCAGTACTAACTTATGTCAAGATCTATCTGAAAACCAAGATCGATGAAATTCCCTCCATATATGTTGAAATATAGCTATTATGGAAATCATGAAAAATACAGCACACGTGAAAAACACAGCACATCTGTTGGGCAATATACACCAAAACCTAATTGATATCTACTTATGTCAAGGCGTAACTGACTATGAAATTTGATGAAATTTCATCGTATAGATGCTGAGCTATAGCTATGACGGAAATCGTGCAAAACACAGCATAGTAACTACACGTGTTGGACGATATTGACAAACACTTAATCAGCATCTATTAATGCCAAAAATCTAAAAGTATACGCAGTTTTATGGAATTTACTACTTTAATTCTTGAGATATAGCTATAAACAAAATTGCGACAGATGCAGCGTAGCAGAGTTATCTGTTACCAAAACAAATCAACACTAGTACGTTTCAAGATCTTATAGGATATTAAGTCTGATGAAAATTCGTGCATTCGTTCTTGAGACAGAACAACCACAAAAGCTGTGTCACGTTCAGACTATCAGATCGACAGACATTTCCCCAAAATGGTAAATTTTTTTTCAAGACTACACAAAACGTGTAAATCCATAAAAAACGGAAGTCGAAAATTTTCGCCATTCCAAAACTTTTTCTAATGAATACAGAATAATGCAATAATATGAACAAAGAAAAGAGAAGAGAACTCAAATTTAGTCTTTATTCCATAATGTTTTGGCACCTAGCCTTTCTAACGTCTTGTTTGAATTAAATCTGATACAAGGATGGGAAGAGTTCCTAAACTTTAGTACTTATATAATCACAAATTAACACAAATAAAGTCTGGTATATGTATTTTGCAGATATTCAACCAAGAGAAATTTTGTTTTCAAATAGTGGTAGTAAAGGTAGAAACTTTAAGGAACTATACGAGCCCTGCAGATGTACTTAGAGTTAAACAAAAATTCACTTTTCCGAAGCAGATAGAATTTGATGACAATGCTTTTTAGACCATAGTGAATATATTTAACAAAATAAAATATAATTCCAAGCATATTCTGATCCAACCTAATTCTTATACAATTCAAATTAGCTTTTTATTAATTTTAATTTCAACTTAAAAAGAAAATTAAATTTCTACTCCATTTTATTGATTACATAATGGTGCAATACCAATTAATAAATGTTATTATTACTTATTTTTTTTAAACAATATATAATTTTTGACATCTTAAAGTACAAAAAAAAAAAGTAAAAGTAGTATCAGAATGAAAAAATATAGTGATACTAAGATAGATAATTTAATTATTTTAGGTATATAAGATTCAATTTATTAAATATTATGGGTATTTAACTTAATTAAACATTAAAAAAAATGAAAAAAAAGCTCAGATTAATAGATCTAATAAGCATAAAATAGTAAAGTGAAGGTGATGTAATCAAAGGGAACAAGAAGACACGTGGAAAACGAAAAATTTTGTAATTTCTAAGAGGTTATTTTAGAAAATAATATGAATCACATTTGTTCAATTTATGACAATATGTATTTTCTTTGTTTGTAAAAAATGACAACTTAATTACCTTAAAAATAAAATACTTATAACCTAAAATTTCCACTTAACATTAATCCGCATCTCACCATTATAACCTCTACATGAAACAGGAGGAGACGAAATTCCCTTTTTAAATCTAATCTAAAACACTGCTTTATTCTATGTATTTGTGAACCATTAGAAAGCTTCGAATGCCTGTTTGATTTATATGCAATAATCAAATTTCACAGCTCCAAAAATACGTTAGGAATGGAATGGAATTTGTAATCTTTGTTCTGTTGCGAATCTGGCCTCCTTCATTAGACTGGTATATAAAAATGGTATCAGAATCAAAACATATATTGATACAAAATACAGATAATTTAATTATATTATGTATATAATATTCAATTTATTAAATAATATTGGTATCTAACTTAAATAACATTGGTTTACAAATTTAAACATTTTTTATATACTTTTGATGAAACACCTATTTTCTTATTATACTACCTCTTACTAATGAAAGGCGGTATTTGAAAAAAATCTATCACGTCATATTTTTAAAATTTTTACATTTTTCAATATTCACGTTTTTAATTCTATAATGTATCTATCACGTCACATTCAACCTATCCGCATTGTCAACTTGGATTCTATATTCTGTTTCCTTGTGTTTTTGTGAACTAAAGTGGTTTTGTTTTTGATAAAATATCTAATAGAGTTCGTAAATTAAATTCTGATCGTTTTTGTTACGTTTGTGGACAATTTATATTCACAAAAAAGAGAAATACCTATATCGGAATGTCTTAAAACAGCATATTTGCATAATTTTGGATTCTCAGTGTGTAATCAAGATAAAAAGTGGGTCCCACATGTTTTTTGTGAAAGCTGTAGGCTTACTCTTATATGCTGAGCTTCGGGATAAAAGAGTTTCTTCAATTTGGATCACCAATGTTGTGGTAAGAATGACAAATCACGAAAATGACTGTTATTTTTGTTTGACAAAAACTGCAGGATTTAATTAAAAAAATAAACATAAAATTCAATATCCTGACATTCCATCAGTCTCAAAACCGATATTCCATTCGGAAACTCTGCCAAATCCCGTAAGTCCAGGTATGTCAAGTGCGAGTTGCCAAGATAGTGACGATCTGTTTATGGAGGATGAAAATGATGACGAGTTCGTAATCCAATATGATAAAACGAAGCATTTAATAAACCAAAATGAGTTGAACGACCTTGTGGGAGACTTGCAACTGTCTAGATCTAAAGCAGTAATTCTTGTCATCTCGAATGGAAATTATTGACACCAAATACCAAAGAAACTTATTACAGAAATCGAAGTCAAATTTTCAGCAGTTATCTACAAATTGGCCATGCCGTAAACAGTAAAGAAACCTATCAAACAATGTATCTTTTAATGAAAGTGATACAAAAAGAACAGCACAACTGGAAAATATGTTGCGATTTAAAAGTAGTTAGTAAGTTACTAGGCTTACAGGGCGGGTATACCAAATATTCATGTTTTTTTTGTGCCTGTGGGATAGTCAAGCTAAAGAACACCATTACATAAAAAATATTGGCCTGTCCTAAATGAATTTACCCCAGGAAAAATGAATCTGAAAAATACATCTTTACTGGATCC
This sequence comes from Maratus michaelseni, assembly GCA_963931845.1. Classification (NCBI taxonomy): domain Eukaryota; kingdom Metazoa; phylum Arthropoda; class Arachnida; order Araneae; family Salticidae; genus Maratus; species Maratus michaelseni. Next base: position 356,308,206 of record OZ007591.1, on the reverse strand, counting down.
GCAAAATATAATTTTGCCACCATTACACATTAAATTGGGCCTAATAAAAAATTTCGTCAAAGTCATGGATAAAAACAGTGCTGCTTTTAAATATTTATACATAATTTTTCCAAGTATTTCAGACGCAAAATTGAAAGAGGGGATTTTTATCGGTCCACAGGTACGTAAACTGATTCAAGATAAGGACTTTGAAAAACTTTTATCTACTAATGAAAACAAAAATGCTTGGGATTCCTTTAAAACGGTCGTCCATGGATTCTTAGGAAATCCTAAAGATGAAAATTATGAAAAGAATATAGCTGTTTTATTAAAAAACTATCATGCAATGGATGTGAACATGTCTCTGAAGATGTATTTTCTCCATTCACACCTGGATTTTTTCCCTGAAAACTTGGACGCCGTGAGTGACGAGTAGGGCGAGCGTTTTCATCAAGCCCTTAAATTTTTTGAAGACAGACACAAAGGTTTTTGGGACGAAAGTATGTTAGGGGACTACTGCCGGTCTATTTTAAGAGAAACAAATCAAGAAAATTTTAAAAAGAAGAGTAAAATCAATCATTTCTATTTTTTCTTTTTATATTTCATGTTATTATTTTTTTAAGTATTTAATAATTATTTTTAAAACTAGACGTGGCAGATTTTTTACAATAATTTCCCCTTACTCAGTGCACTAGAATCTATGAAAAAATACACATTTCGCCGAAAGTATATAAACCGTGTAAACCAGTGTAATCATTAAAAATAAATTGAAAAAAAAAGCATAAATTAATAGAACTAATAAGCATAAAGAAGTGAAATGAAGATACTGTAATTAAAGGAAACTAGAAGAAACATGGAAATCGTATACCTGTAGTAATGTCTAACAGGTTATTTTAGAAAATTATATGAATCACATTTGTTCAGTTTGTGACAACATGTACTTTCTTTGTTTGTAAAAAATGACAACTTAATTACATTAAAACTAAAATACTTTATTTTATATTAACCTAAAATTATTTGCAACCTAAAATTCCCACCTAACATTAATTCATATGTCACCATTATTACCACCACATAAAACAAAAGAAGATGAAATTCACTGTTTAAATCTAATCTAAAACACTGCTTTGTGCTATGTATTTCTGAACCAGGAGAAAACTTCGCAGGCCTGTTTGATTGTTATGCAATAATCAAATTTGACAGCGCCAAAAATACATTAGGAATGGAATGGAATTGACAATCCATTTTCAGTTGCGAATCTGGTCCTAGCATAATTCATTAAACTTGCATTATATAAAATGAAGCAAACTAAATTATATATCAGTAGTTTACGTATTGTTTTCAAATGTAGATTTAACTATTTCATGACTATTACACTAAAATTATTTCTTAATAAAATTCTGATTATTTAATATGAGAGATTTTGACTTTAATAAGGTTTATGTTTAAATTACAATTAATTCTGAATGAAGTATTTCTTTAATTAGAAGCTAAGAAAGTAAAACGACATAATTTAGATTTTTAAAAAGTCTCCAAAATTATTATTACATGTCACATTGAATGGAGGATACTTGAACATCATTTCAATATTAATGATATTGATAATATAATAGTGAAACGTAAAAGTATTAATCATATACTAGTGAAACGAGATAATATTACTAATATAATAGAGAAAAGAAAAAATATTTATAATATAAAAGTGAACGAAAATAATTTATTATTAAAATAGTGAAACGAATAATCTCAATTTTAAGTTGTTTCTAGTTTTAAATACTAACATTTAAGGAATGAATTTTTTTATGTATTTGAAATCGTAAATTTATAGTCTTAACCTGTGATCTTGTATTATTTTATATGCAATGTGTCGACGTGTTACAAAAGTTATGAGGATTAATTTTCGATTAAAAAAACATTTGCGATGAGACATTTGAATTTTTAAGATTTTTTTATTGTAACTTTAACTATCACAGTTCGCTTGTTCTTATCCAGTTTATTCTTGAACTCATAGTCTGAAATAACTGTATTCAAAATAGCTTTCGGTAGTAGATTCGGTAGTAATACAGAACAAGTTATTTCTACGCGTACAATTTTTGAGGAATTAAAAGCCGCATTGTAGTAGTTTAAATTCGGTAACTATTCGTGTGAAAAATTAAATTATGTTTTTAAAACAGTTTTTTTAACCTAAACTGTTTAACTGATTAAAATAACTAATATAACAAGAACGAAAAATCATTTGTCATGCATAGATGATATAACACTTTCCAACAATTCCAAAATAATTTTACATATGTTTACAGTTTAATAAGATGAAAGATGATATCTTACTAAACAATTTGGAAAACGCATAACATATTTAAACACATAACACATTTAAACGCCTAAGAAACACAATTTAAGAAATTACAAAAGATATTAGGAAAGATATCCGAACTATTTTGTGAGCCCTCTATAGGATCTATAAATTTGTATATATACTACATATAATGCTATTTTTTTCAGTTAGTCGGGTTGAACAATTTAAAATTCTCCTTCTGGAATTTCCGTAAATAAACGGAAATGTACTCGAGAACTTTTGTGCTGCCCTGTCTATGGTCCATAAAATTTATACATACTAAGTATTTGACAAAATATGAGTTTAATTTAAAAACGCTTTCAGCAACTGAAAACGGACTTCCAATAATTATTGTTAACAGGCAGTAGCGAACTTTTTTGTGTCTCCCTGTAAATGAACGATGAATGCTATACACACGATATTCTTATAGTAAGCGTCTTGTAATGCATCTTAGTACGTATCAATTCCAATATGTTTGAAATAGTGAAACATTATTAAAATAAACCGCAAACGATTTTCAACAATAGATCGTAATGTAACGGAATTCCTTTGAGTGTCTCTATAAATGAACGATAAGTGCTATGCACAGCATATTCCATAGTAAGTCTCTTGTAGTGAACCTGAGTGATATACACCGAATTCAATATGTTTGAAAATGTGTAACATCATTAAAATAAACCGAAAATAATATTTCCCCATAGATCGTAATGTAATGAAATTATTCTGAGTATCCCTGTAACAAAACTATAAGTGCTGCACACTTCATTTTCAATACTGAACATGCCATAGTAAACCTCAATAACATATATCAGTTGTATGTCAATCCGAATATATTTACGCGAGTTAGAGCAGGGAAAGACAGACGGCAGACAGACAGACAAACCGAATTCATAAACACTTTTCAACTATGTTCGAAATTGTTAAAAAATGATACATTTTATAAATGAAATTTTATGGATTTTAATTCTAATAGTACGGAATTATTAAAAAAGATATAGAAAAAGATATAAAATATATCTAAAAAGATATAGATAAAGATATAAAATATATCTAAATTTATTTAAATAATTCTATCATGCGTTGAAGCTAAATAATCTGTCAAATCCGAAAGAAAAAAAACATTTTATCGCCATTAAAACCACGCGAATGTTAGGCATTTCAGGTTCCACATCGAACGAATAATTTTTATTCCTACTTCATCGAATCCTTATTAATATTTCTCACATTTACTCAAGTATGTCGAAATGATGAATAGCTATGAAATGTATGGCAAATATCAATGGTTAGTAAGCATAGAAAATCAAAAAGTAGTTTACATGCTTCCTAAAATGTTTAACGATATTTTTAAATATGATGTGTAACAGGTGTAATTTTTTTTAATTTTTAAGAAATAATTTTTGAAGGTAGGCGGGTCTACTAGCAATTATAGATTGCATAACACAAGTGTTTAAAAGTATGATTAAATTCATAGTACTATGCGTAATTAATCACGTCACATATATATTTGGTCTTGCAGTTATAACAGAGTGCGTGAATTTGTTTAAATTTGGTTATCACACAAATATGGTACATACCAAAAATAAATAACATATTTTCGAAAACAAATTTCAAAAAAATTATATATCATTTACTGATGTTCCATTAGAAGAGAAAATAAATCAATAAATGATCGTAGCGACTTTTCAAAGAATAATGATCATTTGAGAGCCACTATGTGACCGACTAAAGGGTTTTTTTTGGAAATTCAATCGTTTAATATAAGTTATGCATTTTTCCATATTTTTTATTTCATTTATTTATTTATTTTTGTATGCAATAGTTTAGTTTTTAATGCCGATATCAAAGATTTCAAATGTGTTTTTAATGAAAACTTACTGTATTATGCTGTATTACTTAGTAAAGAGGTCTGCGACTATGAAATTTCTCATAATTTTGGGCATCACTGTGACTTAACATTAGCACAGTGCGCTGTTAAGATTATCCCCAGAAATATCTTTATGAGTTTCTATTAAATATGTTTGTCTAATGTTGGAATACTTAGATTGGTTAAATAGCATAACCGATCGTGTAATATGAGGAATATAGAAATTTCTCTACCTAAGATCACAAATTTAGGTTAGTAGCATTCTCCATTTTTTATTTTAATTCACATTTTACAAACAGATTTTATATATGTTTTGATGATTTATCCAGGTGTTGTTATCACTGTTGGCATCCGTGAGTACTCGTCTCACCAATACTTATGTATAATGAATTACAGTCATTTTAACGAGAGAACTATTTATTTTGAGTAGTCATCAAATGCTATACTTGTGAATGACAGAGCATTGGGCTCACATATTAATATTTAGAGGATAAAGGGTATAGCCTTATTTCCTATTAAAATATGCCCTTGAGTCAACCAGATCGAGTTCTAGATGAATATATAGCCCTTCAATAGAGATGTGTTTTTGAAAAGTTTGAAGAAATATATCTCAAACCCATGGCCAGTTATGACTCTTTATGTGCTTTTGGAAAAAGGTGCATTGTGAAGAAAGTAGTGATCGAATTTCCCCGAAAAAAATCTAGGATGTGTAATATTAAAATACAAATAGTGGATATTATTTTCAGATTATTTTCTGCAAAATATAAAGTTTTATAAATTTTTTCTTGTTTTTAATTTAACTTTTTAATTAAGAATATATCGAAAATTTTCAGTGACCACCTTCATGTTTTTACCAAAAATACTACGAGGTATGATGTATATTTGGTGTGAGTTTCAACTCTCTACGATGGGTGCATCAAAGAAAAAGAATTTTAAAATGTGTTCCAGGGATGGGGGAGTTGCAAATTGCGGTGTTATTACAAGTTCATACACAGTTCTATGTACAGTTTACGTATGTAGTTATGTTGTTGGTGGTAATCATTTGAAGGATACAATTATGTTTTGTTAGTTGACAGTTGACGGATTTTTTTAATACTTTTCGGCTCAATTTGACTTAACACTGTTGTTGATTAATCGGAAACAGTGTTAACACACTAAGGAAAACACAATCGGGAAAAACTTCCCACCAGTAAATTTTAGTAGACATTTTTGCCTTATTTAAACGCTCTAGTTACTAAAAAATTACTGTCTTGAATAAGACCGAAATTTATCTTCATTTTTACTGGTGGTATTCCGTTGGTAATCAGGCTCTGAACGGGAGTCATGAATTCACGTCTTTTGGAGATCTATAATTCAGCTCATGGGCAGTGCTTTTGTGTTTCATATGTTACATTATTTCTCAAAGAAAATACACAAAAATCGCATTTTTACAATTAGAGTACTATGCATATTAATAGTTCGATTAGAAACAATACTACTATTACATACATCTTTTTATAATAGAAACACATGGTGATAAAAAAATTTGTTAAATAATGGAAAAAGCAAATGTAACGCCCATATGCGGGGCTTCATGTTTAAAAGACGAAAAGCAATGTGTTAAGTAAAACTGCGCATAAAACTAAAAACAAAATCAGTCAACTGTCAACTAACAAAACAAAATACTTTCCTTCAGATGATTGCCACCAACAGCATAGCTACATGCGTAAACTGTACATAGAACTGCGCATGAACTTGTAATAACACATGCAAATTGCAATCACCCCCCACCTGTGGTAAACATTTTTAATTTTTTTTCTTTGATGCACCCAGCATAGAGAGTTGAAACTCACGCCAAATATACACCATACCTCGTAGTATTTTTGGTAAAAACATGAAGATGGTCACTGAAAATTTTCGATATATTCTTAATTAAAAAGTTAAATTAAAAACAAGAATTTTTTTTTATAAAACTGGCTATTTTGCAGAAAATAATCTGAAAATAATATCCACTATTTGTATTTTAATATTACACATCCCTGATTTTTTTCGGGGAAATTCGATCACTACTTTCTTCACAATGCACTTTTTTCCAAAACGCACATAAAAAGTCATAACTGACCATGGGTTAGAGATATATGTTTCAAACTTGGCAAAAATACATTTCTATAGAAGGGCTATCGATTCATGTAGGACTCGATCTGGTTGACTCAAGGGCATATTTTAATAGGAAACATGGGCGGTTTAACATAAACACTTTTAGCTCTCTTTTCATGATATCATCACTCTGCATTTTACTGCATCATCTGCATTTACTCTGCATCACTCTGCATTGCTTTTTAAGGAAAATCAATTATTTAATTTTACAAATTGTAAAGTACTGCTGAAGAGATAGTATAAGAAGTTAATTATAGAGACATATCACAAAGGAACCACTTTTGGGGCAGCTCGCACCTAGCATCGAGACCTGGTGCATTTTGCATCCCTATATATAAAATTTAGAAAACCGATAAAAAATTTCTGTTACGATCATATGTTATATATATTTTTTATATTTTTATTTTTTATTATTGCATTTTAATTGTTAATTTCACGCCAAAAGCGAATTAAGTCGCCAAATAAGGTATTATAATCCAAACCAATTCTCACTCACAAAGCTGAAGATAATGACATTCGGCTAGTATTGCCGGGAAAAATTCTACGGTAATGAATAAAGCTAATATCGTGCCGCCAAAAATGCAAGCATAATGTTGTGTTTTTTTTCAAAATGAAGTTCATAAGTTTTTAAAGGAATTTTTAAGCTGTTTTCAATATTTTATTTTTATTTTTAACTAATTTGTATTTGAAAGTACTTTAAAAAAAACGTCTTGGTTAATAGTACGATAAGTGGTCTCGAAAATTGCATTTATAGAAAGTTATGCTGCTGTAAAATCAATAGATATGATTTTAACAGAAAAATTTCACCGATTCACAAATTTCTCAATATGGGGCTTTTAAATCCACCAGACTCAGTGACTAGCTCATATGAATGAATGCTTTAAACATTGTCTCAAGCTAAAACTGCAAAGCTCCACATCTTGTTCGGGTTACGTGAGCCTGTAATTTTCGTTACCAGGGCTCTTGACTTCTCCAATGGTCTCGTCATAAGTAACATTAAGTGCCTTGTAAATATCATTGACATGCAGCTGTCAATAGCACTTAAAAGTCATGTGACTTAGAGACATTTGTCTCGCCAACGATAATATTTTTTTTAATTGAAAACAACGACTTCTTTATATACGAGATACACATAATATAAAATATTAATTTTAACATAATAATACAACAATTGGTATATTCGGCAATAGCTTCTTTTTGCCGTTATTTTGATATGTCATATTTGATTATGTGTTGATTCTACGACGAAAAGTTTATTTATGGTTAATAAAGTTTTATTTTATATAAAGTTTTGTAAATAAAAATAGTGAGATTAAGCCTTTGCATCCCATCAATATATTTTTCACAAACTAGATTTTTTTTGTTCGGTGTTGATTTAAAAAATCAACAACCAAGAGTGCATAGAGAGTAAATTGCATTTTACAGCATATTTCTAGACACTATATAATTTTGAGATTAAAGCTTTTCTTCCAAATGGTCAATCAACAACTCTTAAAATTCACATTTAAAAAGCTTCTGAAAAAGAGTTTGCAGAAACCGAAGTACATTTGATTAAAACAGAGTTAAAAATGTTGTTTAATTTAAAATACGTGTAATTTTCTGTAGGTTTATTTACTGAAATTTGCCTTTTTAAATATTGTATATAATGCATATTGTATGTAGTAAAAATATTAAGAAGTAACAATCCAAATAACCGTTATTTTATCATTACAAATTTAAGAATGTTAAGTATTTACCCTTTTTTTAAATTTTAAGAATGCATATTTTCGCCGTGAAATATTTACAACATTAAAAACTGACAAATATAAAATACTAACATTAGAAATTATATTATTCCTCTGCGTGAAAACTCTCCTTTTTCCCAAACAATATCATGCATAATGAATAATGTCTAAAAATATATATATATAAATGAGAAAGTCTGCATTAAATTTTCTGAAGGTGTACATACAGGCAACCTTAAATATGCCATTTGTTGGGTATTTTTTACCTATTTTTAAAGCCTAATTTCATAATTTGTTTATCATTTTCAGTTTGATTTCTATCTACCTTAGAATAGGTGTTCCATGCATTTTAATAATGGTAATTTAAAAGGTATAATATTGAATTCAACTATACTTTCTGTATTTAATATATTCTAACATTACAATAATCAAATTAAGAAAATAAAAATACCTTAGTTTGAGATTGAAGTTAATATTTTGAGTATGACTGCCTAATTGAAATTCTTCCGTATGCCACCAGTCAGAAAATCAAAATAATAAAAATATTTACATCTATTTTACATGCTTTGTAAAACATTAAACATATTTTACAATATGATGTGCAAAAAGTGCAATTTTTAAAATATTAAAAAAATCTTTGAAGGTGAGCGGATTAAACCCTTGAAATGGCGGTGGTTATTTTTTGAACCGCTTAATTTAATTCTGATATGCCACATTCACACCAGAATTTTGGAATGGAAATTTTTCTTTTATATTAAGTACGTGAAGAAACGTTTTTATTTATTTTTAAATAAATTTGTTTGTAAATTCTGGTGTCATTCAATCATGTCTGCATTTTACCAATATAAGTACTTTTCCCCTAAATGGGTCAAAGATCGTATAACACGTGTGTGTTTAAAAAGTCTGGTGAAATACAGAGTACCACGAGTAATTAATCACATTTTCTGCACTATTAAGAAATACATTAATGTACAATATTACTTAATAATATTTAAAATTTAATACAAGAAATATTTAAGAAAATAAAATAACAATTTCAAGGAGTTGTTTTGTTTGTTTGTTTTTGTTTTTTAACTTTTGAGCTGATACTTAATTATTCTTTGACAGAAGGCATTTTGAACACAACAGAGAGTTTCTGTAGCATCATTAATTGTTCTTTTAAATATAATTGTTGACAACATTGCTTATTTTGAGGCACAGTAAACGATCATACTATAATTTTTACAAGTACCTGTAAAATAAACAATCAATACGATACCACGGTTGTTTTAACACTAGAACAGACGGTAATTTCACTCAAGTCAATTAAGCATATTTTAAACCAGATTTTAAAAATTAATACTGATTTACTTAACATTTTAATTGTTTATTTTGTGATATTTAATTTACTTTACTAAGAAATGCTGGTTCGATTTAAAATATATTTATTGGATTTCGGTGAAATCTTCTGTTTTGGCCATTATAGTGTCAAAAACGTACCAGGAAACCACGCCATTAGTGTAATAATGAAAAAACTCTAAATAAGAGGCATTCGAAAGGGCATTCGAAACGTGTTTTGGACGCATAAATCATTTGTACTAGTCTCCCCGTTATCAAGATATAAAGTCTTAAAATTTGCTAATTTATTGATTTAATAAGATGGAAGGAGGAGTCGATAGGATTGAATCGTGATTGAAGTCGTTAATATTTTCAACGTAACAACTTCTTCAAACTCCAATCACTTGTCCATTTCCAGTTTAGCACGCCGTGATACTCCGAAATGATTCGCTATGCTTGTTACAAGTCTCGATTAGTGCAAACTCGGCCACTTGCAATTGAAACGCCCTTACTATTTTAATTTTCGCAGGATGTTGATCATTGTAATCATTGCACTAGATTTAAGTTCATGAAATGCTCTTGGTGTCACGAGTTTCTACGCTTCAATAATTTTTTGGCTCAGTGACATACTTGTCAATAGCATTATTTTAGGGGGTTCTTTCATTTTTATATTACTATATCTAAATATATTTTGTTATTCATATGAATCTGATTATTAAAATTTCTGAATCAAAACCACGCTTTTTCCCTTAATTAAATAAATAAATTAGAAAACTTTATGACTTTATATCTCGATAACGTGGAGACGAGGACAAATGATTTATGTGTCAAAAAACACATTCCATAATTCTCTTTTGATTGCTGCTTACTTAGATTTTTTCATTATTACACTATGGCGTGGTTTCCTGGTTAGAACAGCACTTTAACACCTTCGCGATTAGCGTCACGTATACGTGAAATACTGGGTACTCAGAATCGTTGAGTATTCTTATCAGTGAATCTGAACAGTAAAATTTCCACATTTAATCACAGCATTTCTGCGATTGAAATTGAGGCAAAAATTTCTCTTTTGTATTACAAATGATAAAAAAAATTTAAATTCTGTAAAGAATGCAGTTCGCGATTGGTTCAAGCCCTTTTTTGTGAAAGCTACATCCTAGAACATAGAATAAAAACACAACAATTATGAAAAACAGACAAACGCACCAATTATGGATCCTAATGAAATTTATCATGAGACCACCACCAAAACGGGCAGTTTCAAGACCGACGGAAAAAAAAGGAATTATCCAAATGGGAGTTTTGCGTATGCATACATAAAAACTCACAAACGAATCATACAACCTTCTTTTCCGGAAGCCGGTCAAATAAAAGATTATATTTTTTACATGATTTATTTTACTTTACAATGATGTATGTATGTGGCAGTTAAATCTTGTCACTCATTTTTCACGCACTTTCTGTTGACATAGAGCTTTGAAATTTTGAATATATATGTATTTCTAAGGGCAATACAGGAATTTGACATTGGTTTTGTAAAATTCGATCCCTAAAGTGGGAGCAACGTCAGCCCAAAACTTGTATTTTTCCCATAGAATTAGCGTTGCAATTGTTTAATATTAATTGAAATAAAATAGCTCCAACATTCATCCATTTTAATCACATTGTTGCCTGGATGACGTCAACATTTATATGAAATATATATGGATGAGTATGTATTGATGAATACATGTGAATACAATCAGTATTTATTGAAAAGTACTAATGACAGGGTTATCACAATAGCGCCAAATTTTGGCCAACTTGGAGAAATATCGCCTAATTTGGCGGCAAAAATAAGTCGCCATATATGAAGCCAACTTAGCGATATCTCGCTAATATGGCGAAATTCCCATTTAAATCCCTTAATCTTCTATAATCTTCTTACATTGTCATAGCCTACTATTTTCTATAAAGTGCCATAAGAAAAAAGTCCTTCCGGCCTGTACCGGGAGGAAAATGTAGCTTTCCTATATCTTCTTTTTAAAATTTTAGCTAATGTTACACGAAAACAACAAGTTAAAATGCAAAGAAACGTTTACAAAAGATTTGTTAATACTGAATTTGAATAAGAAATTCGCCAAATTATTGAGCAATAGCCAAATTGGCTTCATTTATGAAGACATTGTGGAGACATTATGAAGACATTTTGGTCGCCAAATTTGGCGATATTTCGCCAAATGTCGCCAATTTTGCAATTTTGTCGCCAATTTTGGCGTTAACGGATATGAATATATAGTTTTATGTGTATGATTGGGAAAATTATCACAACAATGAAAGAAAATAATTTGGGAGTAATCGCGTTAATGTGCTGTTTTGTTTCAAAATGTCAGCCACCCTAGAATTTCAAGCTGCTCTATCTCACCCATTTTTTAAGATAGAGGTAAACCAAAAAATGCTCTGGAATCTTTGTATCAAGGCCTAACACGTAATTAAAAAAAATTTGAATTTTTAATTTTTTTGTATATTTATTTTAGTTTTAAATTTTTAAATGGCCGCCATCTTGAAACAAAATGGCGAACCAAGCTGGCCAACGAACTCGGTCGAGACATTAGTGACCTTAATACACACAATTAGTTTCATAAAAATCGATTTATAAATACGGGCGTTATCGTATGACATAGATCAGATATATATATCTATATATATAAATCAACATTTGAACGGAGGGTGGTTTTGGGGTCTGGGGGTCATGATCGGTGAAAATATATCGAATTTTTCCGGAACTGCTTTCCTCCGAACGGCTGCAATAGGTAGCTTTATACTTTTTTGTATTGAAAGCTACCTAAAAAAGAAAGCATTTAAAAAAAAAAGCCATTCTACTTATTCTTATTATGGTAGTTCATTCAACGCACTCGTAGATATACAAATTGTTAACTCATATATGTATTTTAGCAAGCATTAATTGCTAAATGGATTACTTGAATTCAAAAATTAGTTCTAAAAACTTAAAATCCGATTCCCTTTCATGTAAGTAGTTTCTTTAATGAGACTTTTTTTTTTCACGAATAACTATTTAATTATGTTTTAGTAAATTAAAAGAAACGTGACATTATTTTTGATAATAAACTTGGAATTAATCCATTAATGTATTATTAATCTGTATCTTAAACTCCGTGTTGCAAATAAAATTCCCCAAAGGAAATTTTTATAGACTAATATATAATCCAATTACATACTTTCTAATTGCCTTTTAATCTTTTTATAAGTATAGGAAATGTCATGAGGTATGCGTTATGTAAGATGATACAAATTATACTGCTAATTATTATTTTTATCAAGATAAGAAGATAGATTAACATCTTTTCTTTTAAAATTACGATTATCTTTTATTCCTATGTGAAAAAACATGTTTCGTTAAAGATGTATATATATATAAGAATTACTGCAATGAACTTAAATATTTATTGTAATGAACACCAGTTTAAGAAGCCATAAAATAACACAAGTATTGTTGTATAATAGATATAGTAATTATGCACAAAGAAAAGAATCATTACAAAAAAGTATGTACTGTTTGTTTATAGGAATTAATCGGTGAATTTATAAATAACAAATTTGCTAATTTCCATATAAATACACTGGCAGATTCAACTCATTTCGAGAAAAAATGTATTTAAATCAATCCACATTTTTTAAAAGAATAAATATTCATTTCACCCTTATTGTTGATTTTAATTTTTTTTTTTAATGCTTATGAATTCGTAAACATGATATGAAGAATGTTTAAATAATTATAACTTATTAAAAGGGCTAGCAAATTACTAATACTAAAATTGAGAAATTTTCTGACTTGATAAAAACATTTATTTGATGAGAAAAAGAACAGAAAAAGAACAGAAGAAAAGCATATTAAATAAAACTGATGTTTTTCTTTGAAATAAAGATTTTACATAAATTAATAATTTTCATTCTAGTAAACATACTATAATATTGACATTCGTTTATTATTATTAATATTATTTTTTAAAGTTTGAATTAACACTTTAATTTAGTTTTTAACCATCGGCATACATTATATGTTAGAATTAACGATCCGTAAATAAATTATTTATAGAACAAGTGATAAGCCACTTATGTCCTTTCAAATGCCTTTTAATCTTTCTATAAACGCGTGAAATCCAATAAGAAATACCTTATGTAATGTAGCACAAATAATTCTGCTATTGTTTTTTTGTCGAAATAAGTATAGATGAAATGAAACTGTTATTTATTTTGTAACTAGAATACTTAACTAGTTAAAGAAAAATAAAAAAAAATAAATTTCTGATGGAAAAAAAGATTGACGTGTGATAGAAACATATAAAAATTAAATATAAAAAAATATATATATTTGAAATAGAATTAATAATGGTTCAAAAAAATTGAAAAATAAAAATATTTTCTTACTCCTGTAACCTTGTTAAATTTAACAAGAAATTATTTAAAATAAAATTAATTAATTAGTTTTCACTAATTGTACTTATTGAGTATTTTAATTTGTTTTAGAAAGATGTGTGTAATATTTCTTTCATATTTCTTTCGGTATTAAATCTTTAATACTGAGTTACTAGTGCGTCTTTAGCGTCTCATCACTGATGCACTAACCATTTTTAAAAAGTGAAAATATCTACAATATTTCTTTTAAAATATCATTTTGTGTGTATAAAAACTTCGTCGAATATGCATGTTTTTGATAATGTATAATAAGTGATAAAGCATAATGAATAATAATATGCGATAAATTATTAAAATTAATAAATTACATTCGTGAGAAAACAAAAAGTATTCTCGCTAAAATATATTCCTAATCAAATAAAGCAACAGTGTCATTATTTACACAAAAGAATTCTGAATTAACTCATTAATTTATTTTTATTCTGTATCTCAAACTCCGTATTACAAATAAAAATCCAATGATAAATTGTTTATAGAAAGAATGAATAATCCAATTATGTCTTTCTCTATTGTCTTTTACTGCTTTATTAAATCTAAGTATTGTCGTAAAATGCGCATTATTCAAAAGGAAAGAATATAGACTGGTAATTGTCATTTCCATCAAGATATCCAGATAAAATAATACTATTATTTTTTCTGTAATGAGAAAACTGGTGGTATAATACGATATTTTATTGTAATGTGATAAAGTTTTGATATGTGAAACATACAATAAAAAAAAATCAGTGAAAGGTATGGTATTTTTGCAATATATTTAATGGTGACATATAAAGTTAAAAGATAAAATTTTATGAACTACTACTTGAGCCTTGTGAACGACTAAAGAGTAACAAAGAACTTTTAAAAATTAGTTATGTAAGTAAATTATAGTAATTATATTTCAAGAAAATTCATTTTATTTAAGAACTCATAAGTAATATTTATTTCCATTAGCTTCATATTCTTGTATAATTAAATTACGTTACATTTTGAGAAACTTTTGTAAAAAAAAAATAATAATAAAAATCACTGAATGGAATCCATAGTATTTTCATTATAGATTTGGAATTCATTTTTAAACGCTGAAAAATAAATCTGCACCATTTATTTTAAAGAATATTTGTGTATATATAAATAATTCCCGAATATATGTATACAAATGAATGGTAAATTCTAAATGCTAATTAACGTACTTATTAACAGAAAATAAAATAAGTTGTAGAAATTAAGATTTGTAAGTTGTAGAAATTAGACATTCGAATATCCCTTTCTTTTTGATAATAAGTATTAAATTAACTTCCAATAAAGTAAAGAAACGAGAGCATTCTCTTCATGTATGAATTTTAATTAAATGAATTATTTTATTAATTTATATTAATTCATTTTCAATCTGCTTTCCAAATACATTTATTACAAAAAAAAAAAAAAACCTAAAGAATTTATTTATTGAACAAACGTTTACAATTATATCCTACCAAACTGTTTTGCAATATTTTAAAATAAATGTTATGAGAATAGCATTCTGCAAAATTAAACGAATTATATAAAAAATATTAATTGAAGTTCAAATTTTTTTTCAAATCAAGCTGCCCTCCCCCTTTTTTTTTAAAAAAAAATTACCCATTTCCATAATAATAATAATAATAATAATAATAATAATAATAATAATAATATACTTAATATTTTTCCACTACAAAAGCAGATTAAATAATACTGTTACTTTGCCATATAGCGAGAAAGACAGTACACACTTGTTTTCCCTAATGAGCGTAAAGTATTTTCGAATGAAACATATAATAAAATATTTATTTATTAGTTGTTGTTTTTTTTTGTAATAATTACCAATAATGAATCATGAAAAATCGAGATAAAATATTATTTTATGTGATAATATGAAACCATGTGACGAATGGTCGGTTTGTTAAAAAAATTACTAAGTAATAAAAAAAATTCCTAACAATGTTTATTGCAAAAATTAATCTCAGTAAGGTATTGTATGTAATATTTGTTGTAAGGAACTTCATATTTATTTCGGTATTAAGAAATTAATAAAATTTACTGACTAAAGTTTGAAAAAAATATATATATATATATATATATATATATATATTTTTTTTTTTTTTTTTTTTTTTGCATTTAGTAACTTTTGTATAGTGAACAAAATCTGCACTTTTTTCAAAATTCATAAATTGAATATGAAAAGGTTACCAAATATGTATATTCTAAATATCTATAAATGCTAAAATTTAACAAGTAACAATCATGAAATTCCGCACCGATTGTAAAGCAATTTTCCAGGTATAATGTGTATCTGTGTATATAACTCCACCAAATTTTATTTATCTCCATAAAGTTTATATTTTAATTTACCTCTATATAAAATATTAATTGAAGTTCAAATTTTTTTCCAAATCAAGCTGCCCTCCCCCTTTTAAAAAAAAAAAAATTACCCATTTCCATAATAATAATAATAATAATAATAATAATAATAATAATAATAATAATAATGAACTATGAACTTGCGAACTGACATTTTTATTGGGATCATTTACTTTCTTGAAGAAAATAACACGAATTGCGAAAAGATAAATGTATATTAAAATTATATAAATCATAAATTAATACGTAAAACCCGAATATTTTGTAAACTACGAGCACGGGGATGACGAATGATCTCAGACACAGGAGTAGCTTATTCTTTAATCTGAGTTGTAAAAATAAATTTATATCTCCTAATCGGCGAATCGAGATCCACTGTTGCCAGATGACTAAGAGTAAACTTTAATCTAAAAACGAGAAACAATAAAAAATTCCCTAAGTTTGCCCTCCCAAAAATGTTGATAATCCCTAAATATTTCCTCACTAACATGTCCCCAAATAATTCCCCCGAATGTACTAAATCCCCTAAAATTCGGACAAAATCCCCAATCTGGCAACTCTGACTACCAGTAATACCACTCATTGTTGAAATTCCTGCTAATTCCTGCGGCAAAGTTTTTTGTTTATTAAAATGTAAATTCTTATTATATTATATACATTATAATGTATACATTACATTATATACATTAGTTATTATAGTGATATATCATGTTATGTAAACTATTTGATGTAATGATGACGACCACAAAAAAGTAATGCCTAGTCCTAATATATTTATTAGATCTGATAGTCTGATAGTCTTGATCAAGTGCACCAAACAATAAGATAGTATAGACCAGGCGCAGGACATGACAGAAGTTTGGCGGTTAAGGAACACGTTGTACAACCAGATAAATCACTGGCTTAAAAAAAAAAAGACTCGTCGGATTTGTAAATTGTTAATATCCCTCAAGACATCCACAGAAGTGCCAGGAATACTGCTATATTTACCTATGTAGGCGAAAACTAGTTGTGATCCACTGAATGTTGCTTGACGGTGTCATTCCAGTTGTGTAGTCGCACAGAGTGTCCTATAAATCCGTTCACATTTCAATAATTCTTAAACAGTTAGCAAATTGTTGTAAAAAACTTAGGATTGCACCGTAAGACTTATCAAAGAGTCAGAAGTTTTGCTACAAAAAGGTCGTTTATTTGTCAAGTATTATGCGTAAACCGCACTCCGATACGACAATTTTTTGCATGTTTACGAGTTTTTAAAGTGTGAATGGCCTTTTGAACTCTTTGAACCACTTTCCTTATTTTGACCCGAAAAATTCCACTCTGTGACAAATATTATTATGTAAACCAAAACCGACACAATATTATTATTATTTTTTTAATCTGAACTTATATATAAATCTCTTCAAGCAATTTTATTTTTATTTGCCTCAAATAATGCAACTATCCAAATCTTTGGCAAGTCTTATTCCGCAAATCGTACAACGATACTAATTTTATGTATTTTATTTTATTAAGTTTTGAAATGTGAATGACTTATTGGATTTATCCTTTGAGTGAAGCAGTAGGTAATCTGAATATTTCCGAAAGTAATGTTTTAGACATTGGATAAAATGTAGCTAAATGTAATTTTTATAAACACGGAACGAAATCTAATAATGAGGAGAATTTCGTCTTTAAAATATGTTCAATGTACGTTCTTTACAACGTGCCAAATTACTCCGTCATACAAAGGTGTCCACTATTCAGAGGTAAATATAGGTAAAAAGCATTTTTGTTGGAGTTGGAAAAAAATGTCTGTAGAAGTCAAACAGTTAAAGATATGTAAAGGTTTGAGAAAAAGATGTGTGCGCTTTCCGAGAGTGTCGGTTATGGAGGTTTTACTGTATCAATTAGTGATTTTTTAATGCATTCAGAATTATATTTGAATAGAGAAAATATGAATACTACTACTTTTATTTTATTTTATACGTTTTGTAATTTATCGATAATTAGTTATACTCACAAAAAAAATCGTCTGAGAATAACTGTTGTAATTAACGATCCAGAAAAATGGCAACACAGACTTTTTTAAAAGAATAAATAGTCCCATTAATTCATTTTAAATCTGTGTCTCAAATTCCGTCTTTTAAAAGAAAATCCCTAGAAAAATGCATCATAGACTAATTGATGATCTAATCATCATTTATCAAATTGACTTATAATCATTTTATAAACAAAGAAATGTCACGAGACATACATTATCACAATGACACAAATTAATTTTCTAATTGATTTTTTAAATCGAAATAATCCGATATTTGAATTAACGTTCCAGGTTGTAATTAAAGCTGCAAGAAAATGGCAACAAGGACTTTTTTTAAGAATAAATTATCCCATTAATTTGTTTTAAATCTGTGTCTCAAATTCCGTCTTTTAAAAGAAAATCCCTAGAAAAATGCATAATAGACTAATTGATGATCTAATGATAATTTATTAAATTGATTTTTAATCATTTTATAAACAAGGAATTTTCACGAGACATACCTTATCAAAACGATACCAATTAGTTTTTTTAATTGATTTTTTTTAATCGAATCAATCAGATATTTAAATTCATTCTTCTATAATAAGAAAATTAACTCATCCGTAATGTAATCACGTAATACAGATTGTAATAAAGTTCAACTGTTTTATAAGATATAATATCAGATTAATAATCATCGAAAAGTAACTACAGTTCTTTTACAATGTATTTAGTTGAAATTTAAGAAGAGAAAAAAAAAATCTGTCCTTTTCTCTGTTTGTTTATACAATTTTTCATTTGAATATACGAAAACAAAGCCTCAATTTTTCATTATCCGCATTAATAATTCAGTAAAAAAAGTCTTCTTTCAACAGAAAATTACTTTAAAAAGTACATTAAAAAATTCTTTTAAAAAGAATAAAGCTCGATTTAACCTAATCATTGACATTAGAATTAATAAAATATCGTAGAAATATCTAATCGGGAAAAACTATAAAATAATAAAAGCTTTGTTAAAACGGTATAAAAATACCTCATAGTAACTCATTTCATTTTGAAGAAAAAAATGAAACTGGCATAAAGTCACTGTTTCTAAATTCACGACATCCTTACTCTTGTTCTAAAACATTCATTAAAAATTTGCCTTCTTTATTATGTTCGTTACTAGGTCCATGAGACGATTTGAGTTTTTCACGGTTTATCATGACGTTTTTTGATGATTAAAATCATTAAGCTACTCTGTCAGTGGCGTAGCCAAGGGGGTCCAGGGGGGGTCCAGGGGGGTCCAGTTCGCGGGTCCAGTTCGGGGGTCCCCCCCCTCCCCCGAACTGAACAACTGATTTACCGAATCATGATACAACAACATTAAAAACTGCTAAAGCAGAATCGCAAAGGACAGCTGAAAAATTCCGCTTTAGACAGGTGTTCGTCTTAGAAAGTATAATTTTAAGGTATGTCTTTCTCCGGTATGTAAAATTTTTCCGTTAAAGACAGGTTTTTGTTATAAACACGTTCCGTTTTGTCAGGTATTCTCTAAAATTGTTAAAACGTATCCACTTTATAGTACACCTCTGAAGAACATAGATGTATTACAATCATCTGTGAAGATGATCTTAAAGGAAGAAAAATTCAAGGTTTTACGAAAACAACCCTGTTTATACTTGCTAACATTTGAAATCTATATACGATGGAACTTTTTCCAGTTGTGATTCCTTCTTGGTAGGTCTTCTGTGAACTTCGAATCCTCTCGTAAACGGAATCATTTCATACCCGATGACGGAAGGTTAACTATAAAGTATACCTGATAAGACGGAAATCCTTCATCTACGAAATTTGTTAACGATCCCTAGCGATTCCGTTTTCACAAATTTTACTGTTTTTAACAGGATAAATGTAAAAAAGTCTTCAACAGTGACTTCGATGGGACCAAGTGTTGCCAGCACTTACAGGTAAAACAAGTTTACACGAATGCAATAACAGCACAATCATCAGCGTTTCGTGATCCTTATCTTGTTCATTTTATGGTTTTATATCGAACAATTGTATCATTTACTTTAAATATGCTGGCTGAAATTTTAAAGAGTAAATTTATTCTTGGACTGGTTATTTGTGAATTTTTATTCAATGTTACATTGCCACTCTCAAAATACCTGCAAAAATCTGAATGTGCAAATTTGTCTTGCGTTGTAAAACATGCTGCTGATGATATTTTTCAGCTTTATGAACTTTACATTAATCAGTAAGCAAGGAACAGGAGACTGGCATTCAAAAGGTTTTTGACCTGTTGAAGAGGGCGGAATCCTTCGCCAAAGAAAACTTTGATACAATTTTCATCAGCCACACAAATTCCTTGTCAAGTTGGCCATCAGATGAAGAGGGATAATACATCTTATCCTTACACGGGCAAACTAATTTCTTTTCTGAAATTTTGAAATAATTGACTGCCACCAGAATCGACGAACAAATTGATTTGAAAATAAAAATTGCTTTTCTTCATGTGCATTATAAAAGCGAAATATTTATTCAAAAATTCGACATTTGGTATGATTCGGCATTTAAGAATTAAAATTAAGTGGGAATTATATTCCCACCGTCTGGTAAGGGTTAAAGAAAAAGCAGAGGGATGTTGAAAGGTTTTAAAGTTATTTTGGATTTGTAATAAATGCAAAATAATGGCGATTTTTGGTATTGAACTTTTCAACCCGAGCTATTTTTAATCATCGTTGTATAGTATTTTGAAGGGCAGGTTGCAGGGATATTTAAGGCAGTTACAGAACTGTGGAAAAATTTGTACGATTTTTTGTATTAATTCAAAATGGTACAAAAAACAGCGGAAGCGGCTTTTATATCATCTAGCTACAGCGCCGAATTCAGGGAAAGAGGGGGGGGGGATCCACCCCGGAAGATTTGTGATTTTATGTTTATTAATGGTATAAAAGTGCCCCGGAACTCCAGTGTGCCTTCCGAAGAAAAATGGTACCCTCCGCAGAAATCCCTTACGAAAAAAAAATGCCTGAAATCAATATTACATTTGACCCAAGTATGATTTGCGAAACATAGTTTAACATTGCTTTCAGAAATTCCATGTTGGCAGTGAGAGTTTTGAATATCGAGGATGTGGGTGACATTCTGTCATTAACAAATGAGAAATGAAAGCGTAAGTTGAAGATAATCCATGTACTAAATTCCGAGAACTTGCTGCTGATCTTGAAATATGTTCTAAAACTGTTTCAAACCACTTAAAGTAAATGGGTTGAAAAGTAAAATAACAGAAACCATCATTATTTTTTACGCAATCTAATACTTCCAAAAAAAAAAAGTGCTAATCCATCATAAATAATTTTTTTCCAAAAATGTAACATGTTTTAACCAAACCAGATATCAGAATCAACTATGGAGGCCAAATGTTTACTTTGGTATCAAATATGGCAAAACTTTAAACAGAGAAACACAGAAGAATTATGGCTGTTTTACACCACTGTAACAAAACTGTTTTTCAGAACATCAATTATATTTGTTGCGTGTGTTTGTTACACTAATAGTTTCTGTAGCCGAAAATGAAGGATATTTTTTTCTTAAAGATCAAAACCATATCACAGAAATTCCCATGAGGAATCAACTACTGATGGGATTGGCAATTATGTCAACTCATTATCCAGTACCCTATTACAGCACAAGTTCGTAATTCAGTGACAGGAAATTAACCCATTAACCCCTTAACAGTGGGAGGTTTTTTGACACCATAAACTAAAAATAGGCACAGTACACCACTTTTTCCGTACTAAAATATTTGCTTTATGTAATTGAATGCAATGTCGGCCGATTAATAAATAGAAGATTGCGTTTAAAAATTACTGAAGTGCAAAAGCTTTTAAGCAAACTCTTCTTGACCGAACTGAGTTCGGGGTACACTGTTAAGGGGTTAAAGGCTGAAGTTGTGTTTTCGCAACATTATGTTTCTGACAAAAGGCTTTAAGGTAACACCAATCATATATTCTAATACGAGCAAATCTTGTGGGTGGTTATATATATATATATATATATATATATATGCAAAAATTATCTTAAAAACGGCTCTAACGATTTTGACGAAATTTCGTATCCTACCGTTTTGGGGCACCAGAAAACCATTGGGCTAGGTCACATGCTCGAGAAAATTCGATTAGTGGATCATTTTGGGTCATTTTGGGTCATGGTCTAGCTAATTGTATCTAAAAAACGGTTCAAACGATTTCGACGAAATTTTGTATCCGACCATTTTCGGGCATGAGAAGTCAATTGGGCTGGATCACATGTTCGAGAACTTTCGATTATCAGGCCTAACACGTAATTAAAAAATAAATTTTAATTTTTAATTTTTTTGTATATTTATTTTAGTTTTAAATTTTTAAATGGCCGCCATCTTGAAACAAAATGGCGGACCAAGCTGGCCAACGAACTCGGTCGAGACATTAGTGACCTTAATACACACAATTAGTTTCATCAAAATCGATTTATAAATACGGGCGTTATCGTATGACATTGACATAGATCAGATATATATATATATATATATATAAATCAACATTTGAACGGAGGGTGGTTTTGGGGTCTGGGGGTCATGATCGGTGAAAATATATCGAAATTTTCCGGAACTGCTTTCCTGCGAACGGCTGCAATAGGTAGCTTTATACTTTTTTGTATTGACAGCTACCTAAAAAAGAAAGCATTTTTTTAAAAAGCCATTCTACTTATTCTTATTATGGTAGTTCATTCAAAGCACTCGTAGATATACAAATTATTAACTCATATATGTATTTTAGCAAGCATTAATAGCTAAATAGATTACTTGAATTCAAAAATTACGTTCTAAAAACTTAAAATCCGATTCCCTTTCATGTAAGTAGTTTCTTCAATGAGACTTTTTTTTTCACGAATAACTATTTAATTATGTTTTAGTAAATTAAAAGAAACGTGACATTATTTTTGATAATAAACTTGGAATTAATCCATTAATGTATTATTAATCTGTATCTTAAACTCCGTGTTGCAAATAAAATTCCCCAAAGAATTTTTTATATACTAATATATAATCCAATTACATACTTTCTAATTGCCTTTTAATCTTTTTGTAAGTATAGGAAATATCATGAGGCATGCGTTATGTAAGATGATACAAATTATACTGCTAATTAATATTTTTATCAAGATAAGAAGATAGATTAACCTCTTTTCTTTTAAAATTACGATTATCTTTTATTCCTATGTGATAAAACATATTTCGTTAAAGATGTATATATATGTAAGAATTACTACTATGAACTTAAATATTTATTGTAATGTACGCCAGTTTAAGAAACCATAAAATAACACAAGTATTGTTGTATGATAGATATAGTAATTATGCACAAAGAAAAGAATCATTACAAAAAAGTATGTACTGTTTGTTTATAGGAATTAATTAGTGAATGTTTAAATAACAAATTTGCTAATTTCCATATAAATACACTGGTAGATTCAACTCATTTCGAGAAAAAATGTATTTAAATCAATCCACATTTTAAAAAAGAATAAATATTCATTTCACCCTTATTGTTGATTTTACTTAAAAAAAAATGCTTATGAATTCGTAAACATGATATGAAGAATGTTTAAATAATTATAACTTATTAAAAAGGCTAGGAAATTACTAATACTAAAATTGAGAAATTTTCTGACTTGATAAAAACATTTATTTGATGGGTGTACTTAATAGGAAAACGTGCTACAGAAAAAGAACAGAAGAAAAGCATATTAAATAAAACTGATGTTTTTCTTTGAAATAAAGATTTTACATAAATTAATAATTTTCATTCTAGTAAACATACTATAATATTGACATTCGTTTATTATTATTAATATTATTATTTAAAGTTTGAATTAACACTTTAATTTAGTTTTTAACCATCGTCATACATTATATGTTAGAATTAACGATCCGTAAATAAATTATTTATAGAACAAGTGATAAGCCACTTATGTCCTTTCAAATGCCTTTTAATCTTTCTATAAACGCGTGAAATCCAATAAGAAATACCTTATGTAATGTAGCACAAATAATTCTGCTATTGTTTTTTTGTCGAAATAAGTATAGATGAAATGAAACTGTTATTTATTTTGTAACTAGAATACTTAACTTGTTAAAGTAAAATAAAAAAATTAAATTTCTGATGAAAAAAAAGTTTGACGTGTGATAGAAACATATAAAAAATAAATATAAAAAAATGTATATATTTGAAATAGATTAATAATGGTTCAAAAAAATTGAAAAATAAAAATAATTTCTTACTCCTGTAACCTTGTTAAATTTAACAAGAAATAATTTAAAATAAAATTAATTAATTAGTTTTCACTAATTGTACTTATTGAGTATTTTAATTTGTTTTAGAAAGATGTGTGTAATATTTCTTTCATATTTCTTTCGGTATTAAATCTTTAATACTGAGTTACTAGTGCGTCTTTAGCGTCTCATCACTGATGCACTAACCATTTTTAAAAAGTGAAAATATCTACAATATTTCTTTAAATATATCATTTTGTGTGTATAAAAACTTCGTCGAATATGCATGTTTGTGATAATGTATAATAAGTGATAAAGCATAATGAATAATAATATGTGATAAATTATTAAAATTAATAAATTACATTCGTGAGAAAACAAAAAGTATTCTCGCTAAAATATATTCCCAATCAAATAAAGCAACAGTGTCATTATTTACACAAAAGAATTCTGAATTAACTCATTAATTTATTTTTATTCTGTATCTCAAACTCCGTATTACAAATAAAAATCCAATGATAAATTGTTTATAGAATGAATGAATAATCCAATTATGTCTTTCTCTATTGTCTTTTACTGTTTTATTAAATCTAAGTATTGTCGTAAAATGCGCATTATTCAAAAGGAAAGAATATAGACTGCTAATTATCATTTCCATCAAGATATCCAGATGAAATAATACTATTATTTTTTCTGTAATGACAAAACTTTTTTCTTTAAACGATGGTATAATACGATATTTTATTGTAATGTGATAAAGTTTCGATATTTGAAACTTACATTAAAAACAAGTTGGAAATTGTACTTCAAACGTAACAAACGAGGTGCGTTCATACTGTAGCTAGTTATATAAATATTCAGATCTTGATGATTTTTAATTCTGTGAAATGAATTATATCGTCTGCAGATTAATTTCTGTACTAAAAAAAGTATCTCGGTCGCTTGACGATTCAACCTCGGAACCTCCTATAATAAAAAAGCACCGATTTTGTTTTTAAATTTCAAATTTCTTGATAAATATTTTTATTAATATTTTCTAAAGTTTTGATTCGATTTTGATAAAATTTGAAATGTCTCGACAAAATTCTGCAAAGATAATATATCTGAAATTTAAAAAAAAATCGGTTGGGTAGTTTTTGCGTTGTTATATGCGGACGGACGGACAGACGGACAGACAGACAGACAGACAGACGGACGGACAGACGGACGGACCAGACGACAACAATAGGTGCTACGTATTTATATAATTACGAACGCACCTAATAAAATCAGTGAAAGGTATGGTATTTTTGAAATATATTTAATGGTGACATATAAAGTTAAAATATAAAAGATGTAATTTTATGAACTACTACTTGAGCCTTGTGAACGACTAAAGCGTAACAAAGAACTTTTAAAAATTAGTTAAGTAAGTAAATTATCGTAATTATATTTCAAGAAAATTCATTTTATTTAAGAACTCATAAGTAATATTTATTTCCATTAGCTTCATATTCTTGTATAATTAAATTAAGTTACATTTTGAGAAACTTTTCTTAAAAAAAAAAAAAAAAAAAAAAAAAAAAAAAAATCACAGAATGGAATTTATAGTATTTTTATTATAGATTTGGAATTCATTTTTAAACGATGAAAAATAAATCTGCACCATTTATTTTAAAGAATATTTGTGTATATATAAATAATTCCCGAATATATGTATACAAATGAATGGTAAATTTTAAATGCTAATTAACGTACTTATTAACAGAAAATAAAATAAGTTGTAGAAATTAAGATTTGTAAGTTGTAGAAATTAGACATTCGAATATAACTTTCTTTTTGATAAAAGATCTTTTTTAAGTATTAAATTAACTTTCCAATAAAGTAAAGAAACGAGAGCATTCTCTTCATGAATGAATTTTAATTAAATGAATTATTTTATTAATTTATATTAATTCATTTTCAATCTGCTTTCCAAATACATTTATTACAAAAACAAATCTCTAAAGAATTTATTTTTGGAATAAACGCTTACAATTATATCCTACCAAACTGTTTTACAATATTTTAAAATAAATGTTATGAGAATAGCATTCTACCAAATCGAACGAATTAATATACTTAACTATTTTTCCACCAAAAAAGTAGATTAAATAATATTGTTACTTTGTCATATAGCGAGAAAGACAGTACACACTTTTTTTCCTTAATGCGTGTAAAGTATTTTCGAATGAAACATATAATAAAATATTTATTTATTAGTTTTTTTTCCTGTAATAATTTCCAATAATGAATCATGAAAAATCGAGATAAAATATTATTTTATGTGATAATATGAAACCATGTGACGAATGGTCGGCTTGTTAAAAAAATTACTAAGTAATAAAAAAAATTCCTAACAATGTTTATTGCAAAAATTAATCTAAGTAAGGTATCGTATGTAATAATTGTTGTAAGGAACTTCATATTTATTTCGGTATTAAGAAATTAATAAAATTTACTGACTAAAGTTTGTAAAATACTTTTTTTTTTTTTTTTTTTTTTTTTTTTTTTTTTTTGCATTTAGTAACTTTTGTATAGTGAACAAAATCTGCACTTTTTTCAAAATTCATAAATTGAATATGAGAAGGTTACCAAATATTTATATGCTAAATATCTATAAATGCTAAAATTTAACAAGTAACAATCATGAAATTCCGCACCGATTGTAAAGCAATTTTCCAGGTATTATGGGTATCTGTGTATATAACTCCACCAAATTTTATTTATCTCCATAAAGTTTATATTTTAATTTACCTCTAAAAAAAATATTAATTTAAGCTCAAAATTTTTTCCCAAATCAAACTGCCCCCCCCCCCTTTTTTTTTTTAAAAATTACCCATTTCCATAATAATAATAATAATAATAATAATAATTTTAAAAAATAATAATGAACTATGAACTTGCGAACTGACATTTTTATTGGGATCATTTACTTTCTTGAAGAAAATAACACGAATTGCGAAAAAATAAATGTATATTAAAATTATATAAATCATAAATTAATACGTAAAACCCGAATATTTTGTAAACGACGAGCACAGGGATGACGAATGATCTCAGACACAGGAGTAGCTTATTCTTTAATCTGAGTTGTAACGATAAATTTATATTTCCTAATCGACGAATCGAGATCCACTGTTGCCAGATGACTAAGAGTAAACTTTAATCTAAAAACGAGAAACAATAAAAAATTCCCTAAGTCTGCCCTCCCAAAAATGTTTATAATCCCTAAATATTTCCTCACTAACATGTCCCCAAAGAATTCCCCCGAATGTACTAAATCCCCTAAAATTCGGACAAAATCCCCAATCTGGCAACTCTGACTACCAGTAATACCACTCATTGTTGAAATTCCTGCTAATTCCTGCGGAAAAGTTTTTTTTTTATTAAAATGTAAATTCTTATTATATTATATACATTATAATGTATACATTACATTATATACATTAGTTATTATAGTGATATATCATGTATGTAAACTATTTGATGTAATACGACCAAAAAAAAGTAATGCTTAGTCCTAATATATTTATTAGATCTGATAGTCTGATAGTCTTGATCAAGTGCACCAAACAATAAGATAATATAGACCAGGCGCAGGAAATGACAGAAGTTTGGCGGTTAAGGAACACGTTGTACAACCAGATAAATCACTGGCTTAAAAAAAAAAAAAAAAAAAAAAAAGACTCGTCGGATTTGTAAATTGTTAATACCCCTCAAGACATCCACAGAAGTGCCAGGAATACTGCTATATTTTCCTATGGAGGTGAAAACTAGTTGTGATCCACTGAATGTTGCTTGACGATGTCATTCCAGTTGTGTAGTCGCATAGAGCGTCCTATAAATCCGTTCACATTTCAATAATTCTTAAACAGTTAGTAAATTGTTGTAAAAAACTTAGGATTTCACCGTAAGACTTATCAAAGAGTCAGAAGTTTTGCTACAAAATGGTAGTTCATTTGTCAAGTATTATGCGTAAACCGCATTCCGATACGACAATTTTTTGCATGTTTACGAGTTTTTAAAATGTGAATGGCCTTTTGAACTCTTTGAACCACTTTGCTTATTTTGACCCGAAAAATTCCACTCTGTGACAAATATTATTGTGTAAACCAAAACCGACACAATATTATTATTATTTTTTAATCTGAACTTATATATAAATCTCTTCAAGCAATTTTATTTTTATTTGCCTCAAATAATGCAACTATCCAAATCTTTGACAAGTCTTATTCTGCAAATCGCACAACGATATTAATTTTATGTATTTTATTTTATTAAGTTTTGAAATGTGAATGACTTATTCGATTTATCCTTTGAGTGAAGCAGTAGGTAATCTGAATATTTCCGAAAGTAATGTTTTAGACATTGGATAAAATGTAGCGAAATGTAATTTTTATAAACACGGAACGAAATCTAATAATGAGGAGAATTTCGTCTTTAAAATATGTTCAATGTACGTTCTTCTTCTTTACAACGTGCCAAATTACTGCGTCATACGAAGGTGTCCCCTATTCAGAGGTAAATATAGGTAAAAAGCATTTTTGTTGGAGTTGGAAGAAAATGTCTGTAGAAGTCAAACAGTTAAAGATATGTAAAGGTTTGAGAAAAAGATGTGTGCGCTTTCCGAGAGTGTCGGTTATGGAGGTTTTACTGTATCAATTAGTGATTTTTTAATGCATTCAGAATTATATTTGAATAGAGAAAATATGAATACTACTACTTTTATTTTATTTTATACGTTTTGTAATTTATCGATAATTAGTTATACTCACAAAAAAAATCGTCTGAGAATAACTGTTGTAATTAACGATCCAGAAAAATGGCAACACAGACTTTTTTAAAAGAATAAATAGTCCCATTAATTCATTTTAAATCTGTGTCTCAAATTCCGTCTTTTAAAAGAAAATCCCTAGAAAAATGCATCATAGACTAATTGATAATCTAATCATCATTTATCAAATTGACTTATAATCATTTTATAAACAAAGAAATGTCACGAGACATACATTATCATAATGACACAAATTAATTTTCTAATTGATTTTTTAAATCGAAATAATCCGATATTTGAATTAACGTTCCAGGTTGTAATTAAAGCTGCAAGAAAATGGCAACGAGGACTTTTTTTAAGAATAAATTATCCCATTAATTTGTTTTAAATCTGTGTCTCAAATTCTGTCTTTTAAAAGAAAATTCCTAGAAAAATGCATAATAGACTAATTGATGATCTAATGATAATTTATTAAATTGATTTTTAATCATTTTATAAACAAAGAATTTTCACGAGACATACCTTATCAAAACGATACTAATTAGTTTTTTTAATTGATTTTTTTTTAATCGAAACAATCAGATATTTAAATTTATTCTTCTATAATAAGAAAATTAACTCATCCGTAATGTAATCACGTAATACAGATTGTAATAAAGTTCAACTGTTTTATAAGATAAAATATCAGATTAATAATCATCGAAAAGTAACTACAGTTCTTTTACAATGTATTTAGTTGAAATTTAAGAAGAGAAAAAAAATGTGTCTTTTTCTCTGTTTGTTTATACAATTGTTCTTTTGAATATAGGAAAACAAAGCCTCAATTTTTCATTATCCACATTAATAATTCAGTAAAAAAAGTCTTCTTTCAACAGAAAATTACTTTAAAAATTACATTAAAAAATTCTTTTAAAAACAATAAAGCTCGATTTAACCTAATCATTGACATTAGAATTAATAAAATATCGTATAAATATCTAATCGAGAAAAACTATAAAATAATAAAAGCTTTGTTAAAACGGCATAAAAATATCTCATAGTAACTCATTTCAATTTGAAGAAAAATAAAACTGGCATAAAGTCACTGTTTCTAAATTCACGACATCTTTACGCTTGTGCTAAAACATACATTAAAAATTTGCCTTCTTTATTATGTTCGTTACTAGGTCCATGAGACGATTTGAGTTTTTCACGGTTTGACATAACGTTTTTTGATGATTAAAATCATTAAGCTACTCTGTCACTCAAATATATATATATATATATATATTACGATAAATTGCAGGTAATAAGGAATGTCATTAGTGACTACCGGTTTTCTTATTATGGGGTAGCCACCATGAAAATTTCGCAGTCGTCACATCATTAAGTACGGCCATTGATTCGCCGAAAATCAGGTACAGAAGGAACTCCATCGAATAATCGACACACATACCCGAGCAGTAGTTCAAGGAGAAGGCTTATTGTAGGAGCATCAATATCTTTATTCAAGGAAAAATCATCAGTTACATCATGCAGAGTCACTAGTTGTTATCACAGGAGTACGATGCCAACATTCGAAGGGAATACCATATATTGAAGCGACTACCATCACTTAGTAGACATACTATATGTACAAAAATGAAAACAATACACTTAGATGACCCACTATGTACATAGTGAAAGACAATGTTGAAGGGAAAAGGGGGGTCACTGGAGCCGCATATTATTTTAACAACCAAAACAGAGCAAAATTCTGGCGGTCTGCGCCCGGGCAGTATATCTTATACTCAAAAAATTGGTGTAAGAACACGAACGCGCGAAAATTACCAACCAATGGAGTGGGAAACCGGGTTTGGCCAATAAGTGAGCGCCGAAAAACTTAAACATCAATGGCTAAGAAATTAGGGTAAGGGCGGCCTAACCTGACGTACAAGTAAGAACTCATTACAAGAATCGGATGAATTTTGGAGGAAAAAAATAAGCGCGCGAACGCAGGGAATGATGGGACAAATCGAACGATATCTGAAAATAATAAAATAAAAAGAATGTAAAGAAAAAATATTCTGAAGGAATAAATTTCACTGTCTCAATAAAGGGAATTTAATCAAATGCTTTTTAGGAAGTTTTTGCAATTTAGAATAATTGTTTAGAATATGGATTTAAAGAATATTTTGATTAAGATATGGAATTAAATCAAACAGGGGATTTAAGATATGAATAAAATACAGATAAATATTAAAATTAATAAAATAGATAACATTTAGTAATTTAATAGAATGGTGATAATTTGGAATAAGGACTAAGAAAATGGCGAAAAGAAGGGAATTTTTTTTAATTATTACATATAGATATATATAAAGAAAAATTTTAAAAAATTACAAAAAAAAAAAAAGGAAAATAAAGCTTCAGCGGAAGCTTTTACTGAGTAATCGCACTAATAATTTTTTTTCAAGATTCTCAGGCCGAGAAGTTGTTCAATAATTATATTTTCTGGTTAGAAAACTTTTCTTCGTTAAAGACTAGTTTTTGCATATATTAATTACTAATTTTTTTAATTAAATTATTTTCCTTAATGTATTAGTTGACAATGACAATCTCTTTACATTAATTGCAAGAATAAAAGGAGAGATTAAATTTAATCTAATTACATTCTAAGTGCTTTTCAATAGCCTTTTTTTAATCTAATGGAAATAATTGCAGTTAAAATACAATGCATATTTAATTAAAAAAAAAAAAAAAAAAAAAAAAAAAAAAAAAAAAAACGAAAACATAACTGATTTTGAGATGAAAAAAAATAAATCAGAAAATTTTCTGTAATGGATTCGAAAAGTGTGTGTTTTTGTATATATTTTCATATTGTGGTATGACACCATAATCAAAAGAAAAATTCTACTCAATTTGTTCTTTCATCAACAATTCTTAGGAGCCTTTTGTTGCACTAATGTCGTAACAAACTATACAGTCAGAAGCACAGGTGATATACATTGTCACATTTCATTATTTCCTTTCAACACAGTTTCATAAATTTTAGATAATTGTATAAATGGCCAAATTCACTATTTAACAATAAATTATGAAATATTGTAGTAAATATAGGGAAACATATATAGTATTAAACGTATTCTGAACATAAGCTCATAATTCTGCTTCGCTTAATATTGTTATCTCATGAGAAATGATAATTTTGATTTACATTATGTCAGACATTTACCTGTTTAATCAAAACAAGTAATCACAACCGTTTATAATAATTACACAACGTATTTAACGCTTTGTACGATTAAATATTGTTCAGAAAGATATTTTAGAGACGAATAAATGCAATTGTTCTGTATTAATATCACAGGCCTGGATTAAAAAATCTTTTTTGATATGGTTAATTGTTTCTTAAGTAATTTTGGACGCAGAACACAAAAATTATGCTAATTTTCATCAAATTATTTTTCCCTAACTCGATTCTCCTCCACTAGATGGAAGCACATGTCAGTACAGTATATTTGACAGTGTATCTTTTTAATTTGATTTCGGCAACGCTAGATTATTTGTTGCTGCTATAATTGTTTATATTTCATAGCTGTGTATGCTCAGAGTAGTGTATGTGTATTTTTTTGTAAATTTAGAAAAAATGGAATGCTAAAATACTTGCAGATTACTGCTGGATGCTTTTTCGGGATAATTTAGAAACATCATATGACAAAAAAAACAACAAACGCAGTTTTACTAGAAAATACAAAAGGCAATGTAAATCTCTGGATTAATAAAAATGTGTAAAAAAGTGTAAAAGTAATTAAAAGGTATATAAATATAGTTAAACAATAATTATAATGCTTTATGCATTTTGACAATTTAATAGCGCCTAAGTGTGTTTTTTCTTAAATTCCTTAATTTATTCTGTATAACATGCTACATACGTGTTTTTAAACGTAAACATATGTACAATTGATTAGAACGTATGTAAACAGTTATACATTTATGTAACATTTACCTATTTTTTATATTCTGTGCATTTTGTGAATATTAATTTCAATTAAATTTGTTTTTCTCATCGTATACATATTGTATCAGTACAAAATGTGTCAATATAAAATGTGGGAAAACTGTACGTGATGCCACAAAAATGAACTCCAATGTATTTGAGTATGAATAATGAGCATCATTATCAATCAGCATCCCAAAAATCTTGTAAAACCAACATAAATTGTTGAAAAAGTTTTCAGAAAGTTAAATTTATTTGTTTATTCTGTTTTATTTATTTATCCTGTATATTTCCATACATTCTTCTAATTAACCAATGACTAATAAAGAAGGTACAATTCATTGGTTATAAAATTATATTTTTTACGTATTCACGCATGACTTTTAACCGGATGCTCCGGTTTTGAAAATGCGATTTTTGTTAGATGGTATTGTTTAGGTTGTTTTCTATTACCAATTTTATGAGGATTTCAAAATTATATGTATGATTTCTTGCCTGTTTTTGTCTTTTTTTTCTAATTTCTAGATCGTAATTTTCGTCCAAATTGGCCAATCGCCACCAAATAAGAAAATTTTGTGAATGCACTATATAGCAGTAATAAGTGTTTTTGAAAAAGTCATTTTTTTTCTTTATATGCAGTTAGAGGCATGTGTGTCGGCGGCGCAGTTTATTTAATGTGTAAAATAGTTTCTTTAATTGTATAAAAACAATTATTCAAAAGTAGAGTTAAGTAAGCATGCAGACGCTTACCTGATTATAAGTTCAAATCTTCCCTTTTGTGTATCCGAATATATGATTGGTACTTTCCGCACATTGGGTATTATCCGATGGAGTATCACAGATTAACTTGTAGTGTCATTTCTGTAAAATAATATCATTAGTATATTTGATAATAATAACTGTATAATTAATAGACTCTTTCCTTTCGATTAAATTTAGGTTTAATATGCATTTTTCTTGATTACAAGTTAACAGAGCATTTACATCGCTCTGACATTTTCACACACTACATTATTAAAAGAAATTCACACAACAACTAAAGTCTAAAAAGTTTTCAGTTCTTGATAGCCTTGGATGACGTCACTGGGAAAAAGCACATGATAGCACGTGATAATCATTCTTTCACGTGGGCGGTAATTCCATATACTTAGCTGAGTTGAAAACAGTTTATGAATGGGTTTTTCCGATGAGATAATTAAAGTTGTTTACTGCAATTTTAAAGTACTTTATTATTATCTGACGATTGAAGAGTAGTTGATTCCGCATATAAGATTAGCCTTTAATTGGAATTTCCGTCACTCCCCCTTAATCTTCTATGTAGGATAAGGAAGTAAGTTCAGATTGTTTCGGTGTTTAATGAATTCAGGTTTGGGGTTGGGCTTGGTGAGTGAATCTGCAGTCATAAAGTCTGTGGGACAATACTTTAAATCTATTATTCCATCCTCCTTGAGTTGTCTTATCGCGTGGAATTTGATATCTATATGTTTACTTTTCCGAGTATGTTTTTCGCTTTCAA
The DNA here is from genome assembly GCA_963931845.1 of Maratus michaelseni. Lineage (NCBI taxonomy): Eukaryota > Metazoa > Arthropoda > Arachnida > Araneae > Salticidae > Maratus > Maratus michaelseni. The sequence continues at coordinate 356,273,448 of OZ007591.1, read as the reverse complement.
CCATTTTTATATATGGCTGATTGTCCTCGTATATTGTTATGGGTTTCTGTTGTGGTAATTTTAAATCTTCCAGGAGTTTTATCATCCATAGTATTTCCTGTGCTGCGTTACTTACAGAAATGTATTCAGCTTCTGCTGATGACAGAGCAACGCACGTCTGTCTTTTCGTTGTCCAATGTATGGGACATTTTCCTAACATAAATATATTTCCGCTGGTGGATCGTCTAGTTTCTGGATCACCTCCCCAATCTGCATCTGCGTAAACTTCGAGAATAAGCTTATTTTTCGAACTTAGCGTCAGGTTGAGGTGTTTTGTGTTGTTTAAGTATGTTACGATTCTTTTGACTGCTTTCCAGTCTTTTTCTCGAGGGGTTTCATTTCTACGGCTGAGTATGTTGACCGCTGCTGAAATATCGGGCCTGGTTAATGTTGAGATGTAGAGTAATGTTCCCGTTGCTTGTCTGAATTTAATATTGTTAGGTAATAGATTTTCATCATCGTTGAGTCGATTGTAACCTGCTTCCATAGGTGTGCTGTAAGGTTTTGCATTTTGAAGATTGAGTTTATCTACCAATTCTTCAATTTTTGAATTTTGGCTTAAGTAGAAATTTTTATCGTCTCTTTTTATATTTATTCCGAGATAGTTATTGACTTCTCCCAAATCTTTCAATTCATATTCCCTTTTTAGATTGTTTATCAACTAGATTATATCTTCGTTTTTTCCGGCAATTAGCAGATCGTCCACGTAAACTATAATGTATGTCGAGTTTTCACCATTTTCGCATATAAAAAGACAGATGTACTTTGTACAAAATTTAATGTTTTAAGAATCTCGGAGATTTTCGTGTGCCATGCTCTGGCGGCTTGTTTAAGCCCGTAAATTGCTTTTTGTAATTTACATACTTTGTTTTGTTGATTTGGAGCTATATAGCCTTCCGGCTGTTTCATGTATACCTCTTCTTGTAGGTTTCCGTGTAAAAACGCTGTATTCACGTCGATATGATTAACTTTAAGGTTATGATTTAATGCTGCTATGAGAAATGCACGGATTGTAGTATGAGAGACAACTGGAGCAAAGGTCTCGTCATAATCTACTCCGAATTTCTGACTGTATCCCTGAGCTACGAGTCGTGCTTTATAGGTTTGCACTTGGTTTAGGTTGTCACGTTTCAATTTAAAAGTCCATTTTGAACCTATCACTTTCTTGCCTGGTGGCGGATCGATTAATGTCCAAGTTTTATTTTTAGCTAGGCACTTGATTTCGTTTTCGGTGGCTTTGAGCCAATTTTCCCTATCGTGTGGATTTTTCATTTCCATGATATCGTTCCAATTCTTTGGTTCATTTGATTGTGTGTCTTTAACTAAACAGACAAATCTATCCGGTGGTACTCCTCTGTTAGATCTATTTGACCTTCTTGGTTCTATTTGTGTTTGTTTGAACTCGCATGGTTGTTTTTCATTATCATTAATGTCAATTTCAATGTAATTTTTATTCTTCTCTTCTTGATTTCTATCATCAGTGGAGATTTCTTCAAGATTTGAATTTTCCTCAATGATGTTTGAGTGTTTTATTTCATGTTCTATGAATTTTACAGTCCTGGCAATTATTATTTGTTTGTCTTTTGTGTGTATGCGATATCCTTTGGAACGTGTGTCGTAACCTAGAAAAATACCTTCTTGCGCTCTATTATCTAGTTTTCCTCGATGTATTTTATTAATGTAAACAAATGCTTTACATCCAAAGGTTCTTAAATGTTTGAGATTAGGTTTGATACCTTTCCATAGTTCGTATGGAGTTTTGTCATTCGCTCTTGTTGGTAATCTGTTTTGTAAATATGTCGCTGTGTGTATTGCCTCTCCCCAAAATTGTTTATTTAAATTTGCTTCTAAAAGCATGCTACGTGTCATATCGAGTAGGCTTTTATTCTTCCTTTCTGCCACGCCGTTCTGGCTCGGGTTGTGTGGAATTGTGAATTGGTGTAATATCCCGTTTTCCTTTAGATAATTCTCTATTTCGTTACTATTATATTCTCCTCCATTATCGGATCTTATTTCTTTTGGTTTTCTACCGAACTGATTATTTACCATTGCAATGTATTCTTTTAATTTATCAATTACTTCGCTTTTCTTAGATAGTAAGTATATAGTTGTATATCTCGAGTAATCGTCGATGAATGTGAGAAAGTATTGTTTTCCTCCTAGTGTTGGTGTACTTATAGGTCCACAGACGTCGCTGTGTATTAAATCGAGAACTTTGTTTGCTCTATTTGTAGCCGATTTAGGATATGGCTTGTCGTTTAATTTAGATTTGATGTAGGTTTCGCATAATTTATTATTGTGTCTGCAGAGTTTAATTTTTATTCCGGTAGCTAGCTGTTTGTTAACAATTGTTTTGATTGCTTCATAATCACGATGTCCTAATCTTTGATGCCATACTTCTAAACATTTTTTATTATTATTACAGCTTAGTGTGACGTTTGCATAGTTTTCTGCATTTTCTGAGTGGTTTGTTTGTTCGATTATGTATAAATTATTTTTGTTCTTCGCTCTTATATAAATTTCACCATCGAATGTTAAATCGCATTTGTCATTTTCAAAGATTAATTTGCATCCATTTTTAGTTGCTTTGCTTACGGATATTAAATTGGATTCTAGTTCTGGGACGTATAGGACTTCCTGTAGTCTTGTGCGTTTTATTTCTCCATTTGGGGATTTCGTTTTTATTAAAACGTCGCCTGAACCGAATGTTTCGAGTTTGTTGCCGTTTGCGATGGTGACTGATGATTTTTCAAAATTGTTAAATTTATCAAATAACCTCTTATCATTTGCAATGTGTGAGATACTGCCACTGTCGAGTATCCAGTTTTGTTTTCCTAATTTTTCTGTTATTAGTACGCGATCTTCGGATTGATTAGTTTTTGAGCTTATTTTCTGATCATTCGCGTTATCGTGACAGTCAGTATTCTCTTTATAATTCTCTGTGTTTTCATAACATAGCGATGATGAAAAAGGTTTAGCTTTGTTTTTATTATTTAAGTTGTTCACATTTTGATATGTGTGTTTGTTTTTGTTGTGCTGTGTGTATCTGCTCTTAAGGTGATAGCACTCGCTATTACTGTGATTTGTCATCTTACAGTGACTGCAATATTTTGAATTTCTTTTGTAGTCGTTATAAGTGTGTTTTCTTTGTGTTTTAAATGCCTTTTCAGAGCTGTTATTTTGTTCAGACATTTCTTGTCTGCGATTATACTCATCTATGAGTTTACTTCTGATAAAGTCTGGTGATAATTCGGCTTCGGGCCTTGCCTCTAATGCGATGATAAGCGTGTTGTAGCTGGGCGGTAATGAGCATAGAAATAGTGCGGATATGTGTGAGTCATTTATATTCTCACCTATAGCGGATAATTTATCTACTATTTGTAGAATATTAGTTATGTGATTAATCATATTACCGTTTTCGGGTAGTTTAGTACTGTACAGTTTTCGTAATAAATACAGTTTGCTACTCAGATTTCCTCTTTCGTGCGTACTTTTGAGAGCTTCCCAGGCTTGCCTGGCTGTGGTAAAATTTTTTACATGCACAATTTGTGTGTCATCTATGCTTAGATTAATTAAAGCTCTGGCTTTTCTATCTCTTTTGTTCCAATCCTCATTTAAAGGAGTTGGTGGTTGATCACTTATTACTTCGAATAAGTCTTCTTTAATGAGAAGCATTTCGAGCTTAAATTTCCAGTTGGAATAATTGCTCGAATTTAGCTTCTCGATGAATTGGCTTTCTTTAAATGTAGCCATTTTTGTTTTCTATCTTTAATTATTTTTAAAGATATTTAATTTAATTTAATACGAATCGCTTTTCTTTGCGTTCGTTTTTATTTTCTATAAAGCGAGTTTTTTCAGCATATAGCTAATGTGCTTAAAATTTTTATTTAATACATAATATCAGTCTTTCATAATCTGTCGGCGGCGCAGTTTATTTAATGTGTAAAATAGTTTCTTTAATTGTATAAAAACAATTATTCAAAAATAGAGTTAAGTAAGCATGCAGACGCTTACCTGATTATAAGTTCAAATCTTCCCTTCTGTGTATCCGAATATATGATTGGTACTTTCCGCACATTGGGTATTATCCGATGGAGTATCACAGATTAACTTATAGTGTCATTTCTGTAAAATAATATCATTAGTATATTTGATAATAATAACTGTATAATTAATAGACTCTTTCCTTTCGATTAAATTTAGGTTTAATATACATTTTTCTTGATTACAAGTTAACAGAGCATTTACATCGCTCTGACATTTTCACACACTACATTATTAAAATAAATTCACACAACAACTAAAGTCTAAAAAGTTTTCAGTTCTTGATAGCCTTGGATGACGTCACTGGGAAAAAGCACATGATAGCACGTGATAATCATTCTTTCACGTGGGTGGTAATTCCATATACTTAGCTGAGTTGAAAACAGTTTATGAATGGGTTTTTCCGACGAGATAATTAAAGTTGTTTACTGCAATTTTAAAGTACTTTATTATTATCTGACGATTGAAGAGTAGTTGATTCCGCATAGAAGATTACCCTTTAATTGGAATTTCCGTCAGAAAAAGTTTAATATACGATCGTCAATTGCATGTTAAAATAAACGATATTATCGACAATGCGATTAACACTTAACCAGTAGACCTGTGCAAAGATTTCACACTGCAGTCTAATATTTTTTTTAGCAATATCTAATATTTTTTCAGATGCAGGTTTAACCTTCTAAAGAAAAATTAAGGACTAAAAATAACTGCAAACAGCATTAGTCAAACCAGAATATCATCTCATTTATTCCATCAACGTTACAGACCGAAGATAGCAAACGCAAAAAAAAATAAAAAATAAAAAAAAAATAAATCGTATTTTAACTGCATTAGACGGTGACATCATCTGTTTCGGAAAAAAACATGGGACAAAGAAATATAAATTGAGTATTTGAATTTAAATGATACTGGTGTTGGATTGCATATTTTAAGTAGTCATTTTTCATTTTTCTTTAAACTTTGCACTTTTATTAAATTTTCTGGTTGATATGTGATGCTATTGATTAATTCTGGATAAGAAAGCAGCAACAATAATAAAGATTACTTGTTATAATAAAAATAATAAAGATTACTTGTTTTGGTGCATTAAGTAATGAATGATATTTCATTATTACTTTTTTTAAAAGGCATTTGAAATGATACTGGTTTTGGATTGCATATTTTAAGCATTCATTTTTCCTTTTTCTTTAAACATTGCAGTTTTATTAAATTTTCTGGTTGATATGTGATGCTATTGAGGAATTCTCGAAAAGAAGGCAGCAAAATAAATAAGCAAATTGATACCGGAATTCATTTATAAATTTTCTAAATAGGAAATGGTTTATGCTGTAATATAATAAGAGACATCTTTACAGTGACATCATGAATTCTGAGAGCATGAAATTGTAATTTTAAGGATATTTTCAGTTAATGCATTGTTATCCATTTCTATTTTTAATAAAATGTTTAAATTCGTGTACTACTAGAAAAAAAAAAGTTGGTTTCAGGCATTTACCCTTTGGAGGGACATTATGGTATAAAAGGGATTAACAAACTATTTTGTCTGCATTGCACAAAATGTCGGAAAAAGTACAGAGGTTCCCCTACTTACAATATTTTATCAGAATTAGAAATGTTGATTTTAAAGAATTGAATTCGAAACTTTTAATAATATCGTCAATAAGACAAAAGAAAAAATAATTTATAAGTTTATAATTTTCTTTTCATCTAATGATAATTAAAAAATGTATAGTTGATGAAAGTATTTTTTTCTTTTCTTTACGTTAAAGTAGCTCTTCTTTTACTTTAATTAACTTTTCAATTGATATCAAATAAAAAAAATAATATTATTAGAAACACAATGCTTTCTTGGAATTAGATATATATTTTTAGTTTTTAAATGACTGTGATATGTAAAGTAATAAACTAAAATTTTTACGGACAGTTAAATTTAATAAATGACATATGCAATTATGTATAGTAATTATCTATAATAATATAAACAAATATATGTAATAACATATACAATTTCATTTAATTTCTTTCATGTTAAGATTGTAATTTAATAATATGTAAAATTAAAAAAAAAATTAAATAATTAACCTTAATATGTTCTATTTGCCTATATAAAAGACTGTGATATGAAAAGTAATTAACTATTTTTTTTCCTGCAATTAGATTTAATAAATGAGCTAAAATACGCTCTGACTAAACATGGACACGTGTGTAACATACCAAAATACTTGTGGTTATAAATAATTGCAGAATGTACTGAATAATAAGTTTGTTAAGAAAATTTTACTATATTGATAAAGCAATTAGTTATGAAAAATAGCAAGTATGTTAAAAAATCGATTTTGTTTGTCAAGTGGATATTCTTTGTTAATGAATACACTTGTAATGTTATCAAAATAATAAAAACAATTTTGTGGACATTTCTCCAAATTACCAATTTTATCCTGTGTTGACAGCTTGGATATATTTTTATTATTCAAATTTCTTGATTACTACTTATTTTCCAAATAGTATAGTTTAACTTAATCTTTAAATTAAAGTGTAATTGCTGCTTAAAGTGATAAAAACATAACACAAAAGGCTTAAAATTACTTTTAATATATAGATGACATATGTTTCATGCGCTCTAATGCCGATCAAAATGATAAATGAACTATTTTCGCAAAGTTTTTGAAAATGATAAACACAAATCACGAGATCGCATGTCTAATGTAAGCAGGTGCTTAAATTGGTAAGACTGAAAAACGTAAAAATTATTATTTTATTTTATTTTATTGCTTTTTTAATTTGAAATCATCGCGTGCCAAATTTTAGGTAATTTATTATTTGTTAACTTAATCTGTCATTAAATAAGGGGAATATTTCTATTCAAAAAAAGTGGTAGTATTCAAGTAATCTGATCAAATAATAAGTAGGGCGCTGGCAACCCTAATTTTAGCAACTAACTATTGTGAAATGACTTGATTAACTGGAGTTTCTTCTGAAGTAATGTGAGATATTTTCTGTATGTAGACTACAAAGCTTTCAACGTTTTATAAATTAAATATGTTCATTAAAAAACAAAAACGAAACGTTAAAAAAAATCACACGACAAAAAATTAATATAAATTTAAAAAATGAATAAGTTTATAATATAACGTTTATGTTTATAAAATAAATTTGGAATGTTTACTTTATAAATCAGATATTTTTAAAGGAAATAGTATAACTGCGGAGTACAAGATAACACTAGAGATAATTGTAATGAGAGTAGAATTTTCAGAAATACATTAGCTAATAAATATTTGTTTAAATTTATTGAGCATGTTGATAGTATGTTTCAGAAAGATATGTTTTATTAGCTTATGTTTGATTCCGTTTCCGAATATATGAAACTTTTAAATACTTAAATAAAAGTTAGTTGCATTTGCATCTTCTCAAGTAAATTGTTTCATGGTAAAACGAAAATAAAAGAGAAACAGAAATACTTACAAGTATTATTATTTGTTACGTAAAATCCCACTTCAAGGGACTTTTTTTACATTACTGCACTGTTATTTAATTATTGCTTGACAGCTGCAAATTACAGTGAGAGTGGTTAGGCCCAACGTAGAGTTTCTTTCGCAATCCTTAAGTGCAATCCACATTCATTTTAAATTCCATTGCTGCGAATATAGCATAGTGGTCAATCGTAGTAACTTTTACATTGATACAAATTATTAATTAAATAACAATGTACGTTCAGTTCCCTTTAATCACAAATTAAAAAAATAATAATGAAAACATTTGTGAACATAATTATGAAAAGTTATGATTAAAAAACTTAAAATAAACTTACCGTTACATAAAGTTCAAACCTCGTACCTTACAGATAGAAGATTATTTATTCAGTGTTAAACGAAGGTTAAACGAAGTAAATGTGTTTTCAACTGCAAGGAAAAACAATCAGGAAATTATGTGAAAAACGGAATGAGATTGAGTTGCAAATTTGACTCAAATTTTCGAGTCTATGTTAACTCACGGTTATTTTCATAAAGGAATCAAACTCACAGAAAAGAGTCAATCTAAGGAGTTTCATCTCAACGACTTTGGTCTTAAATTAAACTGAAACAAAATTAGAACAACTTTTGGATCCTGATAAATTTTATAGTGACGGCAATCATCTAAACAACAGCAACAGAATCTCAGTATCTTTAAAGTTGTGCGTTAATGCTCATAAATCATTGTGCATACATAAAAAAACACACAAACATACAACTTTCTTTCTAGAAAGTCGGATAAAAGCATAATTTTTCTCTACATTTTGTTGGCGAAATTTTCGATTCAAACGCATTAGATTAAACCTAAGCTTTTTTTCACATAAATAAATATGACACCACAGCTTATTATTTTTGTAGAAAAACTGCACAAGAATGAAACTTATTTAATACAAGTATTATTGAACATAATAAATAAATAAATAAAACTTGAATGAAGGGACACAAGGTTTTTACTTTCCTGTCACGGTTGTCACTTATCAGTTTGGTCTCCACTTTTATTGCGAAATTTCGAATTCGTGTCAGAAATCTCGAATAGTAATTATTTATTTATTTAATAACAGACATTTTGCAGTTGCATAAAGTAAAAATTCTTCTTTCGATATTTCTAGCAGGAATTCGGAATTTCTTAATAAAAAAGGATGTTAAACTAGCAACCCTGATTTGTAGCTGTCCTGTATTGATATCCACATTAGAATCCTGCATTGGTCCACACACTAACCCTCTCCTGAAAATTGTATTTGAAGTCAACCGGAAACCCGAATTAAAATCGATCCGAAACCCGAAAAAAAAAATCACATTTCAATGCAGTTCGTAATAATACTTTGTATTTGTATCTATTTTTTCATTTCTAATATATTTTTAACTGCGTTCGTAATCATATAAATACGTAGTATCTATACAAGTTGTCTGGTCCGTCCGCATGTCCGTCTGTACGCATATAACAGCACAAAATCTACCCAACCGATTGGTTTGAAAATTAATATGTATATAATCGTTGCAGAATTTTGTTGAGTTATTTCAAATTTTATGAAAATCGAACCAAAACTTAAAAAGACATTAATAAAAGTTTTCTTCATTCTATTAAATCCTATCATGCGTAATTAATTCAATGGTATCTCATGATAGGTAATGATTCTATGTTGCCATGGTGATTACGTCCTATATAAGATGGAGTCATATTATTTCCGTATTACTGAATTTAAAAACCGAATTTGTATACTAAAATTGTTTAATTATGGCAATCATATAAAATCTACCGACAGCTTTTTGGATAGATGTTTCCGGATAAATAGATATTAAATGGAAAAAGAGTCTAAATATGGATTTCAAGTTCTGAAATTTTTAAAGCTAGATTTAAGTTTCCCATTGGAATTTTCAGTAAATGTCACCAAAAGATAAAATGTTGATAACTTAAAATTTACTTATTTTATTACGGAAATTAATTCTATCATAATAGCATACGATATAATTCATTTCGCTAAAATAATAACAATGCGTTTTTTACATTGTCTTGTATAGGATATTTGCGTATAGTATAATTTTAATGTAACATAATTGTAAGTAATTAATTGTTTCTAAAAGTGCATTGAAACTTAATTTCATAAAATAAAGTTAATATTTATAATATATCAACCTGCACATAATATAAATTTTGTATTCATGCATTTTTGCATGAAAGTGTAACATCTATTGCACTAAGATCTGAATATTTATAAAACTAGTTATATTACAAACGCACCTCATTTGCGATGTTTGACGTACAATTTCCAACTTATTTGTAAAAATGAATATATACATAATTATTTATATTCAAATACATATTTTTTTTCATCTTAAACAATACTTTGAATATTTTTTTGAAAAACGTTTGCCAACCATGATTATCCAGACTCAAAATCCAACAAATCCGACTCAAACGTGAAACAATTAGAGTCGACTTGACCTACAAAAGAAAAACATTATTGCAAACCCGACTAAACCCAAATCGTGGATCGGGTCGGGTTACGGTAAATTAAAATTATCCGGCCTGATTCAAGACTGTATTCCACATTCCTATTTTATCTTTGTTGGACAGTAGACAAAAAACACACGTACAATGCTATATTTACGTTTTTGAGAGGAATATTCTATAATTTCCCGTCCCTGAATTTAATATTTGAAACGCTATCGTTTAATCTTTCACGTACTTTCTAACACTTTCTAAATTAGTTGAAATGTGCCTACGACTTCGGTTTGTCTGTCCGTCTGTCCATGCAGTAACTCACGTAAATATACTCGGATTGCCCTTAAATTTTGTATGTTATTATTGTTTACAATATCATGATCCCTATTGAAAATGAATTGTGTAGTACTTATAGCTTTTTACAGGGTCACTCAAAAGTATTCTGTTACATTATAGTCAACGGGAAAAAATCGTTTTAAGTGCATTTGATGAGGCGACATTTGAAACATGATGAAATTGATATACAATTATCACGTACACAAAAACATGCCTTTTGTAGAATAAGGAGTACAAAACATTCATCATTATTCATTTACAAGGTCAGACAAAAAATATCTGTTGCACAGTGTTCTACGAGGGAAAATCGTTTGAGTGTAGATTAATGATGTTTCACTATTTCAAACATACTGAAATTTATATGCATTACTGAGGTGTACTATAAATTCCACACTTAAAAGTATGGTGTGCATTGCTTTTATCGTTCATTTACAGGGACACACAAAATATATCGGTTACAGTGTATGTGCAATAACTATAGTCTATGTGTGATAAGTACGTTTTCAACATTGGTATGCGCTTTTAAGTTTAACTAAAGTTTTGCATAGTACGCGGTGAGTATAAATTCTGTTGATCATATACAGGACCACACAAAGGAATTCGTAACTATTATTGACTATGGTACTGAAAAGCTTAAGGGTATTTTTAATTGAATTACGCATTTTCCTGCTGAACTATATTTAGTAGACTTAACAGAAGTTTGTGAAAAATAAATAAATTTGTATACAGCGCTACGCAAAAACAAGGTACTTTGTCGTTCATGGTTGTTTGTTTTAAGCTGCATTATGCGTTTTTACCTGAATTAAATTTAATCTTAGTATAGGGTATGTACGAAAGTCTTTAGATAATATACAGGGTTGTACAAAAGATTTCAAGTGCATTTCCATCCATTGGCGAAAATTACTATATGTGAATTATCTAAATCAACTAAATTTTCTCATTCTAATTAGTATATATCCAACTATATGGATCAAATACATGGCGGCTGCACAAAATAATTCAACTACATTTTTGACTATGAAAGGTAATTGTTAAAACTGGGGTTTTTGGTGATGATTCGTTACTGTTTTCTGGGTGTGTTAGAAAGTGTTTCATAACCTTTGATTGACACATGATTTTTCTTTCTTGTTTAAAATTACATACTTTATTTTTTATTTTCACTTGGTGGTTTATTTCCATATTTGTAACCATAGAGTAACTCGAGCCACAATTTCGGTAAATTAAATGATGCTGCATCGTTATATATTTTATTTTTGCGTGATATAATATCTATGGTTACACTTATTATGGATGGATAGTATTGACTAGAGGGAAAAATTATTTTAAAAAGTGCATGAAAGATTAAATGATACCGATTCAAATAATAACTTCAAAGACCGAAATATTCGTATTTGTTTTGATAATAGCTCGGATAGTGCCGAGACATGTCAACAGACTAATAAAAGGTGTTTTACTATACATAATGTTTTTAATTAACACCTTTTAGTAATTAAAAGGACTATATTATTACAAGGTGTTATAATTTGCTATATTTTTATGGGATATTTTGTTCAAGAGTTATGTGTGGGTATATTTACAAATAATAATTTAAAAAGATACACAAAAATTATATAACCTCCTTTTTTGAAAGTTTGTTAAAACTATCTATGTCAAAATTTAGATTCAGAAACATTGCGAAATGAATATGCACTACTACAAACGAATTTGTCGGACAATATGAACCATTACGAAAACATTTTTCTTTTAACGTGCAATTATTCAATTAATTATGTTAAAAAATATCATAATAAATCCCTGCATATGTTATATTTATCTTAGTAGAGATAACTTACGTAACTTAACGTAATTATACATTCCCAAGTTTATACACATATATTTTCAAAGTTTAAGAAATCTGTTAATAAATAAACACCTTAATTAGTGATAAAGAGAAATGAATTTAAATTACTAATTTAAATAATAAATACGTATATTTTCTACTATTAACATTTTTATATATAGATTTTGAAGGCATCGAAAAATACGTAAAATCTAAAATTTGAAACAATGATTAATAAATAACTATTTGCAGAACAGATTCCAAGATATTTTGAAGTAAGGTAAATAAAATATTCAGTGCATTATTTTAATGAATTAAAAACAAAATAAGGAAATGTTTGAAGAGGTATAAAAGTTTCCGAAATAACCGCCTTTTAAAAAAATAGATCGAGAAAAGTTATAGAAATTAGGTGAAATATACACATCATAAAATATTTTTCTACGTTTCAGGTTTTATGAGTTTTGAAAAATACATGAATTTTTGTCTTTCTATTTCAAGAGAAAATATTATTCAGTAAACTATTCTTCAGATTTCTTTCTACAACTGAAAAACAATTATATTCTAAACCAGAAATAATTATAAAGAAAACTTGTGTTTATATTTTTTAAACCAATCTTCAATTGCAAGATATTCTTTATTGTAAAACAATAGTAGAAACAAGTAAAAAATATCTAGTTTAATGACAATAAATAACCTGTCAAGATGAAAACGATTGTTTGGCTGCATAAAATATTGTATTGTTTTTCAAGGTTTATGGCTAGCAACTATATTACAACATTCATGCAGTTAAAGAACGCAGAAATACTTTACTTAAATACATATTTATTCAGCATTAAAACAGAAGATAAAGTGAAACATGGATGCCTGAAATCTTATGTTGAAATGACTTTTTCACCTGCGTGACACCGTATTGAAATAAATACTGAATCATGAAATCATCATTTACTACTTTTTAAAAACAAAAGCAAATAACATAATTTCAAAAAGACTTTAACAAAGCAAAATGTGAATAATAATAAATATTGTATTACATTCAGAAATTTAAACAAATAAATGCAAAATATATCAGTATTTGTGCCGCATTGTTTTGTTACTCAGACAACAGGAACAAATAATGATAAAGAAAATATCCTTTTGTTTTTGTCATAACAGTTTCAGCTCGAGGATATCATTTATACGATATCCTTCGCTTTAGTTTTGTTAGAGTAGATAGCAGGATTATAGTTAAGGATAATACATCACATGTAAAGATGAAAATAATTGCAACGCTACATAAAATGTGGTTTTTTCGGTTTCTGCGGAGAAGAATTATTTGAGGAATAAATAATAGGAGAGCCAATACTCTTGGAGTTAAAGAACGCTGAAATAATTTACTTAAATACATATTTATTCAGCATTAAAACAGAAGATAAAATGGAACATGAATGCCTGAATGCCTGAAAATATGTGGAAATGAATGTTTCACCTACGTGACACCGTATTGAAAAAATACTGAATCATGAAATTATCATTTAGTACTTTTTAAAAACAAAAGAAAATAACATAATTTCGAAAAGAGTTTTAGACAAACGATTTTAACAAAACAAAATGTGAACAATAATAAATATTGTATTACATTCAGAAATTTAAACAAATAAAAGCAAATTATTTCAGTATTTGTGCCGCATTGTTTTATTACTCAGACAAAAGGAACAAATAATGTTCAAGAGAAATATCCTTTTGTTTTTGTCATAACAGTTTCAGCTCGAGGATATCATTTATACGACATCCTTTGCTTTAGTTTTGTTAGAGTAGACAACAGGATTATAGTTAATGATAATAAATAACATGTAAAGATGAAAATAATTGCAACGCTACGTAAAATGTGACTTTTTTGGTTTCTGCGGAGAACACATATCTGAGGAATAAATAAATGGAAACCCAATACTCTTGGAGTTAAATAATGCATAAATACTTTACTTAAATGCATATTTATTCAGCATTAAAACAGAAGACAAAATGGAACATGAATGCTGAAATTATGTTGCACCTGCGTGCACACACATCGTATTGAAATAAATACTGAATCATAACATCAGCATTTACTTTTTTTAAAAACAAAAGCAAATAACATAAGTTTGAAACGAATTTCGGACAAAAGATTTTATCAAAGCAAAATGTGAATAATAAGAAATATTGTATTACATTCAGAAATGTAAACAAATTAATGAAAAATATTTCAGTATCTGTGCCGCATTTGTTTATTACTCAAAATCACTTATGTTTCAAAAGGAAGAAATAATGATAAAGAAGCAATATCCTATTGTTTTTGTTATAACAAATGTGGCTCGAGACAGCGGTGTTTATTGCGTTTATTTTCCTTTATTTGAGGCACTAAATGCACGGTTGCAAAATTTATTATTTTCTTACCACTATTTTGTATAAGAAATATTTGTCTTATTTGTTGGTGGAAATTTCTGCCATTAAAACAAAGAAAAGTTTTCTTTAAAAAATATATGGTAACAAAAGAATAAAACTTTCAGACATGCATTTACTGCCCCAAAAAGATCGAGTCACAAGTTGCCACTGCATTTAGACGATATCCTTTGGTTTAGTTTTGTTACACTGGAAGTATAATCTACTGCTAAGTCCAGCGACCACTTGAGGCTTTCAGATGAAACACAGAAGAAAAATCGTTAGTATAATTTTAACTTTTGAAACACTAGTAACCCGTGGTTGCTAAAGGAATTTATTTCAACTATATCTCAAAAATATCTTACCAAAGGCTACTCTTTGATTCAATTAAACTTCCACGTCTGTTTCCAAGCACAATAGTCGCTTCTCAGAGCAGGTCTTAAGTCAACACAAGAGAGATTCGACCCAAATCTACCGATACAAGTTTTCGTTTTTGCTTTTATACTCTGCCGATTGACCTGCGAAATTAAATTCGCATAAACACACAGCGAAACACAAAAATTCGAGAACTTCGAAGGCTCCATGCAAACTTTGGAAATTAGAGTAAAATATAGTACAGATGTCGCAGTTGCGAACACAAGTCAGATGATTACATCTCGTTCGCATTCAAAACATTAGAATACCTTTTTAAAACAGTTGATTGTCCACTACAATCTTTATGTGCCGCTCGAGGTACATAATCATTAATATATATTTATAAAAATTTTCAAGGTATTTCATACCTGAACTGTTGTTTTATATAATTTTATAGGATGAGACGACTTGCGATCAAAAACAAAAAGAATTATAAGGAAAAATATGTTTTCGTTTTTGACATAAATATGTAGGTTAGAGCAGCGGTTCCCAAACTTTATTGTTACGCAACCCACTTAAAATTCTAAAAATTTTTCGTGACACATCCAATATGTAGGCACGTAATAAAGGTAAGGTACTGGAAGTTTCACGAAGGACACTTAACTTAGAAAATAAATAACTCGAAAACGGTGATAGATTAAAAAGCCCGCAAAAATTTGATACAGAAACATCAAAATATTAGTAACAAATTGCGCCGATAGATGTCAATGCAGGTAGCATAACAATAAGTAGGCTGTATCACATCAATAGCTATTCCAAATGTGCATCTTTCACACAGCACACATGTCGCAAACGAAGAATGAAAGTGTCAGTGACTCTCTGTAGTATGCAATCGGAAATCAACATACAAGCTTGATAAATAGCTTCCAACTCGTTGACTGTTAAAGGATTGTGGCGTAAACAATGTTCTTTCTTTCACTGTACGCTAACAGCGATCATGTTTCAACGGCGAAATTTTCGACAACTGATCGTTTTTGGCGTCTGAGCTCTCTTTGTAAAGACCCGTAATGTTGCCTGCAGCGCCATCTATTGGCGATATTTTAAACTAAAATTTTGAGTTTTCTGTATTAGATTCTTACGGGTTTATTTAATAAACATACCACTGGTTTCATGATTCATCTATCACCGTTTCCGAATTATTTATTTTCAAAGTTAGGGGTCCTCCGTGAAACTCCCGGTAAGAAGAACTTCGTATTATGCATATACTGTCTAACGATTTTTAAACAGAAAAAATATAATGTAACTGCGTACTTAAATATACCATAAACTCTTCTGAGTTACCCACGATTCCGAAAATAGCTCGTTTTCTTTAGAAACCTCGGAAACCACTAAACTTTTAAGATTTAAAGAAGCATTTATAGAAACAAAATTTCGTTTCTTGGCACTGATTTTCGGAAAGGTTTCAGAGTAGTTTTCATAACGTATTAGTTAGTTTTCTTAACCCGGAATATAGGTTTCGTGGATGATGTTACTTGTCAAGTAAACATTTTCAGGTTCCACAAACATGTTTTACGGACAAACATGATAAATTAACAGCAATAATCTTAACATTAAAGTTAACATTATTGTGTTACTCTTACATGTATAAAATTTTATTTAATTACGCTGCAGAAATTGTTTAGCTGATATTTGACAGCATTCTAAAGACCGATATTCCAGTTTAGGGTGACTGATTAATGATATATACCAGTGGTTCCCAACCTGGGGTACGCGTACCCCTGGGGGTACGTAAAAATTACATTGGTAATGGCGGATAACGCAAAAATAAAACTTAAAATGAAAACATAAACATAAAAGTGTAAACTTTTCGTTTACAAAGAGAGACTTGTGTAAGAAGTAAAATAAATTCGCATAAAATGAAGGAAAATGTCTAAGCTTAGTAATAGATTGATCATTTGTTGTCATTATCTCCGTCCATTCCTAATGACATCTTCGCTTGTGCCACCCCCCCTTCTTTTATTGTTCTTTTCTTTCTAGTAATTGTAGAAATGTTTAGAAAAAACACAAGTCGTATCGTGTCTTCTGGTTTTGCCATACTGGTTTTACATTTGAAAGCAGGTCATCATTTTAGTGTTCGACTGGTCAGCATTAGCATAAATTCAATAACGTGTATTAATAGGTGTAGCATCATCCCTACTAACCCTGAGTGCTTAATTTGAAATCTTTAGATAATATTTCTTGTTTTGAGTGACTTTATGTTGAAATTGTGCTGTGGTTCAAACGGATTAGGGGTTGAAAATTGGAATTCTGAAAAGAATTGTATCTAACATTGGTGACTAATAATATAAGAACATTAATAATGAACAAAAAAAAATATTTGGAACGGGGTTATGAGCAAAGGGGTACGCATAAATGCAAAGCCTTAGCAAGAGGTACGTGAGTGAAAAAAGGTTGGGAACCGCTGGTATATACAAACTGCTCGGAAAGTATTTCCGAAAATCAGTGGCAGCAAAAGAAACTTTTGATTTTATAAATGTTTCTTTAAATCTCGAAATATATAGGTTTCTGAGGCCTCTAAACATAAAGAGCGCTTTTTGGAATTATGCTTCCTCGGACGATGTCATTGTATATTTTAGTTCATGGTTATGTTATATTTTTGTAGAATAAGAAACATTTGTATTGTTTTTACAGTGTATGCACGAGAACAGTAATAGGTAATACTAAAGTGTAGTTATCAAAACCTTTTACTAGGTATATAAAATCGTTTCTACTGAATGCGTTAGAAGTAATACAATTTTAATACTATTGTATTTGTGGCATTGTTTTGCTCACATAACACGCTGTGACGGAATTTGTAGCGTTTTTGTTCAGCCTTAACCCATCCTCTACACAAAATTTAATAAAACATGGTCTTTTCACAATGTTAAAGAAAAGTATAAATATCTATATATGAGGGGTATATATATATATATATACAGAATGACAGTGGAGTAAGTCAATATTTAGTAATTTGAGAAAGGAAGGGTTTTGTGAAACTTATCGTATTACCGTTGCATTAACCCTTTGAGGGGCGGTGGTATATATTATATACCACCTAATTTTAATCTGATTCAAACCAGAAAATTTTAGTAACATTTTACTTTTTTAACTTTGACCGGAATAAGTTGTAAAATTTCTTTTCCATATTTTGAACTAAATTCTTTCGTAAATACCGGTGTGAATTCGACGTTACAGGAACACAATTGCTTGCCCCTGAAAGGGTTAAGTGGTCCAACTTTGTTTGCCCTCTAGAGACTCCCTAAGTGAATTATGGCTTATTTGATTGTCACACTGAACCGAAATTAATATGCGTTCAGTAAAATTATAGTTATCTAGATTTTTCAAATTTTTGACTTACTCCATTGTCATTCTAACCCCCTCATATTTGTACGATGTTTTGCTGATTCCTATTGCTTTTATTAAATTATTGCAGTAGATAAGGTTACACACATTTTTGAAGATCTGACGAATCATTTCGCTACTCGCCGAGGTATTGTCCACCACATACATTGTTTGGGACACGATAGACTAAACGATAATTTTTGCATGAAATCCTTTATTGTAAGTTACAGTACAAAGTCGGATTATGTATAATGACAATAAAAAATAACTTTTTTTAGTATTTTAAGCTCTCTATTTTTCATTTATATTTTATTTTCTAATACTTGGTGTTTGAAATATTCATTTGTTCCAGTTGCACTGCTCGTTGGCATATTTCAGAGAGAGTAGTCTGGCGTATAATTACCTACATTGTTGTAGTAACTCGTAAACTGTTGTAACTATAAAGTATATTTGGAAATTTTATGACCTGCGCCCGGCTGAGGAAAAAACATCTTTAAATTTATTTAATAGTTTATTATTACAATCCAAAAATATTAAAAGGTTTCATTGTCATTAAAAATACGCATGTGTACCTAATTTTTATAGATTTTTCTTATGAGAAAGTAAGTGAAAATTCTTTTACTAAATTCCAGCTTTAGATAGATGAACCAAGATAAGTTAAATAAAAAGGTGAATAAATAAAATGTAAAGATAAAAATAAAATTCGGGCTAAATAAAATGTTATATTTTGAAGTTATAAATATGGGAAGATGTTTGCAAGTTTGGCCTTATTTTTTTTAATTCAGAAATTCATACCGGTTAAGTTAAATAAAAAAGTGAATAAATAAAATGTAAAGATGAAAAAGAACAGCCTGGCTACATAAAATGTTATCTTTTCAAGTTTTGAATCTCGAATATTGTTGCAAGTTTGGCCTTTTTTTCTTAATTCATTAATTCCGAAATCATACTTAAATTTTGAAATAAGTATATTTACTTTATGTAATCACGAAATGGCTCGCATTAAAAAAGCTAAAATAACTATTAAGATTTTAAGGTATGATTTCAGAATTTCTGAATAAAACAAATTAGGTGTCCAAATTGACAGCACTGGTCGGAAACATATAATAGCATTTTCTTTGAGTTACAGAACGCTATATTGTTTATATCTATATGCATAATTATTCTGGTTCAAATAAATTTTCATTTGTATGAAAATTCGTTATAGACTGATAAATATCTCGTTTTCAGGTGCTTTCGTAATTATATAAGTATGTAGCACCTATAGTCGTCGTCTAGTCCGTCCGTCTGTCCGTACGTTCGCATATAACAGCGCAAAACTACCTAACCGAATGGTTAAAATTTAATATATATAATCGTTGCAGAATTTTGTCGATTCATTTCAAATTTTATGAAAATCGAATCAAAACTTAAAAAGATATTAATAAAAGTTTTCTTTGTTCTATTAAATCCTATCATACATAATCTATATAGTAAAAGCGCAAGTCATGTGACTAAGGAAGACAAATACGGGCTAATCACATCTTATTCCATATTCCATGCGGCCATTTTTATTCAAAATTATTCTTTCGAATAAAATTGCATAAAAGTTACATATTTAGAAAGATCGTTCAAAAAAACTCTTTGCTTGAAAGATGAGTTACATTAAAAAATGTATAGTTTCTGAGATAACTTCAGTGAAAATTAGGTTAACAGCCGAATATCTCAATCTATTCAAGTAAATAAAGAAAATATTCATTCATCGTGAGTCAGAAATATTAAACCATGGAGGTAATCATTTGCAAAGTAAGAGCTCCATGGTCTGGTGTCGAAAAAAAAATTGCATCTGTAAACATGGCATACGTAATAAGAAAAAAAAAAGGCACCCTCATATCGTTCATAGCAGACGATATAATTTATTTTACAAAAATAATAAGGATGGTTTTTTTACATTGTAAAACTAGTTATAGAACGAAATGAACTCATTTGTCACGTTAAACGTACAATTTCCAACTTGTTTCATGTGTAAAATACAAACGAAATATAAATTTTTATAATAATCCTCAGTTAAAATGTTCAGATTTTCTTTTTTTACGAATTACCTACTTCAAATGGGTTTTATTTAATTTAATTTTTGAACAGAATATTTAACGAAAGTTTAAACAAATAAAAATGGGAATAATTAGGAAGATAGTTCTACTTTCGAAAGTTAAGCAGAGGAACACAAACTCTTTTAAAGATTTTTTTAAACAGTTATGCTACTTCTCAGAGACAATTATGTTTCAAAAGCAACAATAATGATAAAGAAAAATGTCCTTTTGTCTTTGCCATAGTACTTCCAGCTTAAGAATAACTTGTGGAGGGGCCCTTTGCGTAATGTTAGAGCAAGAAGCTAAATTATGGTTAATGACATTAGACAAAATGTAAGGATAAAAAAGAACTGTCTTTGCACAGTTTATGTCGAGAGAACTTAATAGGACTTTCTTGGAGTTAAAGAGCGCAGAAATAGTTTACATGAAAATGCACAATTCTTCTGCATCAACTAAAACTTTTCACCAGAAGAAAATTACGTTGTAGACTGATAAATGTATATTTTTCATATGTAAAAGGCGAGCGAAATGGCAATTATTATCACACTAGCTGACCCGTCTGGCGTTGCCCGTGCGGACTGTCATTGAAAAATATAACAGTGAAAAATATAACAGTGAATTTTATAAAAAAAGAATGAATAATATTTATTTATACTAAACGCTTGTAAAAGAATAAATAAAAGCTAAAATTTCAAAAGTATACCAATTACCTTTAAAAAATGAAACGTTCATGAAAAAAATTTAACACTTACTTTTCCCTTTTATTAAAAATCCCTTTTTTAAAATCATTGCTTTGTTTACATTTTAAATTTTATATTGCTAATTGTATTTTTTAAATTATAAATATTAAATTCTTACAAAAATCAATATTTCAAATGAAAATGTATAAAAGTATATCTATTTAATTGTTAATGATAACAAATTATAATTACAATTTATTTGCAATATAATCAAGAAATTACTGTTTGTTTCGCTTTTATTCCGGTAGATAACAGAACCAAACAGTTAAATGTAAAACATCCTGGCCTAAATCCTGCCAAAGGTCTCTTACACAACCAATGAAATGCGTTTAATTCGGGTGTTGCCATTAAACAATTAACAAATAATCGATATTTCTGTGCCACGTACGATAGCGTAATGTATATATAGATTTTCCATGTGTACGTTTTATTTAGAAATATATGGTGTTTATTTAATTATTTTCTCATATCAATTTTAATTAATTAAGTAGTTGCTTAAGCAAATATTTTGTTTTGCATTTTTAAATAAAATTTTCATATTTTGTCTTAGAGATTGCGCGATCAAATGCCATAACATTCGCTCGGATGCTTCAGAATGAAGAATAAAAATGCATCTAGTATATTAATTACTTTTGGAATATTTTCATTTGTTATATTTTAATGAAAATCAAACATAATTTTCTTTAAAATATTTTAACAAATATATCTTATTATTTAGCATAAAAAAGCATTTTATAGGACAAATAATTTCGATTTTGCTTTAAATTTATAATTTAAATTTAAATTTAAATTTATTTTTTGTTTTAATGTTTGTATCAAATTTAAGTGTTTTAAAATGTAATGTCTTGTAAAGACGATAAAAAGTACAGTATTATTAATTTGTTTTTAATTTTTATCTATGTCTACTATATTATTTCTTTCATTGTTATCTTTTATTTTTATATATCTTTACAAAACAACCATTCAACTAATGTTCTCTTCTTTTTGTCTTCTTTTAGTTTTCTTGGATACAGCAAAGTAGTCTTTTATTAGAAACACATCCTGAAATGACTGTAAAAAAGCTATAAATAACATATATTCTTTTGTGTTTTTTCTTCATGTCACGTGATGTTTACACATATACTAATATTTCAGCTTTTTGAAATTTTTTCATTTTTGGGTATTTCTATCTCCGAAAAAAAAAACTAATATTCACTATAAGACCTTTTTTTTTTTTTCGTAATATGAGAATTATCAATCTACTTGTATTTTCCCTTGGTGCATTATTTGAAAAGTATATATAAATATAGTTCTTGTATTTAAAAAAAACCTGCTTTATTATTGATATACTTTTTGAAAAAAAAAATATGTTAAAGGTTTTAAAATAAGAATAATTTGCAATTGATATGACATATGGTCATTTACCAGTAGTTTAAGAGATTAACAAATAATGTAGAAATAATTCCTTAATAGAATACACGTTTACGAAATTTGAATAAAATCTTAATTACACTTGTATCTTCAAAAGTTTCACTTAACTTCAAAAACTTGTACAAGAACCAATCAGAGAACTCAGATTCTAGTAAAGTTATGAAATTATTAGATATGCTTTTATTTGATAATTACAGGCACTAAAAGATAAAAAGGGCTTTGTTTTAGAACCATTTCCAATAATTCAGAAACGTATTTTTTTTTATCAATGCGCCTTATAGAAGAGAAAGATTTCTGACACTTTTCAAATGCAATAATGCGGCAGTGAAATATACAAGTAGAATGATAATTATCATATTACAAAAAAAAAAGGTCTTATACTGAATTTTATTGTTAATTTTAATAGTTTTTTGCATGAACGAAACGATGCTAAACATCAAAGTCTGACCGATTTTTATGGTTTGCAGACAACTTTAATTTTTATTATTATTATTATTTGCTCAATAAACCACTGTAAAGCTAATGCTGTTTTTCAAGAAATACGAAAACCGTTTGTGAAGTTCAATGCAAAGGCGTAACTGCAGGGCTCAAAAATGGTCCGCCAACTGAATACCAATAATATTTAAGAGAAAATTTCATGGTAGGTTTCTACAACATGTCCGCAAAAACTTACCTCCGAAGGTGGTTTCTGCAAAATTTCCAAGAAAAATCTAAAAATAAAATATTTCTAAGAAAATACCGGTATTTAAAAGCGAACCATTTTGGAGTCTTGTAACCACACAATTCAGAAATCTTTCTCTTCTATAAGCAGCAATGAGAAAAAAATACGTTTCTGAATTATTGGAAATGGTTCTAAAACATGGCTTTTTTTTAAAATCTTTTATTGCTTGTAATTATCAAATAAATGTTTCAATGTTTTTAAATATATTTTTTTCTGTTAAATTTGTTAAAAATACTTATGCTTGTATAAACGCAACACATCCTGTTTGTAGTAGTATGCACTACCACACATGAAAGAGTCTAAATTAATTTTGAATCACTCTGTATAAGTCACTCCTTATTCATTTATGTTCACATTCTATATATATATTACGCTATCATACGTGCTACAGAAATCGTGATTATTTGTTAATTGTTTAATGGCAACGCCCGAATGAAACGTATCTCATTGGTTATTGTGTAAAAGTCCTTTGACAGGATTTAGACCGATGTAAATCAGGTTTATTTACGTTTTACTCTTTCGCTGCAATTATGGAGCTTCAAAATATCATTAGAAATGCCCGTAAAAAATATCGGCGAATGCTTGAAAGTGAAGAAGAAGCCGAATTAAAAATATTAAATCTACATAAATTGGATCGAAAACGCCGTCAAACACAGGGCATAAGCAATTACCGAAATAGGCGTAATAACCGTCGTATGCACGAAAGCGTTGCTGCTCCCTTTCTCCTAGGATGAGAAAACGGCTATAGGCGCATTATGGCCATTGCGTTGAGAGCTACAGCTTTTTTTTTTTTTTTTTAAAGAACTCACGTTTTCACTACTAAATGTGTATATTTTTTCTCATAATTTTAGCTTGGACACAGTTATATTTATAACCGATTGAAATCTCAGAGAGTTCGGAAGATGAGAACTATTTTTTATTGCTATGTTAAAGGAGCCGACGCGAAAACAAACAAATAATAAAGCGAGAACCAAACATTTATTTTACAACTAGATAAAAATATTTTTTCACGAAAATTTTACACGAGCTGTAAAATCGTTTTATTTATAGCCAATAAAGATTTCAAAGAGTTTGGACAAATATAACTTTTTTCTTAAAACTATGATACGACTCTACATGAAAAAGCAAGAAAATTAACACTTTTATCACTAAATATCAACATTGTGTCTCTAATTTTCCGTTTTAAAATATAATTTCAGGAAAAATCGGGTTAAAGATATAAAATTATAAAAACTTGATTTTTTTATTGTATTATCACGTGCCTGGGCAACGCCGGGTAAGTCAGATAGTCTCAATATGTTTAGAATCATAAACATATTTTAAAGTTTGAATATACCAAAAAAATAAAGAAAACTATAACCGTTTAATCTCGAACAAATGTAGCAAAATACATTTTATTTAATAAATTGGAACTGAAATGTAAGATCCACATCGTATGATGATGAAAAAAAAATTTTTTTAAAGACGCGTGAGTAATTAATAACAAGAATATTCACATGTCTGAAAAACAAATTTCATTTCAAATAACACACAGCCTAGTAGGTGCAGTTCGACTATCACTTTTGATATAAATTTAAGAGAAATGAAAAATGACAATACACGAAACAGAAATCGTTGAATAAAAAAATCGTATAAAAACATATGGAAAATTAAATGAAAAATTTAATAGCAATAAAAAAGAAGATTGCACTCACAGCCTTTCAATAATGAGAAGCATTGTAGAAGAGTCCAATAGATATACTACATTTACAAATATACATAATTTTGCAAATTGTATAACAATTTAAATACAATATTAAAAACTGTAAACTAAGTCTTTATTTTTAATTGTTATAAATATAATGTTTTTAGGATTAAAATTGTGTCTACGAGGATAATTTGATAAGTTCCCGGCCTGACACCGAAATGGAACAAGTATGACCAAATGACAATGATGTTTGTAAAGTATGATCCTTTACATGACATGCTGTCGAATTTCAGACGCCTGAGTGTATTGGTTATTGCTTGGCGATTAAGTAAAGTGAACAAGTTTTAACATTTTCTAAAAATGAAAAAGAAAAATATGTTCGAGCTGTCATAAAATACTATGATAAAAAAAGTTTTAATCCACACGGACACACAAAATGAGTTACATTTCACCTTAAAAGAATCTTGTTCTTCATATTCGACAGTGAAAAAGTGGGCTGCTGAATTTAAAGACCGACGAAATCGTCTTACAAATTCCCAATGCCGTATTGTATAATCGCTGATTGAAGATACGGGAACTTGCTGACATTACAAATATCTCGATACACCGTATCCACGACATTTTACACGATGTTATGGGTATGAAAAAGCTTTACGCTCAATGCGTGACGCGCTTGTTGAACGTCGACCTGAAATGCCAAAGAATGAACATTTCTCAAGAGTGCTCTGAAATGTATTGCGTTGCAGGTTGAGAAATAAAGTGAAATATTGTCAAAAGCCTTGAATTTTCATTGTCAGGCCGAGAACATTTCGAACCACCTTCGTACAGGACTGCACTAAAGAACTCGCACAAACGAGTGTTTCTTAAATGTTTTGAGTTGCAAGGGGGCTACATTGAAAAATAATATGAAATTATGTCAAAAATCTTGTGCATTCACTTTCAGGCTGATAACTTATCAAACCACCCTCGTATACTTATATACTTTACTTAATGTTCATAGAATAAAGCTGACGAACGTATTAACAAGAAAATATATGTATTGTACAATAAATATTTAAAATTTTTAAGAAAATGGATTGAAGTATATACCTTTAAAAATAGGATTTTGCCATATTTAAAGATATACTCTAAGTATGCTTCTATACTTTAAATATGCTTTTTTTATTCCATTTTGAATACTATTTGTAAAGAGATATAAATGCTGAATAAAAAATTATTTTTTAAATAATCATACTCAAAGCTAATAAATATTTCCAACAATTCAGAAAATATTTATATTTAGATTAATTTATCTACGACCTTTTAACCTTCCTACCCTGTTGAAAAAAAGTTACGTTTTACCTGAATGGGTCGATTAGACCCAGTTTAGTGTATATTTATTCTAGCTCAAAACAAGTATTTTTATCTAGCTTTATTTCATATATTATTTTTGTATTCACTATTAGAGACAACAAAATTTATAATTCTCAACCCCCCCCCCTCACTTTTTACTCCACCCCCCTTCCCCTCTTACTTCCAATGGCTTGTTTGTATAAGCAATAACTTGGAAAATAATAATAAAAAAACAGTGCAAATTTGTTTTATTTCCATTGTTCTTGAAACATTTTTATGATAAACAAGATTTACAGTACACATTTAGATGCTCCTGGCAAAGAAATGATAAGCATGAAGTACATCTCGTCTGCGTTTTTCGATCTCTCTTTGGACCACATTCTTTGCACCTTCCACGTTTATTTGAACTAATACTTTCTTTTTTTTCACCTGCTGACTTAGCCAATTTATTCTTTATGGTTACTCGGATATTTTGTTTCATCCTAATATTTCTGTGAGGTTCGGTCAGCTATTTGCCAAGTTCCTTTAGAAAAAGGCGCCTTTTGTATAGTTTGTTTTGATTGTAAGAAGGATTTACATGCATAAAAACAACATATGCATTTATTGAAGCTAGGTCAATTAAATTGTAGAATGAACACACAGGCCATCGCCTAGTGCACCTTTTGCATGTATACGCAGCAGCTAACTTATCAGTAGTATCTACTCCACCTTTAGTTTCATTATAACATAAAATTATATCTGGTTTCTTTTCTTTCTCAACTGAAACTTTGGCCTCGTGATGCATAGTTGAAAGGAGGATTACCGATTTGTTTTTTTTCGGCACATATGAAACAAGTGTCATATCTGGTTGAAAACCGAATAATGAGGAAAATGTTTCTCGCTCACGTGATGACTGAAATTCAGAAGGAATAAATGGCTTATTTTTCCTGAGAGTACCAATAATAGTTAATTTTTTCTTCAATAATTCTTTAGCAAGAATATAATCCGTGAAAAAATTATCAACCGTAATATTTCGAGCGGTACCCTCAATCGAATTTACCAGGCGCAACACAACATTTCTACCTTGATATTTTTCTCGCTCACCATCTGAAGGCTTTCCAGTATAGATGTCAGCAGCGCAAACATAAGATGTTTTGACATCAGACATCAACCACATTTTAATTCCATATTTCCCTCTTGGCTTTGACGGCATATATTGCCTAAATGGGCATTTACCACGGAAATGCACAAGCTGTTCATCAATTGTAGCATTTTCGTAAGGAATGAACATCTTTGGCAACTGAGTAACAAACATATCAAATAATGATCTTATTGCAGCTAGCTTATCTAAACGACGCCGATTTGCTCTACTTTCTTTGTTGTCAAACCTAAGAAACTGTCTAATAATTTCAAAACGTTGCAAAGACATAGTTGCACGAAAAATGTCGCGGCCATCTTCTTCGCTCCATAATTCTTTGAGAGACTCTCCTGCTGATTTATATACACCAGCTAAAATTAGCAAACCTGTAAAAATAATATTATAAAAATTACTTCAAAATGAAAAAAAAAAATGGTTAAATTTCAAACCGCGGAATCATTTGCATTTTTTTTAATTATCTATAAATTATTGTAATAGAAGTTTAATTATTTTACCAATGTAAGCTTCAAATTCCTCAACAGAAACCAATGTGTATTTTTTATTCTTTTCTGAGCATGCTCTCTTCATTTCTCTGTTAGTTTCTTCTAGAATTAATTTGAACATGCCATCTGTAAAGAAAAGCTTCATTGCTGACACAGGGTGTTCAGTTATCCTCTGAATTGCAAAACGTGTAGGACCAGGGGTTAAATTCATAATGTTATGTTGTCTGTAAAATAATAATAGAAGTCAGAAAATACAAATGAACGTAAAATATATAAGAACAGGAGTAATGCTAAAGTCTGCATGACAGGGGGAAGGGGGGGACTACGATTCCTCTAAATGGCATTTATTTCTTTTCCTAGCATATAAATTCCGAACAAATCTCTATAAATTTCCTCGAAGATAATTTTTTATCCATGATGGTGGAAGGGGGGGGGGGGTTACAAAGCTTGCAAAACCCCTGAATATGAACAATAAAATAAATATCGAATATAATAAATATAAATTATGTACTAGTACATACCGTTTTTTTATGTAGGTGGAGGGGATTTACACCATTCAGTTTTGTTGCGACTAATAAAGGAGGATGGAGACTCCGCCGTTTCACCTTCTGTTTCTGTATCGGAAACATCTCTTTTTTCATCAACCTCTTCGATGGATAAATGATCAGATTCATCTGTTTCAATCAAATCATTATCACTCCCTTTATCAGATTCATCACTAGGGAGCTCTTGCCAAAGCTTTCTGATTTCATCATCAGTAAGATTGCGCTTATTACGTGCCATATTGCATAAAAAATGGCTAAATACTCCAAAACAAGAAAAACATTACTTGAGTATGGTAGCGCCATCTATCGATCATTATTCGAAATACATACTATTTAATTGTTTCCCATGCATTTATACGCGATTAGTGGTATGGGTCGATTAGACCCATTCAGGTAATATGTGACTTTTTTTATTTTGGCTAAAAAAAAAAATTCCTGAAGTCTGAAAAAATTATAAACCGAAGATATTTATCTGTTTGAGGAATACTTAAAATATAAGAGCATTTATTTAAAACACGAGAGAGCTATCATGAAATAAAAAATAGAAATGGGTCGATTAGAACCATTTAGGGTAGGAAGGTTAAAGCGAATTTTCTGGGAAAAAAATTAATTGTCTTTCCAGTAATATCAAATTAAGAAAATTATTTTTTCGTTCTAAGAATCTGCACATTCATTTGGAAAGAATAACCTTAAATTAGCTTGTAAATATACTTAGTATCTTATTTTCTATTACAAGCGAAATGAATCTCAAGGTATTTCTTCATATGATACAAAGTATGCAAATTTTATCCTATAACAGCATCACTTTTCGCCTCACACAAAAGTAGTTTGTTTCAAGATTAATTGTGTTACTTGACACAAATTATAATACTTAATCAACTGTATCAAAATAAAGAATTCAAATCATTTTTATTATATCTGAAGTGGCATCATTTCATAACCTTATTATAAAGACTCCATCAGAGAAACGAGCATGTGTTTAAAAAACGTTTATGAAAATGAAAAGAAGTGGTAAAAATGTTATTTTTTGCGATCCCATTACACGTTATGTTTCACAAGTATACACAAGTTCGTTAAGTTGAATTATTATTGATTGTGGGAAATTGGCAAATTGTCTCTGTAATAATTTAAGTTAAGCCACACTGAGAAAAATGACGCTTTCAAATCTGAGGAAATCGATTTCATTTTGTTATGAAAATTTTGTTTCAAATATAGGACAAACCAATGCTTTCAATTCTGAAATAACAGACATACTCAGAATATTGAAACATGGACATACTCAAAACTGAGCACATAAGTGTCAGTTCATACTCATTTTTGAAACATATACATACTCAAATATGAACACATGATGTTTTATACTTGAGTGTGTGCATGTTTTCAGAAATGAGTGTATGCATGTTTTAAACGAGTAATTTTGATTCGGAGCCATTTTGACTATGCGACATACTCAGATTTGAGTATTTTTTGCTCAGTTTTGAAAATTTCGTTTTTAGAGTGAAGGAGCATTCATAAAAACAAAGTTACTTTACTGCGATGGATTTTCTGAAACGTTTTCGAGTAGTTATTATAGTATATTAATTAGTTTTTTCAACTTGCAATATATGTTCATCGGATGCTATGAATTATCAAGTAAACATTTTCGTGAACTAAAAGGATTTTCCTTTAAAAGGTTCGTTAAGTTGAATTACTATTGATTTTGAGAAATTGACAAAATATCTTTGTAATAATATAAGTTAAGCTAGTTTGGTTTTTTATTATTTATTTTATTTTACTTCATTCTATGAAATAATCACAAACCGCGTTTGCATTCGAAAAAAGAGTAACAACCTTGATTTATCCTGTAAATGTAATCTCCGTCTTTAGCTTTGGTCACAAGCGCACCTACTCAAGGGATTTTAACATAGGATGCAAAGTAATCTGGTTTTATCTTACAACACAATCAATTCTCATAAAAGTAAGACAATGCTTCAAGCTGAGATTTATATTTTGTAAATTGACACAAATTATATCCCTAATTGCACTTTAACGAAATAGGGATTTCACATCTAGTTGAGGGTAGCTTTATTTCGTAATGTGTAATGAAGATTTTATTCTGAGTATTCGACATTTAATGGGCTGCAAAAAACAGATTTATGCAAATAAAAAGAATAAACGGCTTCTTATTCTTCTTTTTGTTACAGTTACATATTATTATTTTTTCCACAAGTACAAAAAACTTAAGGATTTTTATTTCTATAACATTTATTTTTATTTAATTAGTGTGCAATTGAAAGAATTTTGATAATATGTTCTTTTAATGGATTTGATCAAAATGTAAAGCTATTTCTTGAACGTAGTTATCTGATTGTAATATTTCGTTTTCTTGATTTAAAAAAATACACTGCTAACAGAAGTACAGGGTGATTATAATTAAAATTCCACTTTAAAAATGCTGTAAAAAAGGAACCAGTGGTCAAAATGACTTCAAATTTTAATTGAATATACTGAAAGAAGGGAAATGGTATAAAAGTAAGCAGCTCCGCAGGCGCCCTGGGGGAGCGGCCTGCGCGTCAGACGACCACCGAACCCAAGTCCTGACGAACTTATATCGCGCCAGCAGGTTTATCTCCCTGCAGCGCTTCGGTCGGTCAGAAGACCGCCACCTGCGGACCCTCTAACCTTGAACCTATGTGTCGACGACGTAGGCCGTTGCGATACACGGTGAAACAACGGGGAGTCATCGCGAGACACTTGGAGATAGGCCGACATCTCCCAACATCTTCGGAGCTGGAAACCCTAAGGGGAACCACGCCCTAGGCCTTAAGTCGGGATGTTCCAACCCGTACTTGCTCTGCCACAACTCGAGGGGTGTGAAAACCTACAAGGTAGTCACGGTTCCCTCTCGTTGTGGACCAAGAAGAAATGGTATGGCATAAGAAAAAAGTTCCAAAGTTTATCAATAGATGGCGCTGTAAGAGACATAACAAAATTGGATTTGGCTGCAAGTGACATTTTTAATCGAAGTACGACGGCTTTGACATGGGTTTCACAGTAAACCAACCGTTCTGTTCAATGCGCATAAGTGTTTCGGTTGTTTGACGGAAAAATGACTTCCAAATCAGTCAACAGTTGTGGTACTTCTAGTGGAAAGTCCATCCACCCCAGCAAGGTCATACCACATTGGATGGAAGAAATCAGTTTTTAAATGTCCTTTGGCCAAAAAGCACATATGATATTCGGTTTTTAATTGCGCATGAGTATCTTTTAATTAGCATAGTATGCCGCTTACAGTGCCATCTATTAACACACTTTGTAATTATTTTTAATTATATCGTAATTTTTCACTTTTCTTCCAGTGTATTTAGTTGAAATGTGAAGTCATTCTGACCAGTGGTTCCTTTTTTACAGCATTTTGAAAGTTAGACTTTAATTCTAATCACACTGCATATGGGTATTAGTGAGTTTAGAATTTCGAAGAAAAATGAGTATTCATAGAAATAAAAACAAGAACACATAATGAATATATACAATACCGAATTTTATAATATTGATTTAAACGTATATAAGACCGTGAATATGTCCCAGACTAATTTAACCTCTGTTTCTGAATTAAAAAGTCTCTTAGAATATTGACTTGAAAGTATATGCTACAGTGAACTTTTTTGGGATATATTTTAGTAAAATTCTTTAGTTTAGTAGTTTTTATAATTTATATATACTATGTAATGTCACATATTATGTTAAGTAATTACACAAATCTTTGTAATACATGATAACATGTAATTCGTAGAGATTATTAGTTTACAAAAGTAATGCAAAATAGAGATAACGAAACTGCGACGGTATTGAACGTGAAGGACATAATTTAAAATTATGAGAGTAATTTAGATTAAGAAGATTTCTCCTGCATCTAAAGCACTCTATATTTTTACCGATTCCAGCTTTATTTACGTAGGAGCAAACACAAAATAGAAAAAGACACATAATAATAGTGTAATCCAAAATGTAAGTTTTGATAATGTTGTGCACGATCAGTGTTTCTACACCTGGCGGATTTTTTAATTCAGAAATTCGGAATTTTCCCGAAACATTTTGATTAGTCATTTTTTAAAATATAATGATAGACATTCCGTGGGCAAAATAGAGAAAGTTCATTTGAAATTTTTGCGGGATAAATTCGGTATTTCGGAAGAAAGAAATCTACCAGATTTGGCAACACTGTTCACGATAGCGGAAGACTTAGCGCGCAGAAAAATGCTGCATCCTGTAACTGTTTTACTTACCCATCATACGTAGTATAGGGTAAGTCTTGTAATCGTTTTAAAAATCGAAAAAAAATTGCGGATTTACACGTTTCACACACAGGAGATTCCGAAAACCATATTTTTTGAAAAGAAAATTTTCCGTCCGTCTGTCTGTGTGTCTTTAAACGCTCTATCTCCGAACAAATTGAGATAGAGACTGGAAATTTGGTATGTCTTTAATATGTGATAATGGAAAGAAGCTTATTGAATTTCAGTAACCTCCATTCAGTAACCTCCCTGGTGATCCCTTTCTTTGAAGCCATTAACTGCTATTAACTGCAATTGTCATTTAGTATCATTTTAGTACGCTCCATTTTACAGAGTTCATCAACCCAATCACATTTTATTGTAATTCGATTCACCTGAACGTCTAATACAGCATTTAGGCTTCTTGATTCATCATGGAAATTACCTAAAAGTACCACATAAATGAAATTTCGGTTATATATAAAAATGTTTCTTATTATTTTTCTGGTGTTTGTTTTCCATTTTTTCCATTATCTTTTTTATGGAGGGCTCAATTTCTTGTCTAGGTTTGCTTTCCTTTTGCAAAGTTTTTTTTATTAGTTAGAGGTACATATGGATGGAAGAAGATTTTTGCAGACATCAATTTATATGGTTTTATATTTCCCATCTTACATTTGTAACACAATTCATAGATATTGTCATAAGTTACGTAACAAGGGTAAATATTAAAATGAACAGTTTTGAAAATATTTTTTTTAACTAATTGGTCAGTTGCATATATTTTCAATGTAATAGAATCATACAGAAAAAAACATATCATTAAAACTTATTATCATTAAAATAAAATACATATGTTAAATTCATTACAGTAAACATATAGGCTGAAAAACTTTTTAATAAACGACCATGTAAAACCTTACAATAAGACAACAACCATTCGAACACCCAAAGTAAGGTTAACATTATCAAGATCTGTAAAAAAAAAAAAAAAAAAAAACGCGGCCCATCAAGATCTGTAAAGATAAATAAATATCTCCGCATGAAATTTGAAATAAGTACTTGATAAACAAATAGTAGATGTCAGATATCATGAAAGTAAGTACTGTAACAAAAATTTTCATCAATAAAAGTGATATAATTTTTTTTTTTTTTTTTTTTTATATGTATGCAGTATTTAGAGCAAAATTCTTGGTAAGTCAAAGGAGGTATGTACCGGGGTGGATAATGATAGGAACGATCATTTAATCCACTAAATAATAAAAACAATTATACTAATAGACATATAAACCATGTAAATTGATTTTATCAAACTAAATAGGCAATATAAACGTAAAGAAAATATTGTAAAACAATTATTATTATTACAAGATGATCAATTACATTTTTACTGGCTATGTAATAGGAGAAAAATAATAAACAACGTAACAGTTTTTTCTAAATTATAGAAATACTAGCTTACCCGCCCGGCGTTGCCCGTGCCAACACAACCTTAAATGCACCTGAAATCAGTGTTGAAAATTTTTTTTATTATTAAACAAATCTAATGTTGGGTGCCCCACTACCTTAGACAGCAAACACTGGGCGTGCCATACACACTCCCATATATTACTGTAAGTCGAGTCGAAAGAGCCATACCCCTTCATGATCCAGCCCATAGAATCAGAGATAGAAAAGCACCCCTGGTGGTGAAAATCGAAAAGCTCTATCTATGTAGAGTCGAATGAGCCATACCCCGTCGTGATCCAGCCTATAGAACCAGATATAGGAAAGCACCCCTTGTGGTGAAAATCCGAACTAAAATCAGTCAGCTCTATCGATGTCAAGTGGAAAGAGCCATACCCCATTGTGATCCAGCCCATAGAAACAGAGATAGGAAAGCACCCCTGGTGGTGAAATTCAGAACTAAAATAGGTAAGCTCTATTGATGTTGTGTCGAATGAGCCAAAGCGTGTCGTGATGTGACCCATAGAACCCGAGTTAGCTGCAAAATCCTTTAGTTACACCTTCCACCGCCAGGGAGCACAATATGTTCTATACGAACATAACTGAATTCATTAAGGTTATCGATGTCGAGTCGAATGAGGCATACCCCGTCATGATCCAGCCCCTAGAACCAAAGATACGAAAGCGCCCCCCTTTGGTGAAAATCCAAACTAAAATCAGTAAGCTCTATTGATATCGGGTGGAAAGAGCCATACCCCGTTGTGATCCAGCCCATAGAAACAGAGATAGCAAAGCACCCCCTGGTGGTGAGAGGAAGTTGATGTAGAATAAATGTGATATTTAATAAAAAGTCGTTCACACCCCACCCCCTTTATCTCGCCATTTTCGCTAATTATTACAAATATACAAATGTTTCTTAATTACATCTAATGTCCCGATCTGATAATGGGGTTTCCCTATCTATCTATCCTAATCCGCTTTTCCCTATCACAATAGAAAAAAGCATATTTTATCAAAGAATCGCTGGCAAACGCAAATTTCATCAAAGGTTCGCAAGAAAAACACGAATTTTATCAAATAATCGCTGAAAAAACATGAATTTCGTAAAAGGATCGCTAAAACAACATGAATCTCGTCAAAAGGCAGCAGAGAAAACACGAATATTGTCAAACGATCATTAAAAAAGCAAATTTCATCAAAGGATCACG
Organism: Maratus michaelseni; assembly: GCA_963931845.1. NCBI lineage: Eukaryota > Metazoa > Arthropoda > Arachnida > Araneae > Salticidae > Maratus > Maratus michaelseni. The sequence goes on along the minus strand of OZ007591.1, from coordinate 356,238,101 downwards.
GAAAATGCGAATTTCATTAAAGGATTGCGGAGAAAACGCAAATTTTGCCAAAGGATCACAGGAAAAATGTGAATTTCGTCAAAGGATCGCTGAAAAAAAACAAAACACGAATTACGTCATAGGATCACAGAAAAAACATGAATCTCGACATAAGTATGTGGAAAAACACGAATTTCGTTAAAGGATCACAAAAAAAAGCAAATTTCGTCAAATGATTGCAGGAAAAACTTGAATTTCATCGAAGGATCGCAGAAAAAATACGAAATTCGTCAAAGGATTGTGGAAAAAATGCAGATTTTGTGAAAGGTTCACAGAAAAATCTTTCGTGAAAGGGTCGCAGGAAAAATGCAACTGTCTTTATTAAAAACAGCACACACACAAACCTCTACACAAACAAACCTATTCTGTCTTCCACAATTTAATTTGTAAATATGAAGTTAAAAAAAAAAAAATCCCTGTTTTCTCACATATTATGAGTTTTATCAGCAAGTTAAAACATTAAGTAAATATGAATGATTTGCGGAGCTGTTTCTATCAAAAATTCAATCACATCGCCCAAAAACCCTCAACAAAAATAATTATAAAGAGTGCGATGACAACATAAATTTGCATGTCCGTTCTTGGGCGATTCTTATAAAACACAATATTTGTCACAAATGGTGATTTTTTTACAACATGCTTACAAATTAAAATGGTTTATAATTATTTAAATAAAAAACTCGGCCAGAAATAACATTTATTTTACATTTTTAAAGACTTATTCTTTATAATTATTTTGAAACAGCTCCGCAAATCATTCATATTTATTTATTGTTTTACTTTCTGATGAAACTCATAATGTGAAAAAACGGAAAATCACAAAATTGATCAATCAATAGTTGAAAAAATCTCAAAAATCATCAAATGGTCTCGGGGGGGGGGGGGGAATGCAAATATCGGCAAATAGCTTTAAAAAAAATCACAATTTGTCAAATGATTTGGGGGGGGGTAATGCAAATATCGGCAAATAGCTTTAAAAAAAATCACAATTTGTCAAATGATTTGGGGGGGGGTAATGCAAATATCGGCAAATAGCTTTAAAAAAAATCACAATTTGTCAAATGATTTGGGGGGGGGAGTAATTGTGAAATGTACCAAATGGTTTTGAAAATAATCAAACGACAGCAGGGGTAAAAAATCTTTTTTCAATCAATCATCACAATTGGCGAGTGTGACTATTAAGATGGCCAGTGGTGGCAAAACAGTCAATCGACAAATTTTTAGTATTACTTGCAGATTGGTGAGTGCTAATTTTGTCCTATATGTGAGTGATTCTTATGAAACTCATGTCACAAAATGCACATCATAAATATTTCACGGACTGGGAATTTATAATCAGTTCATCAAAACAATTTAATAATTACCGTCAAATCTCGTTGATCCGCCCCCCTAAATGCGACGGAAAATCGTAAAATAACCAGGGGGGGGGGGCGCTTGCACGGTATTATAATTGCATTATATGATATTTATGGATGGTGGTGGTTGGATGCTACCGGCCGATCGTCGCAAAGTATGCATTCTATAAAGTGACAAAAGAAACAAATTAGGAAAAAAAAATCCGTTCTCAGGTGATTAAGATTTAATAATTATTTACTGAATGTTTTCATTTTATTCAAAGTAAAGTTCAAGAAAAACATTAGATTCTTGGACGACTAAAAAAGTTCTTAAATCATAAACATCACTCAAAAACGCCCCAACAAAAAAATCATGAATATATAGAAACAGCTCAGAAAATCTGTTTCATTAAGAATATTTTTCTTGGGCGACTAAAAAAGTTCTTAAATGAAACTTCTTAAATGGAGTTAAAAATGGTTCTTAAATGGAGTTCAATAACAAATCTTAATGAGAACATACATCTTAACAATTTATCGCATGTTATGAATTCATCAATCTCGGGAACTAAAAATGTAGTCCAAAACAATTACAGGAAAAAAATTGTAAACAATAAATTACTCAAAAATTTAATGTAAATTGTTTGTTTCCATCAAAAATATTTAATTTGTAAGTATGAGGTAAAAAAAAAAATCACAATGGATTCCTAACCGCCCAAGAACTCAAATTATTTACTGAGTATTTTCATACTAAAAATGCTAAAAAAATGAAACAAACTAACTAAAAATACAGTCAAAAACAGTTTTTTAATATATTACAAGCGTTGCACAAATTATTTACTGAATATTTTCATACTAAAAATGTTAAAAAATGAAACAAACTAACTAAAAATACAGTCAAGAATAGTTTTTTTAAATATTATAAGCGTTGCAGGTACATGAAGATATACTTTCTGTTCAGTGAAGTGTAAGATGAAATAGGCCTAAACCCCAGTGACAAAACTAACTATCGGGAACTTAATATGATATATATTGCATATTTCAAACTATTTTTGAAATATTATTAGCGTTGCAGACACACGAAGATAGTTCTGCCACTGGGTTTAGGCCAATTTCATCTTACACTTCACTGAACAGAAGGTAAATAAATCGTCGCTGGTAGCTAGATCCATAGAGTAATGGAATATCTTTAATCTGTGGCTAGATCCTGGATGCTGCACCTGCTCTCATTGGCTGGCTGCTTCGTTGCCACGGATGGTGTTGCCGAGGCTATTTCATGGGAGGAGCTTGAAATAGCCTCGAACCCAAAATTCCATATACACGTTTTAATTTTAAAAAAAAATCTAAATTAAAATTTAAAAATCCGACCGTGAGGTATACTGTCCGGTGATAACATCTACACATGACAAAAATTTCTGAGTCCTAGGTGGTATAATTACGGAGAAATCCGCGGGCAGGCAGACAGACACTTACTCTTTTATAGAGATAGAGATTACATGTCAATTTCGATTTCTTTGTGTTAAATATTTTCAACGCAGCGTTGTGGCATAAATATTACAAGGTTTCGAAATTGTCGAGAGGACAAACCATGTCTCAAAGACGGCAGATTTTTATTTTGCTTTTGAACCATTTTTTCGGAAGGTATTGGTCACTATAATACCTGAATAACGTCACATCTGAATAATATATCTAAATATATTGTCATTTAATTAAAATCTATATTTTTATTTATTTTTAAAAGATCCATGAGGTATTTTTTAAGAGGATCAATCGTATATCGATAATAATGCACCCTTTAAATCGCATAAAATGTATTTGTTTCTGCATTTTCTAAAGATAAGGAATATTTTTCATAGTTGTGGGTAACTCGAAAGAGGTTGCTTTTGTCCTCTCATATGGCAGATTTTAATTTTGCTTTCAAACCATTTGTTCTGAATGTATTCGTCACTATAATACCTGGATGTCGTCGCATCTGAATAACATATCTAAATAAATTTCAATTTAATGAAATTCTATATTACGATTTTTTTAAAGATCCATGAGATTTTTTGAAAAGAAGTTCAATCGTATATCGATAATAATGTTCCCTGTAATTTGCGAAAATGTATTTGTTTCTGAGTTTTCTAAAGATAAGGCATATTTTTCAGAGTTCTGGGTAACTCGGGAGAGGTGCTTTATTTTTTTCGTTCGTGCATCTATTCAATTCTCCTACATTAAGAAAAAATTGTATTTTTTATAGTGTACTTTTACATAGAACATATTGATTATATAAATTTATATCAGAGAAAAATCACATGCCACACATGAAGTATTAAGATTATTCCAAGAGCTATACAATATTTTGTTACATTCTAAAATAGAAGAAATAACGCTAATAAAGGTAAATATAATAACACTAATACCACACTGAAATGCAATAGTTACAAAAAACCTACCTGTGAAATCATATCTCAATGAATTTCCATTTAACGGAATTCAATATTACGATATTGTTTTCTGCAAGATACAGGAAATTGTTTGAAATGAAATGCAATTTTATATGGATAATAATGTTTCATTTCATGTAATAAGTCCCAAATTTAAAAATTTAAAAATGCAAATATTCCATACTTATAGACATTCTTTACTATACAATAAATTTACTACTATATTATAATTACTGTATATATATATTTTTTTTGCTGTATATATATTTCTATTATGTTATAGCTGTTATAATTTAATATCTTTCGCATGTATAAAAATTAATAAAAGATAAGTATCATACGTCAAATAGAAAGAAAACCTGATTTTACATGAAATTTTGCTTCACAAAATTAAGTATACATATAAATTTACATATGAATATAGTCTACTTAAACATTTTAAGATTAGAATTACAGAACCGTTACGACAGGAGGTTCATCAGGGCTATTAATATACAATATTGTTTTCATAACAGTCTAGTGTTCAATTTTGAGCAAGATCATAACAATTAAATAATAAAACTTTGTATGAATCACCATAAAAACAAAAGAGCACACAGGAAGCTTTTGCTTTTTGTGACCTTGTTCCCTTAAGGACACGTGTTTACTTTGGCTTATGACGGGTTTTTAAAATTTTCCATACGGAAACGTGTCCTGTGTGTTCTTTTGTTTTTATGGTGGTTCATACAAAGTTTTATTATTTAAATGTGATTTATCGTCAGATTTTTGGTGATGTTTTTTCAAGATCAAAACAGTTTTTTTTAATGTATTATTACGTGTTTTACTTTAACACTGCTATACCGATTTATGGTACTAATGTCAAGGGATCACCACGGAAAGCGAAAAAACGCCAAAAATAGCATTGGAAATCCCCTTAGAAATTTTAAAACTTCTAAAATCACAGTGAACAAATTTACTATATTAGAGTAAATGTTTGAAAACAAATTCCTTTAACAAATGTCAAAAAATCTTCAAGGATCGCTAACAATCGCATTTAAAATCGCATTAAAAAACGCTAAAAATTAAAAAATCGCAGAGGCCTAAATTTACTAGTGTAGGCTAAAATAATATAACCGCAATTCTTTCATGAATGTCAAAACATCGCTCCAAAACGGTAAAAAATTTTAGAAACTGCATTGAAATCTGCATTAAAAATCGCTAAAATTCAAATTCGCAGTAGACAAAATTTCCGATGGTAGGCAAAAAGTTTTAAACCGAATTCATTGTCAAAATGCGAGAAAATGTTTAAACATCGCATAAAATAAATCCAGAAAGATTAAATAATCACTGTAAGAATTACTAATTAACTCTATTCAAAAAAGGACAAAATTTACTATGTTGTGTTAAAATTTTGAAAACGTATTAATTTTAATTATGTAAAAATATCGCCGCGAATCATACAAAAATGTTAAGAACAGAATAAAAAACTAAATAAAAAAACTCTAATAAAATTATCCAAAATCAGGCTTTATTATCTACATACATGTAGAAACTTTTCTGCCAAATTTTGTAGCTGTGTGTACAGCGCTCTCTTCAGAACATAGCCTACAAACAGACAAACTTCTTTCCTTATCATTATAGATAATACGAGGGGCAGTCGGGAAATAAGTTTCCTCTAGCGACTGTGGACAGAGGTGTGTATGAAAGACAAAAAAGGTAATGAGACATTATAGATAAAACATAACTTTATTTTTCCATATAAGTACCAAGTACATTGAGACATTTATCATACCGCTTTATAAGCTTAAAAAAAAACCCAAGTAAAAATCATGGCTTTGAATACGGGCGAAGCGTTGAACGGCTATGGGCGAAAGACGACACAGCAGGTTAATGCGAACGTGCAAGACACCGATACACCATTGGGTAGTCAACAGCGCCATCTGCTCTGGCACTCAACAGCGCCATCTGCTTGATCGCGGTCGACCTCTACCCAATGCTATCGGTGTCTTGGACGTTCGCGTTCACCTGCTGTGTCGTCTTTCCCCCATAGCCGTTCAACGCTTCGTCCGTATGCAAAGCCCTGATTTTTTCCTGGAGGGCTTTTTGAAGCTTATTAAGCGGTATGACAAATGTCTCAATGTACTTAGTACTTATGTGGAAAAATAAAGTCATGTTTAATCTTTAATGTCTCATTACATTTTTTTGTCTTTCATACACACCTCTGTCCACAGTCGCCAGGGGAAACTTATTTTCCGACTGCCCTCGTACATCTGTAAGAAATGACTATTTATATTTTGTGTGATTCATTTGAATTCGTATTTTAGTTGCTGTCGGCAGTGTTGGTGGCTTGTTTCTCTTTTTCTGGAAATATGGTTAATTTCGCGATGTAGATCCTATTATTTTTATTGCTGCTTTAGTATTGATATTTAACATCTAATATTTTACTCACTTGATATTTTAATATATATGCAACTAACTAATTTTAAAAAAAATTAAAATTCGGTTTCAAAGACATATTTCCTTGTAAGAATAAAAAGAAGTGTTATTGCGTAGTTCAAAATTGGTGTTTGCTTGAATATTTCATTATGTATGATTTGTTTTGTGTTATTTTTAATTAAAATGCCGTATCTAATATTTGAGAGAAAAAAAGTGTCCGAAATGCTATTGTTTCGAAATATCTATTACGAGCATGTAAAAAAGATCAAAAAGGTATTTTCTGAAATGCAATGGAACTAATGATTAAAACATTACTGGTAAAAAGAGTAAATATTCATAATAAATTGTTTAAATATTATAAGATATATTATTAAAAATTAAACTTTAATAGAATGGCATTTGCACACATTTAAACATGTATTTTATGATGTGTTATTTAAAGACGCTCTTTAGTATTTTCAATATTATTTATAAACAAAAAATTGCTAAATAAGTATTATATATTTGGATATGTACCCAGATCACAAACCTGTTAAGTACTTCCATGAAAATTAGAATATATTTATTGCCAGATCTTTGTTGATCAGCTTCCAAAATGTGCAGAAGTGCTATTTAAGTTCCTTTTAAATAACGAAATTTAATTACCATTTTAATGAAATATTAAATTGTTATGGGCGGTTTATTATTCGTTAAAATAACGTGCATTCTTTCATTTTCGAGGGAAGAATAGTGTTGTGTTAGTCTATCGATGTAATCAATGTTTTAGTATCGGTATAATAAACAAAAATATGTATAAAAACGTAAATATGATACATAATAATCCAATTTTATTCTACAACACCACCCGTCTTCGTAGAATATTAATAATAATAAAATTGCTGCAAGTTGATATTTATATTATGTAACTAAACAGAATTTAGAACACGGGTTATAATGTAACCTAATAAGGTATTCACATCATTTTTATTGTACGTTGAGGTATTTTGATTCGTAATTTATAATATAGAGTTATTGTGACTAATAAACCTGTGTTAGGATGGAAAAAACATATTTTTATAGAAAAATACTTGCAGGTTCTTTATTATTTTGTTGCACAGGATTTACACGCATGTAAGGAAAATAACATTATGAAAACTCTTTTTATTGAATTAGTATCTGAATGTGAAATTTAAGATTATATTCGTTCTCAAAGACTTTTTATATTCAGTTTTCAACAAAATGTAAAATTAATTTGTTGGTGTAATCATATGGTCTTTCTTAATATTTTGTTTTCCTTAATTTACGCAAACCGGTAAGTGCGAGAGTGCCAGGGAATTGCGCAATTCTATTACGAAAGAATATTCTGTGAAACATATGCTGAGACCTACATAATCATATAATAAGATCACTAATTATAATTAAAATATAGATAAAATGATGCAAAGATGAACACAAAAGGTTTGTAAAAACGTTTTAATGACCGATATATGTTTCAGCACTCATACACGGCGCCATTTTCAAGATATATTACGATAAAAAAAATATTCTCACAAATTTTCTGAAAATAAACTTGAAAACATAAGTCATCAGATTATACAGGGTGTCCGAAAAGTCTGGAAACGATCAAATAACTCGAGAAATATACATCGGATTGAAAAACGACAAAATGCATGTTCAATATTTAAAAAAAATCTATTTAGGGATATGAAAGTTGCCCCCCGGAGGGAAAGGGGGGCAACTTTGAAATCTTAAATGATGACCCCCATTTTTTATTACAGATTTGGATTCTACGGGAAAAAATACGTAACTTTTGTATTGAATATTTTCTTCGAAACTATGTAGATGGCGCTGTAATCGAGTGCAATGGTGTGAGAATCGTTACCATTACAATGTCTGGAAACGCTCGAATAACTCGAGAAATATGCATCAGATTGAAAAACGGAAAAATACGTGTTTAATATTTTAGAAAAATGGCAACTTTGATATTCCTAAATATATTTTTCAAAACTTTTGAACATTTATTTTGCCGTTTTTCAATCCGATGTATATGTCTCGAGTTATTTGACCGTTTCCAGACTTTTCGGACACCCTGTATATGTAAAAAAGCAGGTGCTTGAAATAGTCAACTGTAAACGTAAAAATATTAATTTTCAGAAATGTTCGATAGTACTTTTGTTTATCGTTATATATCTTGAAAATAGCGAAGTATATGAGCGCTGAAACATATGTCGATCATTAAAAGGTTTTAATAAGCTTTTTGTGTTCATCTTTGTATCACTTAAGCATTTTACTTATAATTTAATGTTGAGACCTATTTAGTCTTCTGTCCCTGGAAAGCCTGTTAAGGGGCCGCTTAACTCAACTTCACCGATCACAAAATTATATGTTAAAGAATTTGAAAATTAATACCGTATATACTCGTGTATAAGCCGACCCCCAAAACCGAGATGCAAACAAGTTTAACACCAGTAATTCAGAAAAATTTTCTACGCCCTGCTTTATCTCATTTAATTCTGAATTATATAAGACGAAGAACACTAGCGTAAAATACTGGTATTAAACATGTTTTCATCAGGAATTTTGGGGTCGGCTTATACACGAGTATATACGGTATATAAGTTATTACTCGTCAACTATAATAATTATCAAAATACGGTTTTCACCCTGGAGAAATAACCGTCCACGTCCATAGTGTTTTTTTATTAGTAAAAAAAATCGTATAAAATTAAAAATTTGTTCTACTTGAGGAAAACTTTCAAATTTTATCATCTTCTTTAAAATATGTAAAATAAAATAAAAACATTTTTTTAAACATACAACATCGGCACTGGGCGTTTACTTTCTGAGCGTTAAACCAGTATTTTAATAATTACACTATTTAGTGGATAATGTCTTAATTAAATTTTAATCAGGTTAACGTGGGATTTCGCTATTAGATTTACCTTGCAAATGTTGTTATGAGCATTTTCTTGCAATTGTTGCAGTAATCAAACACGGAAAAAAATAAATTAGTGGTGGCCGCTCCGAGAACTGACGGTGTGACATTAATATAATTCAGCACAATACCTAATGACCCAATTAATTTTGAGAATTATTTAGGAGTATATGAAATACCATTTAAGAAGACGGATCAACGAATTTTTATATTGACATGACACGCACAAATTTAGTTACAGAAAAAAGGAACATAATTCTGATATTAAATATAATAAAAAACCCACTGCCCTGGCAAGATTATATCAAGAAATTATAGCAAGATTATATCAATGAAAGTAAAATATTTTTCCCCTGCAATCTATACTATCAATCCATTATAAGAGAAACTATAGGGATTGTAACACGTATAAATACAATATATAACGTTGCAGCATCATTTAATTTACCAAAATTGTGGCTCGAGTTACTCCATGGTTGCAAATATAGAAATAAACATCCAAGTAAAAAATAAAAATAACGGGCGTAATTGTTTTCTAAAGTACGTGAAAAATTAAATGATTGAGTTTCAAATAAATTCATAGACCGTGTACTTATAGAATATTTTTGTTTGCCATTATTCCGCAAGACTCATTGCATGAAACAAACGATATTATCTCACTACACTAGTAAAGCATTACACAAACGCCTTATTCATGCCACAATGATAGAAAAAAACTTCTATCATTCAGAAATACCGTGTAAAAGTAATTTGCAGAGAAAACAAATCATACTAAATTTAGAATTTACATATTTATAAGAGAACCTCATTCTATACCTTTTTTTTCCAGGGAAAGGAAACAGAAAATTTAATAGCGTCTATAACAAATAATATGCAAAAAATAACTATTTTAAAAAAATCATTTTTATTTTTATTTTTTTTAAGTCTGGTAATGGGAAACATTCGACAGGCACGGCACGTCTTGGCGAGCGCATGTGCGGTGTTGGAAAGTCTCGCATTATATATAATAATATGTATTATTAGCGACCGACGCGCGACGTTTGCATCTCTAACCGGCTGAAAGGCACAGTTACAGAGCTCTATTGATGGAAACAGAGATAACAAGATCATCAAATCAAAATTTAATTTTTTTAACTTATATTTATATTTTATATTTTTTCCGGGATGTATTTTTATTATAATTTTCAATAGAAACAAAAAACAAAGTGCGAGTTTTTGTTTAATTGTCGTACATTTTTCAGTCTTGTGTAAGGAACCATAATAGAACCTCCAAACATTTCTGGACAGTTGCTGAATTACTTGTAATCCACTTTGACTTTGCATATTAATTTTATTATTCTCAGCAGAGGATTTCATTTCCGCAGTTGCAATAACTTGTAGACAACTGTGACTTTACATATTAATTTTATTATTCTCAGCAGAGGATTTCATTTCCGCAGTTGTTAAAATGTTCCGAATATTGTGTCAGTGTTCAGGATTTTGAAAACGCTTAAACCGAAGAAAAATGCCAATTTCAACCTTTTCTGGAAGATGACTATTCGTATAAAATTGAGGAATTATTTTAAGCAGATTTTTTCAACATATGACATAAATGTGAGAAATTCTGAAATGAGTTTCTTAATTCACATTTAAATTAAATAATCTTAGCTGAGTATTATCTTAGGAATCACAAAAAAAAAATAAAATCAGAAACTTTTACTTAAAGTGGTTATAATTTCAAATTGTCGTCCACCTGCGTATATACACTCCGTCTACCACATCTCTGATATATGTTAATAAGTTTCAATATAACCTGCTTCCTGTTTAAACTACACTTTGTGGCATTTGTTAGTAGGAACGCTTAATTGATTCTGCAAAAAAAATGGTATATAGGCGATAACTGTTGAATTGGTAGAAAAGGCCAATTTCAACCTTTTCTGCAAGATGACTATTAGTATAAAATTGGGGAATTATTTTAAGCAGATTTTTTCAACATATGACATAACTCTAAAATGTGTTTCTTAATTCACATTTAAATTAAATATTCTTAGCTGAGTATTATCTTAGGAATCACAAAACAATTCATAAACTTTTACTTAAAGTGTTTATGATTTCAGATTGTCGATTACCCGCGTATATACACTCCGTCTACCACATCTCTGATATATGTTACTAAGTTTCAATATAACCTGCTTCCTGTTTAAACTACACTTTGTGGCATTTGTTAGTAGGAACGCTTAACTGATTCTGCAAAAAAAAAAATGGTATATAGGCGATAACTGTTGAATTGGTAGAAAAGGCCAATTTCAACCTTTTCTGCAAGATGACTATTAGTATAAAATTGGGGAATTATTTTAAGCAGATTTTTTCAACATATGACATAACTCTGAAATGTGTTTCTTAATTCACATTTAAATTAAATATTCTTAGCTGAGTATTATCTTAGGAATCACAAAAAAATTCAGAAACTTTTACTTAAAGTATTTATAATTTCAAATTGTCGTCCACTCGCGTATATACACTCCGTCTACCACATCTCTGATATATGTTACTTACTGAGTTTAAATATAACCTGCTTCCTGTTTAAGCTACACTTTGTGGCATTTGTAGTTAGTAAGAACGCTTAACCGATTCTGAAAACATTATGGTATATAGGCGATAACCGTTGAATTGGTAGAAAAGGCCAATTTCAACCTTTTCTGCAAGATGACTATTAGTATAAAATTGGGGAATTATTTTAAGCAGATTTTTTCAACATATGACATAACTCTAAAATGTGTTTCTTAATTCACATTTAAATTAAATATTCTTAGCTGAGTATTATCTTAGGAATCACAAAAAAATTCAGAAACTTTTACTTAAAGTATTTATAATTTCAAATTGTCGTCCACTCGCGTATATACACTCCGTCTACCACATCTCTGATATATGTTACTTACTGAGTTTAAATATAACCTGCTTCCTGTTTAAGCTACACTTTGTGGCATTTGTAGTTAGTTAGTAAGAAAGCTTAACAATTTCTGAAAACATTATGGTATATAGGCGATAACCGTTGAATTGGTAGAAAAGGCCAATTTCAACCTTTTCTGCAAGATGACTATTAGTACAAAATTGGGGAATTATTTTAAGCAGATTTTTTCAACATATGACATAACTCTGAAATGTGTTTCTTAATTCACATTTAAATTAAATATTCTTAGCTGAGTATTATCTTAGGAATCACAAAAAAAAAAATTCAGAAACTTTTACTTAAAGTGTTTATAATTTCAAATTGTCGTCCACTCGCGTATATACCCTCCGTCTACCACATCTCTGATATATGTTACTTACTGAGTTTAAATATAACCTGCTTCCTGTTTAAGCTACACTTTGTGGCATTTGTAGTTAGTTAGTAAGAACGCTTAACCGATTCTGAAAACATTATGGTATATAGGCGATAACCGTTGAATTGGTAGAAAAGGCCAATTTCAACCTTTTCTGCAAGATGACTATTAGTATAAAATTGGGGAATTATTTTAAGCAGATTTTTTCAACATATGACATAACTCTAAAATGTGTTTCTTAATTCACATTTAAATTAAATATTCTTAGCTGAGTATTATCTTAGGAATCACAAAAAAATTCATAAACTTTTACTTAAAGTGTTTATGATTTCAGATTGTCGATTACCCGCGTATATACACTCCGTCTACAACATCTCTGATATATGTTACTTACTGAGTTTCAATATAACCTGCTTCCTGTTTAAACTACACTTCGTGGCATTTGTAGTTAGTTCGTAGGAACGCTTAACTGATTCTGAAAACATCATGGCATATTGGCGATAACTGTTGAAATGGTAGAAAAGGTCAATTTTAACATTTTCAGGAAGATGACTACTCATATAAAATTGGGAATCATGTATGACATAAACATATTAACGTATGACGTAATTGTGAGAAATTCTGAATGGATTTCTTAATTCACATTTAAATTAAATTTTCATAGCTGAGTATTATCTTAGGCATTCCAAAATATTCAGAAACAATTACTTAAAGTGTTTATAATTTCAGATTGCCGTCTATTCACATATAGCTTCAATATAACCTGTTTCCTGTTTAAACTGCACTTTGCAGCATTTATAGTTAGTTTGTAAGCCAGGATGTCATTAATAGCCTAACAGACAGAATCCGAAATTAAGCAGTAAAGGAGGTAGAGACGAGTGCGTTCAGCTATGCTGCAAAAAAATGTATTTAGGAAAAGTATTCGTTCCTTAATAATGTAATCGTAATATGTCCTTCTCGAGAACTTTTTTATTAACGACTTAGATTAAAATCAAAAGCTTTTTTTCTTTACTTTTAAATATGTAAAACTTTAAAACTAAATTTTGTTTGAAATATATCAGGGTATAAACTAATGATATTTGAAGGGGTTAGTGGAACAAGATGTTATATAACAAAAATTAAATTTTAAGAAAATAGAAGTGAAATGTTTTTATTGTAAATTTTATTGATTTGTTTTCTTTTCCGTAGCATGTGTTTAAAATGGCAACAGATGGTAATAAATTGTCTCTCGAAAACTTATTTTTAGCGTTTAGTTAAAAAAATTAAAAAAAAAAATTAATTCAATTTTTTAAATATAAAAATATTAAATATTTATATATAATTTCTCAAATAATAAAGACTAATGATAATTTTGATATTTTACCTTTAATATATAAGAATAATCCATAACACCTTCATCCGTAAAATAAAATATTTTTTGTGCGAATATAACATAATATGTTTTTCACTATACTTCATTTTATAGAGAATTTTCAGAGTAACATGAAACTATAATCAACAAATTTAATGTCATTTCAATATATATTTAAGTTCCTTTGAATCTACTTTGAGAATCACTTTCTGTTAATTATTTGCTACTTAAATATAGACTGTTTACAGTTATTAATGTCCAAAATTATATAGCAAACACCCTTCAATTACATAGAATACATAAAAGTTAATGGAGCATAAGTGCTATAGCTTTCGGCTTAAAATAACTTTAAATGAGATTTTTGTTGGAGTTATTTTTAAAGTTAACGTTTATATAAACTTAATGCAAAATTCAGATTGAAATCGCACATAAATGAGTTTAAATTGATTTCTTATTAGATTTACTTAGTTTATTAATAGTAAATAAAACCTGCATTTGATTTTTCTATTTGATGTCATTTCGAAAAGAAATTGTCAATAATTTTAATAACATATGTATTTCAAGTTCATAAATTCTTTTAAAAAACACAAACAACAACAAAAAAATTGCTTGTCTAAATGAGACAAATTTTCCTATTCTCAGGGGAAAAAACTTTCTAAGCGGGTAAAATGTATTTTGGCAAAAAATTTTTTTTACATCTTAATAATTTACTCAATTAGTACCAAATGGTTGAGTGCCAATGTTGTCTAATTATTGTTCCATGCTATCCCACGGTAATAAATGTCCACTTTACCATACCTTTTGACAAGAAAGTTTCTATAACTGCCCACCTGTTAGCTGCTCAGATATGCTACAAATTTAAATGGCTTCTAATTGCTTATAGTTGACATATCATGACGGTTTCAAATGCCATCGATTGAACAACAACCTCTTCTATTCGACTAGGACAGAACAAAATCATGATGTTCAATGGGTGACACTGAAAAAACATTCGCAACTTCTACTCATACATATAGATGCAAAATTTATATAATATAGCAAAAAAAAGGAACATTGAGTAATTAAATTTCATTTTTGTTTCTCATTTTTTAAATACATGGTATTACTTACGTGCAGCATAAACATGTTTTTTTAAATCATGTTTAGTTGTAAAAAAGAGAATTCAACTATTGAACCATGATGCCAATATTTATTAGAGTCATAGCCAGTGCTTGACAAATGCGGTCGTCAGGTCGTCACTGGTGACCACTTTTTTTATCTGGCGACCAATTTATTTAATATGGCGGTTTTGTTTACTTTTCTCTTTTGTGTAATAATTTACTTAAGATATGAATACAAACGGCATTTAGACTAGTTACCGGGGAGTTCTTTCCATTTCAGAAGTAATTTGTCCAAAAATCGCCGCGAAACACGAAAAAACGCTAAAAATCCCACAAAAAATTTTGGAAAAATTTAAAAATCACAGCGAACAAAATATACCTTATTTGGTTAAAAGATACAAACTCGATTCCTCTTCGGAATGTAAAAAAAAAGCGGAGAAAAAAAAGCATAAAATCGCTAAAAATTACAAAAATTGATAAAAATTCAAAACATTGCAGAGGACAAAATTTACTACATTGGTTAAAAAAATTGAACCGGATTCATTTTATGTACGTCAAAAAACGCGAAAAAAATCTATAAATAGCATACAAATCGCTACAAATTCATAAATCCCAAAAGACAAAATTTAATATATTGGGCTAAAAGACTGAAACCGGATTCCTTTTACCATTTTTCAAAAATTTCAGAGAAACACGAAAAGACAGCTGAACAATTAAAAACACCAAATAAAATAAATTAAGACAGACATGAGCACACTTAAAAAATAAAATGTATAAAAAAATATACTTAAAAACATTTAAAATACATATTAGTAAACGTTTCGCCAAGCGACACGCAAGGAATCATCAGTACAAAAACTGCATACTACTATTGCATAACAAACGACTGAACAAATCAAGGACAGTTGAAGTTAGTTATTGTAAAAACAGACAATATTCATTAGGGACAGAACGAGCTGCATTCAAAGTCTGCGATCGCAATTGAGTAAACCAGCCCTCAAGGATTAATATCCCATGATAGCTGTTACAACCCGATTTCAAAATACTGGCATTCGCAATTAGCGGGATGTGATTCGTTTGAAGTGAATGCTGGACAATTTTTGAATTCAAATTACTATTTTTTAAAGCACTAGTATGTTCTTTTAGGCGAATTTCCAAAGATCTACCTGTTTTACCAATGTAGACACTATTGCAATCTTTACAGGGAATAATATAAACAACACCGGGTGAAACTGGTAGATGTTTGGAAATTCGCCTAAAAGAACATACTAGTGCTTTAAAAAATAGTAATTTGAATTCAAATATTGTCCAGCATTCACTTCAAACGAATCACATCCCGCTAATTGCGAACACCAGTATTTTGAAATCGGGTTGTAACAGCTATCATGGTAGATTACTCCTTGCGGGCTGGTTTACTCAATTGCGATCGTAGACTTTGAATGAAGCTCGTTCTGTCCCTAATGAATATTGTCTGTTTTTACAATAACTAACTTCAACTGTCCTTGATTTGTTCAGTCGTTTGTTATGCAATAGATTGTTTTTGTACTGATGATGTCTTGCGTGTCGCTTGGCGAAACGTTTACTAATATGTATTTTAGATGTTTTTAAGTATATTTTTTATAAATTTTATTTTTTAAGTGTGCTCATGTCTGTCTTAATTTATTTTATTTGGTGTTTTTAATAGTTTTTACATTCAGACGTTAAATGTATACATATTGCAAAATAGCTAAACAAGACTACAAGATTTATTATATAGGGGTAAAAGATTGAAACGGGATTCCTTTAAAGAATGTCCAAAATTGCCGCGGAACACAAAATATCGCATAAAAAAATTAATTAAACAATATAATTAAAAAGCTCCAGTAAAGTGTTAAACTATGTAACTAATATGACGGACTAACGGCCACGAAACAAGCCCCACTCCATTAGTTCGCCAAGTTTCTCAAATAACAAATCAACCAAGTTGCACAAAATTCAAAAGCAGTGATAAGAGCCATTAGGATTCAATGGACTGATCGCTTTAAAAGTATTCACGAAGGAAAAAACATAAATAAAAACCACCAGTTATAAAACACGAGTGAGTTAAAGTGACAAAACCAACACAAATGAGTGTGTAACATCCAGAAATGTGACAACCACCAGTAACAAAATTTACAATGTGACAAAACCCATGATAGTGACATAATAGCCAGTGAAACTCTCGCGAGAAGACTAAGTTTCAAAATGTGACAACCAGCACTAGGACAAGCTAGATTTATCAATTTATCAAGATAGAGACAAAAACCCAACCAATGATAATAGACAGAAACAACCCAAAACAGGGGTGAGCCCATAAAAGCGGCAAACAACCTTCACAGAGCCAAATAAAACAAAAATTGAAATCAGCCCATAAAAGCGGCGAATAAACTACAGGGACAACCTACCATGAACGTGACAAGCCAACAGACATGTCAAATATGTAAATCCATGTACGCTAATACGCCTGGTGCATGTACAATCCGTCGCAGGTGCAATACCCTCCAAGTTCCCTATGAATTATACCTCTGGCGGGCCTAGTCAGGTGAAGGTCTCGTCACCTGATTAAGGTTCTAAATTACGAGCCTAATTCATTTCTCTTCTTTAACTTTTGCTTTTTAAAAAAAGTCTGCCAATTCAACAAAGTTATATAGAAGTCTTGAAACGGCAAAAAAAAAAAAAAAAAAAAAAAAAAAAAAACTGTAGCAAACCACTAGAGAGTACTGCAGCAATGTTTCAAGTGGATCGCAATCATACTGTGATCAGGCGAATATCGTCCCGCGCCCAGGTACTAACTCGTCAATATAGGCACTCATGCCGGACAGGTAGGGACCTGGGTAGCGGTAAATATAAAAAAACTATGTAACTAATAATTCTTCTAAACTATGCCTATTATTAGTTTTTTCAATTAAAAACTTTTATGCTTTTTAAAAACCAATGATGTGGGAGGGGGTGGTGTAAATATTTTTTACTGACGACTAAAAATTTTTACTGGCTACCAGATTTTATCAAATTTGCAAAACCGTGGTGACAGCACACAATGAATAAAACTTTTTTAGTCTATATTTTTCCCCCTTTTTGTAATTTTTCTACTGTTATAATAGACTATATATTTCTTGAGTACGTAATCAAAAATGTAATTTAATTCAAGGAAAGCATGATTGAAATACTTTAAATAGAAATTATATTTTTAAAAGTTAATAAAAATTGTTTTGAAATTAAATATTACAAAACATATCACTTGAAATTCTGCAAAATAACAACCTTATAAACATTAAAAAATAGGAACACATTTGCCTTCTTTTAAAATGCTGTATTTTTCGAAATGTTTTTATATTTAATAAATCAAATCAAATTAAAAATATAATAGGATATCATATGGAATTTATTTACGCAGTATCTATATATATATTTCATTTCTAGGAATTGAATCAAAATACAATTTTTTAAGATGCATTTTATCTTTAAATTCTCAGAAGTTTATATATTTGAAAAATAAGGATATTTTCAAGTGATAAATATTTCCTCGAATTTTCAATACTAACACATCTTGAGATATAATAGAAATTCAATTGTCTTATATTGGCAACACACTGTTTCAGTGCCATTATTATGTTTTGATATCAGAAAAATCCTTATTTTCCTGTAAACTTTTTTAACCTTTTAATTGTTCATGATGTTAAATTAAGATTTTATTTATATGTTATTGTTTGTAACAGAGAGTAATAGGTTAAAAATAAATGTGCAACGTTAAATTAGCACAAATTAAAATAATTTCTAATGGCAAACAGCTGTTTCAGAGCCCTTAAGCTCCATCTTCAGTGACAACTCAAAAGGTAAAAACGAATTAAAAACTCCTAGGCCATGACCGCTTGCCTGCCATCTCTCGCCCCGCGGCCAGATGAAATGGCGTTGAATTTTTCAAAACAACAGCGGAGACGAGGAAACACACGTGACAGAGAGAATGAAAATATCAACGCCATTTCATCTGGCCGCGGGGCGAGAGATGGCAGGCAAGCGGTCATGGCCTAGGAGTTTTTAATTCGTTTTTACCTTTTGAGTTGGCACTGAAGATGGAGCTTAAGGGCTCTGAAACAGCTGTTTGCCATTAGAAATGATTTTAATTTGTGCTAATTTAACGTTGCACATTTATTTTTAATATAACGGCACAAAGTTTTAATCCACCTTTTAGAGTAATAGGTTACTAGCCTTATTTTTGTTATCTAATGGTTTAATTTTCTAAGTTTCAAATACATAATTCTAATCTCATAGAATGTTAGGAATCAAAATTTAAATATCGAGTACATAAAAAAACACATTTGATAAATATAACTAAATTCGATAAATGTAACAATATTTAATAATGAATAAAGTAGATAATTTATGTTTTGAAAATGCATCATATAATATATTATAATATAGCCTATAATATCTTATGTAATCTATGTAATTTACTTTATGACACCTGCTTCTTTGGTAGCACAGTCTACTAATGAACAATATTTCTAGTAAACAATACTAATGAACAGTCCTTATCGAATTCCATTTCTGATTACCTAATTTCTAGCACACTGGAATCCATTTTAACCATTTGAATACTGAAGTCTAAAAACTGGATAGCATTTAAAATACAGCAAGCACCCGTATACTGAAATATGCTGGGAAATTTTTTCTCCCCCTTTATTCTATCTGTTTTTTGTCAGCAACACAATGAGAAAGCAGCTATATTTGAAACTGGAACCTCCATAAGATAACTAGTTTAAAAGTATCCCCAACCGTGCAGTACAATAATCTCCTACACTGGGGCAATATTTGGATTTTTCCTATGGGGAGATAATACATCACCTCTTTCTCAGGCATTCAGGCTGTCTCGTAGTAGTTTGCTTGGCCGGGCATTTTGGGCGGTTTAGTAGCAAAAGGGTTAAGCTGCAAGCTGTCAGTTTGTTTAGGCCTCTTGTGCAAAATTTTAACTTAGCATCCGAAAAGTAACCGAATAGTACTTCTATTGCTCATTAATGACTCCCAAATGACTATAAATTTAATACTAGAGTAATATGTCTTCATATAATCTTCGAGGTTTGTAGTTTAAATTTAGATGTTCAGAAAGATAAAAAAAAAAGATATATATTTTTTAAATAAAGCATGCACAGTAATTGGTATTAATTACATATTATTCATAAATTGTCAATATAATATAGCGTATAAATAAAAACAGGACAATTGCACCATAATTTTTATAATTAAAATAATGTATTAAAATCAAATACAACATTTGCTAAATGGTACAGGATGACGTTCGCAGAAGCGAAACGAAACATAGATTTTTAAATGTGTTTGTAAATTCACGATTTTAATGTGTATACCATTTAGCAAATGTTGTATTTGATTTTAATACATTATTTTAATTATAATATAGCATAATTTGGCATATATGTAATGTACAATGGCAATAGTTATATCGTAAATTTGTCTCACAAATTCTCTTGTCTTCCACATGTCAGATCCACACAGATTTTTTTTCAGTATGTTCTCTTTATATTGTTCTCTATCTCCCGACCTGAACTATTTCTTTCTGTTGGGATATGTAAATGACGTTGTCTACACTGTTAAAATCTTCAGCTTTTGCTGCAGACACACTAAACCGCTTTTTTAGAAAACGGTTACTTTACTATATTATGGAGCAATTTCACTGGTCAAAATAGAGATATTCTATAAAAGCGGTGGAGTGACTATGCAGCAAAAGCTGAATTTTTTTTTACAGTGTACATATCGCTCATTTGCTGCAACAACGTCATAACTCAAACATCATGATTTTCCAGGAGACTCATATGCAGTATTAAATAATTAATTAATTTTTGGAAACTATAATACGACACTATCGCCATCCTGTAGGCAATCAAAAAAACTCAAAAATGACACTCTACTAGTTAAAAGTTCGCATCGTTAAAATTGTATCTGTGCTTTTATTTCAAAAATCGTAATTTTTGAGTTATGACGTTGTTGCAGCAAATGAACAATATCATTTATTACACGAGATGCACGTGAATTCCAAGATAGTTCTGACTCTCTGGTGGAAATCGTTGATGAGAAAATTACTAAAGCAAATCCCACATTGGACATTTAAGCGTTAAAGTAGGAATAATTATTGACACGAAAACCTGGACTGGTACGTCACATATGTTTATATTTAATTTCACATTTTTTTTATAAATGCAAATGGTTGAAAACGTTTAATCGTTTTGAAACAAGCTACGCTATTTAAAAGCACTCCACGAGAGAGTTGCAAAATACATGAAAATATATGGATGTCCATACATATTTTAATATATGGATTTTCAGCGAAATGTATTTTTTTAAATCGAAGTAAGTCCAATCTTAAGAAATCAAACAATAACTTAAGGGGGACTAGAAAATTCTTATATCACTAAAAAAATTACTTTTTGCCATTATTATTTTTATAATGTTTGAACCTTTAAAAAGATCGTACATATGGTTTGAGAGTAAATGTGCTAAAATTATGGTCGCACGAGCCGGAAACGTTAAACTAGAAACTTGAGATATGATCCAAGAGCAAAACTTTGAACTCAGTTAACTTCAAGCAAAGCTTTCCAGCGCTTTTGCCACGATAACATTTGAACAATTTAAAAAATTTACATCTTTATTCTTTTTTTCTTTTCATAAAGGAAACTACATTCTCTGCAAACTACACCTGTAAAACAAACAAAATCATTTTTTACAAGTTATAACAAAAAAAATCAATGTTAATGAATTATGATTTTTTAGTATATATATATATATATATATATTTGTATTTTTTTTTCTTTTAGGTGTAATTGAGAAACAATATAATAAACTGTATAAAACAGAATTAACGACTCAAAAATATATAACCTGGAACTACAAATGTGACAAAACTATTTTTGAAGATTAATTTTTTTTAATTTTGTTATACAATATTGAAATTTTTGCCATCGTTTTCTAGAATTTAACAGACATTTTTTGTTTCTTTAAAATGTAAATATTATTATTTTTTAAGTAATTGTCTAAAATAACTACAGACTTCCTAATCCACGATCAAACTTAAAGAAATTTTCATCATCTGTTGTTGTTGCACATCCCCTTAGGCCAGCAGGGCTAGACCAGGTACATGATATTATACACCCTAAGGAAATCCAGCACCATTAAGAGATCATCAATAAGATCCTGCATGGAGAGCCCCAGACACTCAAGTATATGATCAGGGGAGGCCTGCTCAGGGAAATACTTGGTGCATATTTCAAAGCACTTGGTGCCGTCAGAAAATTTCATAGTTCTAAGATTCCGACTACGAAGGCGAGCAAGAGTGATTTGTTCCTGCCTGTTATAACCAAGAGCAAGAGATCTTCCCGGTCGAATACTCTGATACCAGTTGTGCTCTGGTGAAACAATCCAAGTGATCCTATCCTTGCTTTTTGTTAGTGAGGAAGTCTCCAAATATGTGAGGGGTGCAGAATGCACCGAGACATCACCACCTTGGCCAAGGTGTCCGCGATCTTATTTCTTTCAAGATCGACATTGGAAAGAATCCACTATAGATGTATCCGAAAAAACAAGGAAAGTCGTTTAAGTCTGTTAAGAATAGTTACTCCGATTTTCATCATCTGAAAATTTCTGGTCCTTTTAATGAAGTCGAGGAAAGTTTTCCTCTCTGAAAGAAATATGCAGAGGGGGCTTAATTTCGTTGGACAAAAACAAAACCCGGATTATTATGCCATATTGTCGAATGCAAGAGTCTAGATGACTATAAACTAATGGAACACACAAAGTTTGTAGCGTGCGTGTCAAGGCCGTTCCCAGCAAGCTCAGTCATGATGCGAGTATAAGGTTTAAAGTACGTTTATTTAAACTATGCGGACAAGGATGTGGCAGAGTTAATTAGCAAGGTTTTGCCTATATTAAAAGTCGATCCACAAAATGCAATCACTAACTTGATCTTCAGTAGAAATGGCTGAAACGTTTTACAAAAACCAAGTGCCACTTCAATGAAGTACACTGGTAGTAAAATCCACTACCAAATCCAGCGGTCACTCAATGCTTTCAGCTGAAACACAAGAAGCATTCATAAAAATCGTTAATATAATCTAACTTTTGATATACTAGCAATCCGTGGCTGCTGAATAGCTTGTATTCAGATTATAACTCAAAAGTTCTTACCAACGGCTAATCTTTGATTTAGCTAAACTTCAATTCGGTGATTGAAAGCACAGTGGTAGCTTATCTGCGGAGACCTCATTTCACCACTCAAGAACAGATTCGACCCAAATTTGCTGATGCAATCTTTCGTTTCAGCCTTTATACTTTGCCGATTGATCAACGAAGCTAAAATTTGCATAAACTGACAGCGAAACACAGAAACCACAGACTCCAAAGGTTACATGCATACTTTGAAGTTAAAATAAAAGGTGTGATGATGACATCACGTTTGCATTCAAAACAATATAATGCCTTTATAAGACAACTGCTTGTCCATGACAAGTTTACTTTATATCGAAATATTCGTTGTGGCTACCCAATGGTACGCTGAAAATATCTCATGGGTAAATCAATTCTTTGCCATATATGTTTGGCAGCATGTTCATGTCAATTGACCAATATGCTGCGCAGATTTGGCATTTCAATTCACACGTATAGTTTGGAGTGTCAGACTTTAAACCTGATCGTTAATAAATAGTATACCCTAGCTAATCCAGTTTCGGTTAACAGTGTATTGAAATCTAGGTGTGAAATGTCTGTTGTGAATAACACTCATTCAAACCAGTTCTTATAACTTACAATTAATATTTCTGAAATTATTCAGATATGAAATTCCAAAACAATTTACTGCATGCTTAATTAATTAGCCGAATGCTTAAATAATTTGCTGCGTGCTTAAGACAAAATTAACAAAATGAGTTTTTTGTATGCAAAACGGAAGATTACTTCAATAATTTAAAAAAAAATTACACGCATCTCTACAAATTTTCAAATTACTAATACATTATCAATATTTTTTTAAAAATAAAATATGTTTATGTAACGTTTTGTGATGTTCGCGTTACAATACAAATTCGCTCTCTTTAGGATTATTTTATATTACGCAAATTCTTCAAATTTTGTATAAAGAGTGGCTGTAATATCTAAGTTAAGTTAGTCATGAAAAACAGAATATTTCAATAATACCTATACAATGTATATATATATATATATATATATATATATTAGTCCTGTCATTTTAGGAAAAATAGCGGAAAAAAATTAGAACAAAGCAGGATTTTTGCACAGATGCTAGTTAGGGTATGTATTTTAACATACTAAAAGTCATCATCGATCCGGTGTGAGCTTTCGCCGCCAGGGGGCGCGAATGATCCTGAAAATCGGTTTATTGAGAATATCTCATTAATGATGACATCTAGAAAAAAAACAGTTCAATTGAAAAGATGTAGAAAATTTAATTTCCTACAAAAAGTGTGTATAACATTATATCGTCACACCAACGCTTCTCTGTCAAAAATCAAGAACAGTGAACGTACTTAGAAGAAAAACGATAAAAATACGAAAAATCTGCTGCTAATTTAAAAAAAAAATTATATTGAAAGGTATAAAATTCTTACTTTTGAAGAAAGGAGGTGAATGTATAATATGCTTATTTATATACCACTCTTCAGGTAAAGCATTTAGCGCATTTTTTAAAAAATTCTGGTTCCTCCCCTCTAGGCCTAATCAACATATAATGACTGACTTGTTCAAATCTCAATCATTCGACTACTTGAATAGTCGTTTGCACATCTACAACTTCTTCACTCGATTTAATTTCTTCATCATCTGTATTTTTTCTTCAGTTGTTCACTATTTTCGGGTTGGCCTTCGATATCATCAATAAATTCAGGTGTAGCGATTCCCTCAGTCCTTGCAATGGGCATGATATTGTCAGTATCCTCCTCATCTTCTAATTCAACATTACTTGCATTGTGACATGAAATTCCGCAACAATTTACGTAAATATAAGAGCACTTGAATCCAATTTTTTGGCATCCACACGCTTTGTCACATCCTTTGGAGCAAGTACAAAAAATGTATCCAATAATATTTTTTGGTGCGTTCGGTAAGGTAACTGGAATTCAAAAACAAATCAAGTGCATTTTGCCAGCTCCAGTTTTCAGGAAGAAGTTTATTGCCTATCCAATATTGTATTCGATGATAAACACATAAACGGTGCAATTTAGCTGCGCCCATTGTAAGCGGTAATGATGAAAGCCTTTTTTTTTCACCAACAGCAACTCCTTTCTTGAAACATATATAAAGGTACTTGTTCAGATAAATTTTTGTTTTACTACCATATAAAGCAAAATGAATAGTTTTCCCTGTCTCGAATATTTCAATTTGCAATGCTTTGCCACTTTTAAAAGTGCTGGCAGTTTGTATGTTACGGTTTCCTACCCTTTTCAAAATTTTTAATAGCGACATTTTGCCTTTCTCAAGCATTGCTGTGTAGAATCACAACCTCAAAAAGCGTGAAGAAACGATATATGATCTTTCAGAACTGCATCATTATTGAAACTGTGCGAAGAATACAAGGTGGTTGTAATTCTTGTTCTTTGAGTCTTATTAAAAATATCACTGTCTCTGAAGGTGCTAAGGCAGTCAACAATACGAACAAGTAAGCTTCGTCGCCTACAATAACAGCCAGCGTACCAGACTTTGCCACTTCAATGGCTGCGTTAACAATAAGTGTATCAGAATTTCTCTCAGCCTGTTTCGCTTCGAAACCATTCTCCATAAATTTCTCCTTGAGAATAGAGATGAGGTGTGTCGTTTTTTGATATTTAGATAAAAACTTTTGTCTAATTGACACATTCATTTCTTCGTTAATATCGTTGTCGAAAGCAATTTTCGAATACCGATGAGTTCAATCGGCGTCTTTTGTATTCTAAACTTCGTCAGAGTAAAGATCGAAAAAGGTTACGAATTTACCACAATAGTTTCCTAGGATATAAGAAATATAACTTTCTACGATACTCCTGTATGAGGAAAGTGCAGATGATGTCACTGTGGGGAAGCGAGAAATACCTGACAGTCGTTAAGACTACGATTGTGTTCAAGCGGTCTGATTAGTCTTCGATAAAAAAAAAATCTGTGATATAATTGGTCTGCGTCACCATGATGATTCCTGCAATGATTGCTAAGGTGAAAATGTATATTGGTTGATGAAAATGTTTGTAAACATGTCCTTTCCTTATTTACTGATTTCCACTTACTTGGTAAAAAACCCTTATAAAGAATTTGTGCTGGCACCTTGCTTCAGCTGCAACCAAGTCAATAACATTAGATAAACGCTTACTGACTTCTTTGCCCTATTTGTCTTCACTGCAGACACAAATAGACTATTTTTCCCCTCTACGCTTTAACTATTATCACTCTTTCACAAAACTTTAGAGATTTCTTTTTTCCTTCAGTATAAAAGCTTCTTCCAATATATCAGCACATAGTTTGTAAACGTTTTTCATTGAATTCAAACAAGCGATTGTATGCAACAGATTTCTTGTACGATTTAACAGAATTCTTTATTGTATAATTTTTCCGACACGTTGGATGGACTATAATTCCACTATTGTTTTGTGCCATTTCTTCAAATGCTGTCCAATTATTGTCACTTCATTCCAAACTTTAGATCACAAGTGACTTCAGTGCCTTTTTCCAATCATTCACAACTCAGCTCTCACCACATAGAAGAGAAAATACTTCGTCAATCTCCATTTTAACGCTCTCGATCAACAATCAAGAAAGAGTCATTTTACACTTTCAAAACTATTTAAAACTTTCTACAATAGGCGTGGAAAATAACACTATTTACTTTCTAAAAACTCACAAAGAATACTTTATTCAGTAAGTTAGGGTAATTTAATTAATACCAGTGAAATGCTCATCAATTGAAATAAAACACGGCAAAGATACCAGCACGTGGTATATTTCGACATAAGCATGAGATGCCACGACAATGACTATTTCACCAGCTTGCGAAATCAGTCTACAGAGAAAAGGACAGAAGAGGAGGTGTAGAGTTCGAAAATAGATAGGTATTTTTTCTGCTTCTTGGACGCGTTCAATACAATCGTTTCTATATTTTTTCCAGTTATGTTCATTGCTTTTGATATTTGACAGCGAAGGGTTGTTGTGCAAAAAAATGTTATGGACACTTTTTGTAGGAAGTTAAATTTTCTACATCTTTTTAACTTAACTTTTTTTACTAGATGCCATCGTTAATCAGATATTCACGAAAAAACAATTTTCAAGATTATTCGTGTCCCCTGGCGGCAAAAGCTCACATCGTGTCGATGAGGACTTTTAGTATGTTAAACTACATACCTCAATGGGCACCTGTGCAAAAATCCACCTCTGTTCTAATTTTTTTCGCTATTTGTCAAAAAAAGTATTAAAATGACTATAGTATATAACTGGAGTAGTTAAATTTTTATTTAAATACTTTTAAGAGTAACTCTAAAAATTTCATTTCATAAAACAATATGCATGCTTTCGTGTAAAATAAGGCATAATATCCGTATACCAAACATCACTTTCTGATACCCTAAGATAAGCATTAAACAACAAATGTTTCGTTTTCAATTAATCAAAAATCGTATTTGATAGATTATTTAAGAGAATACCGCAAACGAACCTTTTATTTTTATGAATGAAAATGTTATAATTTAATGCTGCTTTGTTTTCTAGAGCAATGACCTTTTATATAAATTATTTATTGCTGAAATTACTTTTTCTCGTTCGAAGACATCTGTTAACTTGATGTCTGCAATCTTGTTAATATATGGATTTTTTATTTTATAAACATCAGTTGTAAAATGTTATATATTTCCTTTTGAGAAAGTTATTGTTTTAATAATATTTCAAAATGAATTGTGTTTTAATGTGTTCAAAGAAAACTTGCGAGTTTAATTAATCCCATTCATGCGACACATTTGGAATATTTCATTTAAAAAAAAATTAGTTGCAATTAATAAAAGAGAAGATGTTTTATTCAATTATGAAAGAATTTCAGAGCGCATGTAAAAAATCGTTGGAAGTTTCGCATTTTCACTTATTATTTCTTAGAATTTTTTATGTAATTAACTAAGCTAATATAATAATGCATATAAAATTTCTAAATGCAATTTTTAGAAAGCGTTCAGAAGTTAAACAAATAGAAAATAAATAAGGTAAAAATTTAAATTAAAATAAACAAACGGCAACGTCTAAAACAAAAACGAAAATTAGCTAGAAATATTTATCATGAAGCTTTGCCAATTTTTCAGAAACACGTCTATACGTCGACGCAAAAATAATAGGTTATTATCATCAGAAGCCAATACACACGTTTAATGAGTAAGCCAAATACGTATTAAGTTATGGTATATGGACGAACTGTTCATAAAACAGAATGTCCATAAAATAAAATGAATTTCAAAATATGGATACTAATTTAACTGTTGTATATTAATAATGGATGATTTTCCAAATAATTTTCGTCCAATGTTCAACATAGTGATACCGAGGTTCTCAACCACAATTCGTTCAAAAACATTTCGGAAATTTATACTTATAGAAATAATGACAAAGGAATAATTAGCCCTCACCTCTCATGTTATTCCCTGTATTTTCTCTTTAAAACATCATACTATAAAGTACAATACAGTAAATTATAAAAACTAGAGTACTCTAAAGTACACAAAGTAATTAAAATTTCGTAACATTTTAATATTTTTTTCTAAATATTAATCATACCTTTACTGGTGAAAACTGATGATTTTAGATCATGGTGTTTGAGGAGAAAGAGCAAGAGAGTTTTTTCTTAGTTTTTTTCTAGATTTTTACTGCAATTAAAATAACTCGCTGTTTTTGAATATCATGATGCATAAAATACCTTATCACCGGAATCACTAATAGGCTATGAGACTATGAAAACCGAAAAATAGAAAGTAAATAAAAATAAAATCAGTAGATTTAGAAACGTGGAATCACCAGATAAGCATTTTTTTTAATTCTTCTCACTTCATGTATGTGAGCTTGACGTTCATCACAAAATATGTTTACTGGCGTTTTCTACGTCTTTTATCCCAGTTTGGTCGGTATGGAAACGACACTCTCACCGATCGAATTTCTTGTCAGATAGCCAAATTTTTCGACAATTATTTTTTTACTGTGTTATGTTAACAATGAAAAACATCCATTCCCTGTGATAGGTTGCTATAATCTACATTTTTGTTGTTATGAATTTTACATTTAGCTATTAAGTATAAATATATATTTTTCCCGTGCATGTAAATAAATTAAACATGAAAGCATTTAAAAGAAATACAAACATTAAACTGCATTAAACTTTAAAAAATATTTTTTTTGACAGATATTTTAAAATACTTAAGTTACACTGAAACCGGTTCAGAGAAACTAACATAGATTTACAATATGTCAATTCAAATTATAACAAATATAATTTCTTTGATAAACTCCCATTAACATGACAAGAAATCTTAAACGATATCTGAAAATTCTTGCCTTCTATGGAAAATAACAAACATGGTTTTTTATTTTTAAAAACAGGCAAACAAAATATTAGTTTATATGTTTAAACTACAGCTTTAAGTTTACAATATTTCTACAAACGAATTTATAAGAAATATGAATGTGTTTTCTTATTCGTTATAGCAATGTTTCACATGAAAAAAGAATATCATACATGTTTAGTATAATTTCAAGAGAATACCATGTGAGCAAGGAGTTGTTTTTAAAGATCCAATACACATATTAACAGTGTATAACTAGTACCAGCGGTATGAGAATATTACAAAAATAAATACAAATACATCTATATCAACAGTTACGATCTATTAAATTCTAGAAATGTTAATGTCTCTAATGCTAGACACACTTAAAGAATGTAATGCTGTTGCACAAAAATTATTAGATACTTTAAAAATAACTTATGTGTAACATCGTTGCAATTATTTTAAAGTGTGTCTAGAAGTAGAGAAATTTTCATTTCTAGAACGACACATATAGCAAAACTTGATATATATATATATGTAATATTCCAAGACCTATTGTACTAGTATGTTATTATTATTTTGACTTACTTCATTGCCCAAAGCTATTCAAATGCGAAAGCTGCGATGCACAACTTTCAGTAGAACAATGAAATGGATCTAATTTCCTCAGAAACCGATGAGATATCCGGGAGCTAAAATACTTTCACAAATTCCAAATGAACTATGGGTGTCGCTCCTAATGTATCCACTGCCTCTGTCATAGATGTAAATTGCTCAAATAGTATTACCATAAGTTGAATTTATAAAAAAAAAACGCCGAAATCAAACATTTAAAAAAAAAATCCCAGATGGCCTTTGAAATTTTAAAAACATGCATATTTTTTCATAAATATAATTAGGAATAGAAATATCTTTAAAAAATGTGATTAATTAATTCATTTTCTTCATGAACAGAAATGTTAAGACTAAATATACACAGTTCTTTCTATTAATAAAAAGTAGAAATTTTAAAATCGTTAACTTTTCATGAAGGAGATTTTTTTAAATGTATATAAATCTAAAATAATCAAACTTGGTGTTTAAATGAAACCAAATAAATCTTAACTTATCCGATACAAAATGATTTATATTATGTATAATGCTTTTGAATGATAGAAAACTTTCTCATGATAAAGCATCAAAATTTCATGCTGTTATTAAAGGACATTGTTTTCTGGAAAAGATCTCTGCTTAACATTTTTTATCACATTTCCAGTATATTTATTACTTTTCTTGTTAAGCTGTTCTTTATACTAGCATTTCTTTAAAGATCGTCAAACAGAACGTCAAGACAGTGCTATTGTAACTTTTCACATCCATAAATAAAAGTTTCACTTTTTTTCCCGGTAAGAATGAAAAAAATATATATATATATGTACTTATCCACAGAGAGCTTTAGTATAAGCATCATGCATACATTTTAAGTACATGAAACATTTAAATTAAAGGGTTATTATTGTTTAAAGTGATAAAAACATAACACAAAAGGTTTAAAAATACCTTTTACAGATGACATAAATTTATTTCGTACAAACGGTGACATCTTCAGATCAAAATGATAAATAAAATATTCTCACCAAGTTTTTGAAAATTATAAACATAAATCACGAGATCACATAGAATAGAGCCGTTGCAGATTGATTTCACGAACAGTAAAATAATTTTTCCATAAAGAGTTTATTTCCCATCCATTATCTGTGAATCAATAGAAATATATTTGCGAAATGATAATATTTGCAACGAATCACTTTCTTTTGAACTACCTAAAATTTGGCACGCGATACTTTACAAATTAAACAAGAACGAAAAATCATGCGTCAAGCATAGATTATGTAACACTTTCCAACGCTTCCAAAATAATTTTACAAATCATACCGTTTAATAAGCTAAAAGATAACATCTGAGTAATCCGAATACTTTTATTCAGCCCTGTATAGGATCTATAGATTTGTATATATACTACATAGGATGCTAAATTTTAGTTCAGTTAGGAAACGCGTAGCACAGTTTAAAATTCTCCGTCTGGAGTTAAATAATACGGAAATGTGTTCGCGAACTTTTGTGCTTCCCTGTATAGGATCTTCAGAATTTATACACACCACGTAATAGACAAAAAGCGAGTTAAAATTAAAATCGCGTTCAGTAACTTACAACGCACTTCCAGCAATTATTTTTAACAGACAGTAGAGAATTCTTTTGTGTGTCCCTGTAAAGGAACGATGACTGCTGTACACACACTATTCTGTAGTAAGCCTCTAGTAATGCACATTAGTGATATATATAAATTACAATGCGTTTAAAATTGTGAAACATTATTTAATTAAACCGCAGACGATTTTTCTCCATAGACGTAATGTAACGGAATTCTTTTGATTGTCCCTGTAAAGTAACTATAAGTGCTAGGCACACCCTATTCCATATTAAGCTTCTTGTAATGCACCTTAGTGATATATATCAATTGCAATGTGTTTGAAATTGTGTAACATCATTAAAATAAACCGCAAATGATTTCTCCCCATAGACCGTAATGTAACGAAATTCTTTTGAGTGTCCCTGTAAAAAAACTATAGGTGCTACACACTTTCGTTGAAATAGGGAACATGCTATAGATAACGACTATAACATATAAAAATTGCAGTGCAATCCGAGCATATTTACGGGAGTTAGAGCACGGCCAGACGGCCAGACGGCCAGACGGCAGACGGCGGACAAACCGAAGTCATAAACACTTTTCAACTAGGTTGGAAGGTGTTAAAAAGGCAATAAAAATTAAATAATAATTTTCACGTTTTCCAGTTGACCAATTTAAGGACTTGCTTACATTGGACATGTGATCTCGTGATTTATGTTTATCATTTTCAAAAACTTTGCGAGAATATTTTATTTATCATTTTGTTCTGAAGATGCCGCCGTTCGAGCGACGGAAATATATGTCATGTATATTAAAAGGTATTTGTAAACCTTTTATGTTATGTTTTTATCTTTTTAAGCACTAATTATACTTTAATTTAAAGTTAACAAGTGATTTTATTATAATTTTTGTTACATGAAACATGTTATATTTCAAGATATAATAAATATTTGTATATACAAAATATTGTATAAAGATTTTACTTTTAGTCTTCGATCTTGAATCCGTCAAGCAATGTTTCTAACTTGAATATTTTAAATTACAAGTAATGAACTTTTTCTTTCGTATGCACTGAACGATGAAATAAATGAACAGAACACACAAAAAGGTTCGAAATTTTATTAAAATGTTATTTACTACTTTTACACAAATATTATTTTTGTTAATGTAAACACAAATTACATTTATTAGTTAATTTTTTTTAATGTATATAAACACACTTATACAGTGTTTTATGTATTTATAAGATCACTGCTGTTTGTGTTATTTATTAAACACGAAAAAGTTAAGTGTCAATTTAATTTCGTATAATTAAAATAAGACAATTTTTTTTTCACAAACTTAATCTTACAATTAAATATAATTTCTTTTTTAAAATTTAGCGAGTTACGTTAAAATTTAAAGTATTTTTATTGAATAAATATTATTCGTAGTTATTGTACCATGCTAGAAGATTATTGTTTTTTGTAATCCACACCAAATTCAACCCACATAATGGAACAATCTAGAAAATTAACAAAAGA
Source organism: Maratus michaelseni (assembly GCA_963931845.1). Lineage (NCBI taxonomy): Eukaryota > Metazoa > Arthropoda > Arachnida > Araneae > Salticidae > Maratus > Maratus michaelseni. The sequence continues at coordinate 356,204,963 of OZ007591.1, read as the reverse complement.
GCGTTTCGATTGCTAAAATTTTAGTGTACGACGGTGGTTTGATACGTTCTCGGCCTGACAGAGAAAACGCAAGATTTTCGGCATAATTTCATATTATTTTTCAATGTAGTCCCCTTTCAACTCAATACATTGAAGTACACTCTTGTGTGCGAATTCTTTAGTGTAGCCCTGTACGAGGGTGATTCAAAAATTTCCCGGCCTGAAAAAGAAAATACAAAATTTTTGACAATATTTCATTTTATTTACCAACTTGCAACACAATACATTTCAGAAGACTCTTGAGAAATGTTCATCCTTTGGCGTTTTGGTCGACGTTCAACAAGCGCGGTACGCATCGAGCGGAAAGATTTTTCATACCCAAAACATCGTGTAAAATGCGGTGGACACGGTGTATCGAGATATTTGCAATGTTAGTAAGTTTGCGTATCTTCAATCGGCGACCATTCAATACGGCATTGTGAATTTTGGAGACGATTTCGTCGGTCGTAGCGGTTTTTGGGCATCCTGAGCGTTCATCATCGTGAATTGATTTCCTAACATGTTTAAATTCTGCAGCCCACTTTTTTATCGTCGAATATGAATAATAAGAATCCTTTAAGATAGACTGTAACATTTTTTGTATGTTCGTGGGGGTTAAATATTTTTTAACAATGTATTTTATGACAGCTCGAACTTCATTTTTTTTTCCATTTTTCGAAAAATGTGAAAACTTGTTTACTTTACTTTATCGCCCAGAAATAACCGATAAACTCATGCATCTGAAACTCGGCGGCATGTCCTGTAAAGGATCATACTTTACAAACAACATTGTCATTTGGTCATACATGTTCCTTTTCTGTGTTAGGCCGAGAATATATCAAACAGCTCTCGTATTTACAGTGTATTTGCAGAGAATCATTAGAAAAATATTTTTTTCTTGATAAAATATGCCATTTTTGTATATATGTTTCTTCACTCAACATTGAAGAATCATCTATCTATAATATCTGTTTTTCACCTTAGTTAGACTTAACCCTTCTTTGCATGAGTTTTTCTTTTACAATTGTGTTTTTTTATACATATATTAAATAATAGACACCAGAAATTTTAAGATAGATTTTTAACTTTGTTCAGCAAAATAGTTCACGGGAAATTTACTGGATTAATATTTCTATATAAATATAGTGGTGGCGAAGAAGTTGATTTATTTATTAAAAGTTAAATAAACAGTGATGGAAATTTACATCACTATGCAATTAAGGGTTAATACATGTTTTTTCGAAAATATTTACACGGAACTGCACTCTTCGGTCTGGATCATCCTTATTGAGAATGTTAATTAACATAAGAATGTAACTTTTCCAATATAGGCCATTTAAAATGCGATGAAAGCATGTTTTTTAAGATACTACGTCGTGATCCTGCGGAACAGATTTCATGGATTATATATTTTCTTTTTAAAATTTAGCGTGTTATATTAACATTTGACATATATTTTTTTTTTATAAATATTATTCGTAATTATTGCACCATGCTAGAAGATTATCTTTTTTAGTAATTCACAAATTAATACCCGACACAACTCACATAACGAATCAATCTAGAAATTTAACGAAAGAGCTCTTCGCTTGCTAAACATTGAGTGTGTTTACAGTGTATTTGCAGAGAATCGTTAGAAGAATACTTTTTTCGTGATAAAATATGTCATTTTTGCAGGTATGTTTCTTCATTCAACATTGAAGAAGCATCTAATATCTATAACATCTGTTTTTCGCCTTAGTCATATTTAATGCATGTTGTTTCGAAAATAACTATACGGAGCTGCATTGCCCGGTATGAATCATACGTATGGAGATCGTTGATTAACATATGAATATAATTTTTCAAATGTAGTCTTTAAAATCTATGAAAGCTTGATTTTAAGATACTAAGTCGTAATCCGTATGCGGAATAGATTTCATTGGTTGTTTGTCCTATATTTTCAGTAGGAATTCTGAGGTGTCTAAATCTAGTGATTATAAATTGCGTAGTGTGAACTGTTTGAAAACCTCTCCTAAACTTACGTTTTAGGTAGCTTTCATTACAAAAATCTACCTATTGCAGCCGTTCGGAGGAAAGCAATTCCAAAACATTTTAGTATATTTTCACTGATTATGACCCCTAGAACCCCAAACCACCCTCCGTTGAAATGTTGATTTATATATATATATATATACATATATCCATATAGCTAACATATGTCATGCTGTAACTCTCTTATTTATTAACCGATTTGGATGTGACTAAGTATGTGTGTAGGACATACCAAGGTCTCGACCGAGTTCGTTGGGCAGCTTCAACCGCCATCTTGTTTCAAAATAGCGGCCAGTTACAAATTTTTAATTTTTTTAAATTCAAAAAGTTATACAAAAAATGTTAAATTGAAAACATTGTTTCTATTATTCGTTAGAACGTGATACAAATATTCTGGAACAATTTTAGTTTTGGCTATATCTTGAAAAATGGCTGATATATAGCAGTTTGAAATTCTAGGGTGGCTGACATTTTGAAACAATCTGATTTTTGTTATGCTGTAATTCTCATGCTGAAATTCGCATTCAAATTCGATATTAACAAAAACCGGGATTGAATCTGCTATAATCGGGTTCCAAGCAATTTAGCTTCGGGTGTTTGAGAAAAATGAGTTGCATTTTTAAAAACATGGACTATGAAAGCTACCTTTTCCTCACTGAAAGAAATAGAAGAACGTGTTAGTTCTTAACGAATAAATTGTGTATTCATTTTTAAAGAACCTGTATATGCTTAGCGTAATAAAATATGTATTTTTAATTCAAAGTTCAAGAAATGATTATCTATACTATCTCCTAAACGCATTATTTACACTTAATATAAGTTAAATCAAATGCACACTGACTAAATTCCGTCAAACTCTGAAAGCTTCAGACGATTCAGTCATAAATAACTTGAGGGATCAAATGTCTACTATTGACTATTTGGACTTAATAAAGATTAAATCTAATTTGGCTGTGTATATACTTATTTTAGTAACTCATTGAAAAAACTAGATTGTATAGATAAATATAATTAAAAATTGCTCTTACTGCATTTATTGACTTGAGATTCAGAAGTAATATTATCATACATTATTGATATTCTACTTTACATTATAATTATAAATAGTGTAACGTATTATTAACCATAGGGAAAATGGTTGTTGTTTTCGGTCGAGAATGGACTTCTTGGCGTCGTCACTTTATTCTTTTAAGCGTTTTTAACGAAATTCTGTAACTTTAGAAGACTTTTTTTTTACCGTTTTTAACGAAATTTTGTAACTTTAGAAGAATTCTTCTTTGAATAGGCAATATAAATGCATAAAATCGTTACAGAACAAATAAAGTTATAAAAATGATAGATGCAAACTATCAGATATAAAAAAAAGCCGAATTCAAAAATTGACGTGGTATGAGAAATCGTCTTATAAAGAAAAAAACTTGGTCTTTAACTTTAATTTCTTCAAAATGCCTTTAGCTCAGACATCAATCTAAACAAGAAATAGGGTTATTCTAGGAAGGAACCGATAAAATATCAAGGTATATATTAAGGATAAGGTATAGTAATGGAAAATACGTTTCAATAACTGCGGCGATGATTCAAACGAATATTTTTGCGAGGACAGAGAATGCCAGGATCTCTTAAACTGTAGTATTGGAAAATGCGTTTATTTGTAGATGGTTCCGATGAATATTTTTGAATAATTAATATTTTCAATTAATTTGAATTTTTTTAAGTATTCGGAACAATTTTCCAATGGTTGTTGTAATTTTTTAAATTACAATTTTTATTATTATTATTATTATGAGATTTTTTTTTCATTTCCTTTGGATACGTATCATGAAACATACATTGCTTAATACATTAGCTCTATATTTATATGCCTTTTTAATTGTAAACTATTATATTGTATTCTTACAGTATTTGTAATTCGTCCTTACAGGAAACATGTTGGAAACTGAACTTCAAGCGTGACAAATGAGGTGCGTTCGTACTATTAAGAGTTTTATAAATATTCCGATCTTAGTGCAATAGCTGTTTCACTCTTATGCAATAATTCATGAATACAAAATTTATTTTAAGTGCAGATTTTCATATTATAGATACTAATATTATTTTTAAAATAAAGTTTCAATACACTTTTACAAACTATTAATTACAATTCTGTTACAAGAAAATTATACTATACGCAAATATCAAATACAAGACTATATAAAAAAAAAATCATCGTTATTATTTCACTGAAAAAAATGAATTATATCGTCTGTTATTATGAGATGATTAATTTCTGTAATTTCGGTATAAGTACATTTTAAGTAGGCAACATTTTATCTTTTGTTGACATTTACTGAAATTCCAATGGGAAAACTAAGCCTACCATTGGAAATTTCAAAACTCGAAATTCATATTTAGACTCTTTTTTCATTTAATATGTATTTCTCCGGAAACATCTATCCTTAAAACTGTCGGTATTTTATATGATTGCTATAGATATCCATTATGAAACATACATTGCTTAATACAGTAGCTTCATATTTATATACATTTTTATTTGTAAAATATTATATTGTACTATTACAGTATTTGGAATTTGTCCTTAGACGAAACTTATTGGAAACTGTACATCAAACGTGACAAATGAGGCGTGTTCGTACTATTACTAATTTTATAAATATTCCGATCTTGGTGCAATAGCTGTTGCACTCTTATGCATAAATACAAAATTTATTTTATGTGCAGATTTTCTTATTATAGATATTAATTTTATTTTATAAAATTAAGTTTCAATACACATTTACAAACTATTAATTACAATTCTATTACATTAAAATTATACTATGCACAAATATCCAATTCAATACAATGTAAAAAAATCATAGTTATTATTTTATTGAAAAAAATAATTATATCGTCTGTTATTATGATTTGATTCATTTCTATAATAAAATAAGTGCATTTTAAGTTGGCAACATTTTACCTTTTGTTGACATTTACTGAAAATTCCATTGGGAAACTTAAGCCTACCATTGAAAATTTCAAAACTTGAAATCCATATTTAAACTCTTTTTTCATTTAATATCTATTTTTCCTGAAACATCTATCCAAAGAACTGTCGGCAGTTTATATGATTGTTAAATTAAACAAATTTAGTATATAAATTCCGTTTTTAAGTTCAGTAATACCGAAATAATATGACTCCATCTTAAATATGACGTAATCACCTTGGTGACCTAGAATCGTTATTTGTCATGGGGTATCATTGAATTAATTACGGATATTAGGATTTAATAAAATGAAGAAATCTTTTATTAATATATTTTTTAAGGTTTGATTCGGTTTTCCCAGAATTTGAAATGACTGAACAAAATTCTGCAAAGATTATATACATATTAAATTTCAAACTATTATTTTGGGTAGTTTTTGAGCTGATATATGCGGACAGATGGACGGACCAGCAACAACTATAGGTGCTACGTATTTATATAATTAAGAAACGCACCTAAAATCTAAGTGCATAACATGACTAAGGATTTTTCAAATTTAATGCACTCAACATATATTATTGCGACATACCAATACAGAGACTAAAAATGACTGATGTATGCAATAAGAACGAATATGCCATAGAGTTGCAACAAATATTAAAGTGGTCAGTGTTAAAACTTTCCAGTAACAATATATTGAGTTATTAAAAGATATTTGAAAGCTATTATACATATTTTTATTAATTAAATCTATAACATGTAATAAAACACGAGATTTATTTGTTGATGTTTTTTACTGATTGTATCTGGCATAATTTATAACGTTATGTTTAATATGAAAAAATCTGCTTATTAAATATTAAACTTTCATAAACACTTTTTTGTCCTTTTTTTGTCGGGTAAAATAATATGGTAGGATATAAAATATAAACATGAGATGAAACTTTTATGTAAAAAAAAGTTCTTTATTTTATACTTAAAACTCATTTTAAAACTCATTTCTAAAAGTTATTTTAAAAGAATGCATATTTACTGACATTAAAACTACTTTTTTCTTATGAAATTTAAAGTTAATAAAAAGTGATTTTTAGTAATAAAAATTAAGTAATTTGATAAATTAATGAATATAATTGTTTTTATCATGAAATTTTTAATCACTTTTTTTGTAAAATACAAAACCTGAGAAGTTGTCGTTACTTTTAAAATTACAGTGCAGCATTTTTCTTTCTTTGTTTGTAATTCAGAATAATACGTTTTATCGCGGTATATACTTCAAATGAACATGGGCAGATAAGTATTGATTTTTTGCTATCTGATAGGGACAATAAATGATTCTTTTTACTATAACTTTCTCATTGATTTAATATTTAGTATTTATGACTTTTGCTTGAACAATATTTAAATGTGTGATACAAGAATGTATGTTGTATGTGTTATACAAAAATGTTCAAGTTAAGAAACAGAAGTTTAACACATTTTGATGCATTTACATTATATTGATTTAACAAATTTCGCATTGAAGCGTTCTTAATACTATTGCACATTTTGCATGCTTTCATATATAATACATATTTCAAACTACAGTGACTTTATGAGCGCCTTCTTACTGACAAACAAATCTAGTTCATATAATTGAAATGCATTAAAATTTGCTAAGTAAACCTATGATTATTATTTTGTGTAACACATTTAAATAATCTTCAAACGGAAATCTATCAAATGGGCATCAGTTAATATAGATCCTAATTTATATTTAAAAAAGCTAAACGTTGTTGAAAAACTTGGGACGTATCGATGTAGAAAGAGGGGATACTAAAAGATAATGCTTAACAAACAATCTCATTTACTAGAAGATTATATTCTTTTTTGGCAATATGACTATTCCATATCTTTAATTTTCATTAATTATACAATATGTGTTCCTATCATGATATAATTCGACGCCTTGCATTCTGTTACATATAGTATACAGGTTGTTCCAAAATTCGATCGACAATTTAAGAAGGGTGATAGAAGGCATCAAGCAGATGAAACTTACCATAGAACATGGAGTCACAAACCACGTTTAATAGGAGAAAATCGCAAAAACTATTTATAAAGGGTGTGACGTCGAGTGGGTATAACAGGTCTAATGATAAGAAAAAAAATCATTTATTTGACGTAAAGCATGATTACAATGCATTACAGTTCAATGTTAGAAAGAAGGCGACGAGACATTTTTATAGGAATATGTTTTGACGCATCCGTCAAGCCTTTGTCCGTCGGTGTCGGCTGTGCAATGACCATCGTGGCCGCAACTTCGAACAATTTCTATAAAAATGTGTCTTTGTCTCCTTTCTGACGTTAAACTGCAATGCATTGTAATCCTGCTTGACGTCATATAAATGTTTTTTTCTATTTATTATTGGCCCTTTTCATTCCATTCGACGTCACACTGTTCATAACTATTTTCTCCCACTAAACGTGGTTTGCGATCCGATGTTCTATGGTTAGTTTTTATCCTCTTGATGCCTTCTATCACCCCTCTTAATTTGTCTGTTGAATTTTAGAATATCCTGTATAGTTCATTCAAGAGTAAGTAACACTCTGCTTATGACTTCGCAAAAAATACCTGTTTCAAACGCATACACATTATATAGTACATGCGAATGATTTGTAATGCTACGTAGCACGATAGAGTAATTTTGCCCTTTTCCTGCTGCAATGCAGACTAATTTCAAAAAAACATTTTTTTTTTTAAATGGAGAAACACAAGAATGAGTTACAATGAGCAATTTGTTTCCTCAGTGAAAAATAGAACATTCGACATCCACATGACTTAAAACTCTTTTTTCGGTGAAATAGTACAAGTCACAGTTCTATATTTAGTTAACAATAGTTCTAAAACGACGAAGAATGTGCTGAGAAAAGGAAAAAAATGAGTAGTGAATGTGAGTTCTCTTTCAAACATTGCATAGCGTTATAGTATACATTACACTGTCAAATTGGATATTCGACAATGATTTAAATATATAAATAATGCTATCTGGTTAAATTCTAGATGCCTACATCTATAAGACTTGAAAATTGTACAATGGATGCGCACAATATTTACCTCATTATTTCAGAATTTCGTTGAAGCAATATCACTTGTAAATAGTAGTTAAATTTCTTTCTTATAAGTCCTTTCATCTAAAGACCCGTCATTCTTTCGCAAAGGAAAAGAATATTGCTGCCTACAGTGAAGCGTTCGATGAGATAAAATTGCATAGTCTGAATGCACATACGATAGAAAAATCCGTAAAGTTGAAAAAGAGGCACGTGAAACCAAATCAATGGTACTAGAGCGTTGCCGCAAGGACCAAGTAGTTCGTAAATCCTGTGTGTCTGAACTGGAGTCCGCGTATGAAGAAGAAAACAAGGGAAGCTGAGTAGTTACCACTTCTTATTAATGAAAGTCCAGCATCACATAAACACATAAGGGACATTTGGATTCACAGTATTTCCCACATCGCAGGTATTAGTTGTTCCATGGCGAGGGTGACTTTCAAAATATAACTTGTCATCGGGGAATAAGTAAAAGAAGATATCTTCTACCAAATATAGACTTGATAATACAGTTTATCGATAAGAAGGGACTGAGCACAGAAGTCATTATTAAGCGAGACGATGAGAAGGAAACAATTCCTAAAGAGTGGCACATGGGACCTCTTCATCTTATAGATGTTAATCAGGTGGAGATCAGAGGACAAGTGAGAAATGATGAGAGATAAGCACGCGTTACAAATCTCGCCAACAATTTGCATTTTTGAGTAAAGAGGCGTGAATTTTTGCACGGGTTGCCAAAACCGTTTAGAATAATCGCATACTAAATTTTGTAATTCGCGACAGGGATGGATAGATTTCTTTGGCATAGAGCACACTTTGGCTAAAAAGGAAATGATTCTGAATTTTTGACGGTTCTGTGTTTTGGGAACAACTGGAAAGGCTTTTTTTGCAAGAATGCATGTTTTGACGACATAGCTTCAGGAAAGCATCTTGCACTCTTTGGTAATCCAAAATTTGATCATGAGAGAGAAACATTTTATACATTGTGTTATTTCTTTTACAGTGATAACTGGCTGGGAAATTAAAATACGTTAACGATAAATTGATAAAAATATCTATGATTTTAACTACATATCTTTTCGTTGAGAGAGAAGGCAATCGAAGCGTCTTTAACTGTTGGGAATATATATAAAATGCGATAATGCAGAAAAGGAAAAATATATTTACTAACATAATTTAAATATAGATTCTCTAATTTTGAAAAGAATATATATGGTTTCTTTACCATACTGCTTTGCATAACAGGTACATATGATACATCTGACACCTCAAAATTTCGTAACCATCCCACTAGTTTAAAAAAATGTAACATGGCTCAATGAAATCCTGTCTTTAATAGAATTTGTTTACAGTTTATCACATTTAAACACCAAGAGAGACAACTACAAATATACAATGATGGCAATGCAGTTCTGAGCAATGTATCTTTATTGATACTTATTAAGTTTCATATTCATAGGATAATTTAAAAGCATTAGAAACACGTTCTATTTATTTCTTGCCATCATCTGTTTTGTTTTGTTTTTAAAGTTAGAATGATTTTTTTCGTGTTTTGATGACGTCAATTTTAAAGAAGCATCAGAAATTTCAGTTCATTTTTTAAATTGTCCTCCAAATTTGCTACATATTTAGAGACTCCTTATAGTTGAAAAATTGCACTATCAAATTTACTTTATGCCTGTCTTGCAAAAATGCTGCGTCTAACGTTAGTCTAATTTAATCTTAAATATATCTCCTCAGAACATTTCAATTCGTAAATTCTAAAATTTTAAATTTGAGTGTTTGGTCTCTATGTTATAAAGATTCATTAAAATATCACAGTTATTTTTATTTACCCATCATACGTAGTATAGGGTAAGTCTTGTAATCGTTTTAAAAATCGAAAAAACAATTTCGACGGATTTAGGCGTTTCAGATACTGCAGACTCCAAAAAACATATTTTTAGAAAAAAAATTGCATTCCGTCTGTGAGTGTGTGGGTCTGTGTGTGTGTCTGTAAACGCTCTATCTGCCGAACAAATTGAGATAGAGACTTTAAATTTGTTACGTACTTAGTATGTAATAATGAAAAGAAGCTTATTGAATTTCAGTAACCTCGATTATACCGGAACTATTTTTTTAGGATTCTCGAAATATTCGTTCTGATAAAAGGTATATACAATTTTTCGAAATTGTTTATTTGAAGGAGTGAAGACAATAAAAAAACACAAATTTTGCATAAAAAATAAAGTCGATCGATAAATTTGTAATCCTATTTCTACACTCTTCGATTTTTCATGATACTGTATTTCATCCTAATTTCAATTCAAAGATATATTTAAATTGAACATGAGACGCTTAGTCCGACGCAGTAAACTGTTAGTTAATATGATTATCATTTTTGGAGTTATAAGGATGTTTCTCTTACACAATTCAGTAATAGAACATTAAAAGTTTATGACGTCATCAAGCCACAATTTTAAACACTCTATCTACGGAACAAATTGAGATAGAGACTTGAAATTTGGTATGTACTTAGTAATGTAACAATGTGATAAAGCCTGTTAAATTTCAGTAACATTAGTTTAAAAATACACGGAGTATTTAAAAAATAGCAGCAGACGATATTTTAATAAAGACTGTGATTTTTTTGCCGATAAAGTGCAGCATATATTTTGGAATTGCAATGCATTTTATAAATAGTTTACACATGTTTTATTTTCTTATTTTATCTGATGCATATCCACGATGGGTAAGTATTACGGTGGCCCCCAACGACTAGTTTACATTTGAAATATTTTTACGAAGTCATTACAGTTCAAGACTTTGACTATGGTATTTACATTTTGCTTGTGTTGATGCTATGACACAGATGATGTATCTTTTCTAATGAATTTAGGATAGATACTAATAGCTTCAAGAGAATGAGGTCTCCTTGAAAACGATATATGTAGAAATATATGTATAGAGTTACGGTTTATCTCATTTAGACACACAACATGCAAATATATAATGAAAGAGGCTTAATTCTGGCTGAATACTGCGGATTGATATTTACATTTATTTTCGAATAATCTCTCTCTCTCTATATATATATATAAATAATGATTTGGAAATGGACCAATGAAAATCTTCGTAGATATTATCATTTCTTTTTTATTAGGGGCATTTTTGAGGAGCGATTACTTTTTTTCTAGCCATCCTACGGAATCTAAAATCATACCACCAGACGCGAAATATAACAAGTTTTCAGAAATTCAAAAAAATATCACGGTCGGACAATAAAAACTCAAAAAAATCTTAAAAATCAAGTAAAAAATATTTTATTGAAAAAGTCATTTTTTATATTGTTGCCAATTTCTAAATCAGCGCAAAGAATTATGTTTTATCTGAAATAAAAAATGTATTTGTGCGAAACTATTAAAAACAATAATGAAATTTTAAAATATTAATTAAATGATCACGTTCTGAAAGCAGTACGGGCGTTGGTGAGCCTAGCGAGCAGGGGGCAGAGCCTCCTAGTTAAATAAATTTAAATTTAATGAAAATACGTTGTTTGTTTCTTTACGGTAACACGATTTAAATAATGTAATATAATTTTATAAAAATAATTTTATTTGAAGAGTTTATATTGTCAAAGATTATTTTAATGAAATATACGAACTGATTTAATATTTATAAGTAACAACGAATCAACTAATTATTACATTTCTTTAAAAACAATTTACCAAACTGTAAGGTGAAATATATTATTACTATATATTTCAACTTTAGATCGTTAACTTGGAGTATTAAATGAACGCTTTATGCACATTTTAATTTATCAAAAATTCCATTTCAACATTTTAGAACATTTAAAATATTTCTAAGATATCTTAATACTTTAAATCTTATCTCTGAACCGAAGTAATGTCCAAGATTATTTTAGAAGATGCATTTTGCGTAAGAACTAGTGCAAAGGATATGAGATTAAACTTTGGAAGCAATTTGAAGGCACCGACATTTTATGAAAATTACTTCTGCAAAGTATTTTAATGTACATGTTTTACATTTTGTGTTTATGAAATTTTAATATATCCACAAAGAACCATTTTAGTATCTTGCAATATACAGGGTGGTTATAATAATTAAAGTTCCACTTTGAAATGGTCCTAAACGGAAAACAACTGGACCAAATAATATCAAACTTGGCAAAGTTTAAAGGAAGTCATGGTAATTTATTTTCCGCCAAAAAAAAAAATCAAATACTCACCACCAGGGGGCAAGCCGCAGTATGCAATATTGTTAAACGAAATAAGGGTCGGAATCTAACTTAATCTTTTACCTTTTGTTACACGGATTTGACATTTTTGTACCCTTAAGAAACATTGCCCTAAACAAAATTACCAATTAAAGGCGTTAAAGGCGACAAAAGTCAAGAGCGCCGTCCGTGTAATAAAATCCCTTCGTGTTCTTAAATGTTGAAACCACAAATTAGTGATCACAAAATTTGAGACCGCAAATCACTCGCAAATGTGTGCGCATTCCGTAAATAATTTCTGACAGATCGCTAATTTGTGATTTTTGAAGCCTGAATTCTGCAAAATTTGACCGACACGAAGATATCGGTTTAAAATGTTTTTAATCGTTTCTAAAACGAAACTGTTTGTGGGGTTATGCAAACCCGCAATGGCTTGTGATTGGCTTACGGCAGGAAGAAGAAAATGAGATTTATGCAAATGCGCTTTACACGTCATTTGATTTATCAGATAAAAATGATCCTGTTTGTCAGAGTTCTCATTGTTACGAATCGACAATGTGTCTAACCATTCAAGACCATGCTTTTCTCGTTAAATGTTATTATGAATTCGATAGAAATGAACGGCGTATTTTGCAAAAGCATCGTTCAGTAAGAGGAATACGTCAAGGGTCAATGACACTGCAGGGTTTGAGGGAAATGATCGCAAAGTTTCAAGCCACAAGTTTGTTATCAGTTGCAAATGGGAAGGGAAGGAAACCTGCTTCTGTGGAAACCGAGTGGGTTGTTGCATTAGCAGTGGAGGAAGCAACAATGAAAAGCTCACACGGTGCGTGCTCGGTACGTACTGTCGCACGTCAAATGGACGTACCATGGAGTACAGTGTACTGAATTGTCCGTAAAGTGCTGCAGTTCTACCCATACAAAATCAAACATGTTTAAGAACTTCAACGTAACGACCATGCTGCAAAAGAATCTTTCGCTTTGGAATACCTTGCGCGGATGGAAGTGGACGAACAATACTCATGGAACATTTTGTGCACAGACGAGGCACAATTTTACTTAAGTGGCGATGTCAACACCCATAACTGCAGGATTTCAACCAAACAAATCCTTCATGTTGTGTACCCAGTTCCAATGCATTCTTCTAAAGTCACCGTTTGGTGTGGTATGGCAGCAAGTTTCATAATTGGACCATTTTAATTTGAAGATTAGTCGACAGCTGGACCTGTTACATGCACTATGACTGCAGCTCGCTTAGTGTCAATGTTAAGATGTTTCGTCATACCTGAACTCCAGCAACGGGGCATTTTCGACTCCATGATTTTTATGCAGGACGGGGCCCCACCACACAGTGGTACATGTGTCACACAGTTAATTAAGCAACATTTCACAAATGAACCGATTATAGGCCGAAACATCCCCTTTTTCTTGGCCATCCCGGTCACCAAACCTCAACCACTATAACTTTTGGCTATGGGGTTATCTCAAAAGCACTGTTTATGATGATAATCTAAAGAATTTGGTGGAATTGAAAGATGCGATACACCGACATGTCTGTAACATTCCTCCTGATATCCTAAGAGCTACTGTTGAGAATGCAGTAACACGGTTTCACTTGCTTTTGGAAAATGGTGGAAGCCACATTGAACATGCTTTGCAATACGTTTCAGAAACGATTAAACACATTTTAAACCGATGTCTTCAAGTCTTATTTTGCTTAGCATTCTTGCAAACAACGCCATTTCCCCCTGGTGGGGAATATTTGAACTTTTATTTGGCGGGGAATTAATTCCCATGATACTCTTTAAACTATTACCAAGCTTGATAACATTTGGTCCAGATGATTTCCTTTTATGACCATTCCAAAGTGGAACTCTAATTATAACCAACCTGTATGTTAATCTTATGAATGTTCAGATATGTTATTGGGTTGTTCGGAAAATTCTTTCTGTTTGGTAAAACCAATTCGTATCGGAAAAATCACCCCGTCAATTATTACATTATACGGAATTAATGTGTAATAATTAAATGATTGGATTTTCCGGTACGAACCAACTTTCCGAACAACCCAATACATTCAACTAATAATATTTTAGTGTTTCTTATGTATTAATGTAGGTAGCTAATACCTTTATGAAATCTAATTTTATCTGTCATTAGTGATGCTAGTCATACAAATAAAATCCCATTTATAAACAATCTATTTCGTAATCCCGTATTGTACGTGTTAAGGAACAACTCATGTTTACTATAGACGAAAATATTTTAATAGCGTTTACAATAAAAACAATTATCAAATTAAAAAAAAATCCTGTGTCAGGCATAGCTTATGAAATATGTTCCAACATTATCGGAATATTTTTATAAAACTTCATCTTTTGTGGGATGAAAGGATACATGTACATAAAAATATTTAGAAAAGTAGAGATCGTTCAAAATTCCTTTTTAGCAGTTTCATTAAGACATGAAAAGTGAGTTTTTAAGAGATTTTTAATTTTATCAGCTCTGACATTAGTTACCAAATCTTGAAAAGAAGCAAGAAGTTGCATGAAAATTACGTCCTATCAATTGTAAAACTAACGCCTTTATAATAGAATTAATTCTGTAAAACTGCAACATTTTACCAAGATACTGTGCAAATTACGCTGTTCACGTTAACTTTTTATTCTCGCTCTTTTTTCTTTCTTTTTTAGGGTTTCGTTCCTCTCACGAAACCCTATTAGTCCCGCTTCGTTGTCTGTGTGTCACACACCCGGTTCTCAGAAACTATATAACTTACATTCATAAAATTTTGTGTACTTATAGCTGAATATCTACTATGAAGCTCAAAATCATAAAATTTGAAAAATCGTATTATTTTAATAGAGAGAGATCAAAAAACAAAAATCTAACAGCTTTTTGCTAATAAATTTAAACATTTTTCGTTATAGCAGTTGCCAACAATTAAAAATCCACGATAAAATTCTTTCTACAATAATTAATTTTCTACTGAAAGATTTCCACGTGAAAAATGAAAATGATATAAAATGTTTCACGAATTGAAAAAAAAAATAATATGACGTCATATTGGTAATAAAACGGAAATTTTCAAACATTTCTCAATAATACAAGGAGTATGAGTATGTGTAAGTACAGAAAGCAGCTTAATATGACGTCAATAGAGAATTAAAAAGAAAATTAATCTGACGTCTAACATTTTGAAGGTCTCTATACAACATGTTTAATTTTGAAATTGATTTTTTTTAATATCGCATTCAGTCCACATGACAGATATTATTATGACAGATTATAATAGCGGTTTATAAAAAACATGACTTTTTTTATGAAATTTATTTGGATTTATTAAAGAAAGGATAAAGTGTTTTGAAAGGAATATTAAACGAAATCCTTTGTACGATCTTCGATCACACTTACCCACTTGTTTATTTTTATTTTTTTTGTCAGATTTCTCTTTATTATTTTTACGAAACTATCAATGTCTACGTAATTATTTGGACAGAAAAGATTTTTCGGAACCTTTGTGTACATACTACCACTACTCTTGTAAAAAAATTCTAAACAGTTTTGGAGATATGGTGAGGGAGAGGAGGCAAAATTTTCGATTTTGCAACCGATCGCACATTTCTAAGGCTTATCTTTAGATTATAGCTCCATTTTTTAAAAAATGTTTCTCAGGATTTAAATTGTACACGGGCTTGGAAATGTAAATGGGTAAAGTATGTAGATTTGAATAAAAAACATTGAACATTGTAATTAGTAATTTTAAATTTAACAAAAAACATTCAAAAATTTGGTTATTATTTTCTCAATTTTTGTCTCATTAAAAAAAATGCTCGCTATAAAAAAGCAAATGGAAATTCCCATTTATTTTTTGCTTTGCATAATGGTTTACACTTTTGGCTTTCTAGTTATGAAATAAAAATAATGTATTTCTAATACCGTATATAGAAAGTTTGCCCTAATTTGGAAAATTGTACCAATCACGAATTAAATATCTCAATACCTGATTTTGCCTGTGGTACTTTAATAATTAGTTTGGTTGAATTTATTATTTTTTTATTCATTTTTAATTAATATTTTTTTATTCTTTTATTATTTTCAAAATAAAGTGTATTCTTTGTTTCTTGTTACTAATGAAAAAAATTTCTCTGTAATTGCAATATTATTTCCCTATTATTATTTTTTTCATATTCGGTATATTTTATTTTTTATGATTATAAGCATTTATCTAAATTTAAAAAATCCCTAATTTAAGTAAATCCTTCCCTTAATGTAATTAAAAACAGAAAATATTTTGTGGGTTTAAAATAAGAAAATGAGACAATGATTTTTTCCTTCCATTTTCATTATATTATTTTTTATTAAAATATTAAAATTATTTCCAATTACAAAATGGTCAAAATCTTGCACCTTTTTGTTCTAATAATTTTAATCATTCTAAATATGTTTTTGATACATCTGAATACATTTAAGTACATTTTAGCAAGCTTAAGCCTATATTTACTAAAGGAAAATTCATCCACCCTTTTTGTAAACATTTTATGATATGTTTGAAAAATCGGAAAGGAACATGCGATTAGAATAAGTAGTATTCTTTCAAAAAATATTCAGAATAAAAGGAAAAAAGTACAATATCATTTTTCAAAAACAAAGACTTTCCCTCGAAAATGAGAATTCTATGAGTTCAAACCCTTGTCAAAAGACTGTATTGGTGAAAAATGGATCAGTTATGATGAACAATATCCGTCAATTTATAATTTTATTGATGAGCAAATTTCACCTGTAGTCTCTATGCCTGACATAACATTACAAAGTTATGTAGATTTTACATTATGGGCAATGTTTATATAAAATGGTACAGCAAATTTATTACGATGAAAATTGTGTAACAATAAACTCCATGCATCTCCTAAGATAATCAAACAATTATTTTTGTTACAGCTAATTTTCCAAATAGAGATGATTTCTGTGAGATGACTAGAGGTGATTTCTTTGACTTATCATCATCATCTGCATTGTAAATGTAACCATCGGCAAAATTCTTTGGGCAGATGTGGTATTTTCAGAAAAACAAAACGGTGTTAAATTTGTTCTCTAGGGCAATATAATTCTGAAGCAATCTTAGTTCATATAATTTTACAAATATTAATATTTTTAATACATTTTTGTTGTTTTTTAGCCGTTGATTTTGTGATTTAAAGACTATTGCGTTTTAACATTTAACTACACGGTTTGGTTTGTAGTAACATAAAGACACGGACGGTGCACTTTCTTCGACATCGGATTTTAAGGCTTAAGTAGTAACTTTTAACGATAGCCTTGTTTAATGCGATGTCCAGTAGTAGAATGAATGTAATAAACATGAAACTGTCCAGATTTGTAGTAACCTAAAAACAAGGGCGATGTACTCCATGCGTCAACGCCTTCTATAGCCTAAATATCACAATTTGATACTAATGAAGAAAATATCTAATGTCTAAGTAATAGCACAAACGTAATATACATCACATTTATAAGGAAAAGTTTAATTAAGAAAGAAAATAGAATATATTACACCAATACACAAGCGGCATATTCCGTACACTGTACTTCCCAAGGGGATGCCTTCTTCAGATATCCACAGGCTTCACAACACTGGGCTCCTGAGCGATCTTTCTCATTTATTTTTCCTCTCCATTCTTTTGTCTAATCTTTCCACTTTGTTTTACTCTCATTGTGGTTTTCTTTTCCCGAGGTGAGGGCAATTCTCCTTAAGCCGATATCATCCTGTTTATATCGACTTATGAATAATTGTAAACCACCCACGTGTTTGCCGTTCCTGGAAAGGGGGGTCCTGGCAGTTGAGGGAAAACAACACGCTGCTTTAGCCTCTGCTTCAGGTAGACGTGAAGTGCATATTGGACACGTATGCATCAATTGGTTGGTCAGCCGACTTGTCACAGGCCGGTGACCAAGTGAGCGGTCACATACTACTTTTCCGGTTAAGGGGGAGACTGACATAGGAGTGTCTTGTGAACGTGTGGCCCCTGGTTAGCACTGGTGTACGAAGTGCCTCCCCTTGTTGTGCTCGGTTGCGGGTGGTGCAACCAGGGTGTGAACAATTTTCTCTCTCATATGAATGGTAATACTTCAATTTCTTCAATTTCTCTCCCATGTGGAGAGCTACACATTGTGCAGATTAATTCATTTAATCGCTTCTTCATTATTAAACGCAATAATAGCTTTTCTGATCGTTCTTTTAAAAGAACATCTCCTTTTCGTATAGCAAAACATTTTTTTGGAGATAGTCATTCACTTAAAAAATGCATTCTGGGGATTTTCTTGTTAAGGTTTCTTCAGCCAAACAATTTCTCTGATATAGCACAGCAGTAGGTTCATTTTCTGTTTCTATTGAGGTCCATCAAACACTCAGTATAAGCCGTCGTGTAATATCAGAACCAGAACTTTTATTCTCTACTAAAGAAGAACTTTTACAAAATTTAAAAGATAAAAATATTATAGATGTACTCCGTATCACTATTCGTCGGAATGAGCAAGTGCTTCCTACGAAGAACATTATTCTGACTTTCAATAGCCCTAATCTAGCAACTAGAATTAAAGCTGCATACCTGAGCTGCCCCATCCGGACTTATATTCCTAACACTCTCCGTTGTTTTAAATGCCAGCGTTATGACCACAGTAAAACTACATGTCTTTGTTCTGTTACATGTGCACGATGTTCAGAAACTCTTGTAATAAAGCTGTAGGTTGCGCAAACTGCAAAGATGACCATGCAGCATACTCCCGCTCTTGTCCAAGGTGGATGTGAAAAAGAAATTCTTGCTGTTATCTTTGCTTTTTTTTTATAATCTATAGTTAATATGTTCCTGCTATAAATTATGATCATTTTACCGACTGTTAGTTTAGTGGTTTGTATACATTTTAACTGTGAAAACTTGTGTTTATTTTATACATGGTATTACAACTTCATTGAATGATTTTAATTACATTTATTAACACATTACTCTTTTGATCTAACTGTGTTTTGATTCAACTTGTTTTTATGACAAAGTTTTAAATCAATTTTAAACTTTAATTTGTTGTTTTCTTTCTTACCTTTTTCTGGCGCAGCATGTCTCTAAAAGGACTTTCTGCCATAAAACTCCATTCAAAAAACCAACCAACTGTACACAAGTGCTGACATTCCGATACAAATAAGGAAACAGAGCAGAAAAAAATTGTTCACTTCAACTTTAAACGTAGGTTGAACATTAAAGGGACTTTTAGAAGAGAGTAAATGAACCGCAAATGTTAATCACGTAATTATCTGAGAATTTACAACTGTCTTCTACACGAGTGGCGCACTCAGTACACCGCTCGTTAAAGGTTAATATTAAATTATGAAGATCTATTGAAACATCGATGTTTTGTTACACAATGTTTCGGGATGCAGTACATTATAATATAAATATAAATAATTATTTCAAGTGTTGTAATGTTACTTCCACTAGATAAGGAAAGAATTTTGAAAAAGTAAGTGATATTGTAAAAATGCAGATTTATGTCCATATTTTGACTTCTAGTCTACTTTTTTTTTAATTTAAGTGATCTATGTAATATTTATTCTGGATTTCTGCTTTTAAAAGTTTGCATTCAATTTTCACACATTGTCCGAATATTATATAAAAATACAAACGACATTTTTTTAAAGGTTAACGAGTAATTTTTACTCAATGCACTTTTTAAAATTTCATTAAATACTTTTTTCCATATTGATAAATACTAATATTATGAAAGTATTTCTTAGAAATATATCATTGTATCCAATGACAGATGTACTTTTATATGGCAAACATAAGTAATATAGTTGAAAACAGAGCAATTTCATATAATATGTCATGTGAACAGAGACTGTTCATAGCAAATTTCTTTCTGAAATAAAAATAAATAATTCCAGACAATTTGAATGACCCAGAATTAATAAATTATGATAAGCTTATGGTGAACTAATTAAAATTTAAAATATGCTGTAATTATTTAGGTATCAGGGGGTAATTGTACACGGAGATTTTTATTCCTTGTTTGCTGCAGTGAACGAAGTAGGGCAAGAAGAAAGACATAATTTTGCTTACCCATCATAAGTAGTATAGGGTAAGTCTTATAATCGTTTTGAAAAAAAAATTGACAGATTTACACGTTTCAGACACTGGAGATTCCTAAAAACATATATTTAGAAAAAAAAAATTGCCATCCGTCTGTCTGTGTGTCTGTAAACGCTCTAACTCGCGAACAAATTGAAATAGAGACTTGAAATTTGATATGTACTAAGTATGTAATAATGAGAAGAAGCTTATTGAATTTCAATAACCTACATTATCCGGAACTTTTTCTTTCTCACTCTCGAAATATTCATTCTGATAAAAGATATATGAAATTTTCAAAATTGTTTATTTTAAAGAGTAAATATAAAAGACAATAAAAAAAACATAAATTTTGCATAAAGAATGAAGTCGATCGAATAATTAGTTGCCGAGATATTTGTAATCGTATTTTCCACACTCTTCGAGTTTTCTCATGACCCTGTATTCCATTAAAATTTCAATTCAAAGATATATTTTAATTAGAAATGAGCCACTTAATCCGACGCAGTAAACCGTTAGTTAATATGATTATCAATTTTGGAGTTATAAGGACGTTTCTTTTACGAAATTCAGTAATCGAGCATTTAAAGTTTATCATGTTATCAAGCCTCGATTTTATTCGAATTGCAATGCATTTTATAAATAGTTTACACATGTTTTATTTCCATATTTTATATTATGCATATCCATGATGGGTAAGTATTACGGTGGCCCCCAACGACTAGTTATTATGTGCGATTAGATGGAATTCTTTCAGAGATTTATTATGCAATGTTTGAAATCCCTAGAAGGCATCATTAAAACTTTAGCAAAAATACTTTTATAACAATCAGACTTTTTAATGATCTGTTATTGCTACGATACCGTCATTTGCAAAGTTTATCTCTCACTTCAACGCATTCAAATTCTAGAAAATTGGAATTAAAGTTCCTTCTATGTAGCTAAATATCACGTAAATGATCGCATGTAAATGATCACGTAAATGATGAGTAAGTATTACGGTGACCCCCAATGAATAGTTTATTTCATAACTAGAAATCCTATAATGTAATCTGTTATTTACAATAAAAATAAATTAAAAACTCCATTTCCATTTTATGGAGATAAGTTTGCGTAAGATGACAAAATTGTAAAAAACAGCCATAACTTTAAATCGTTGTTTCATTTTTCTGTTTTTAAAAATTGCAAATTATGCTTTTTAATAGTTTTATAAAAATTTGCTTATTATTATTGATTTACAGTGTCATTTCGAAGCTCATACAGATTTTAGAGCCAGTTAATCTTTTTTTTTTTAAATATGAAACGACAGTATAAAAATATACTATAAAATATGCGGTATTTGTTGAAAAATCATAAAATTTTGACCCCACATATCTAAAAAAATACTATGCCTAGAAATGAAACTTTTGCGTTGGCTCACATCAAGGTAGGGGTAGTGTTGGCACAAAGTTACCCCAATGTCCTGGCCGGTGGGTTAGAAGGGTCGGTTGAATTGGCATGGAATGATCACTGAGTGAAATGCTTCCGTAATTGAAATTCACGCCATAAATAAACTAGTCGTTGGGGGCCACCGTAATACTTACCCATCACGGATATGCATAATATAAAATATGAAAATAAAACATGTGTAAACTACTTATAAAATGCATTGCAATTCGAATAAAATCGAGGTTTGATGACGTCACAAACTTTAAAGGCTCGATTACTGAATTGCTTGAAAGAAACATCCTTATAACTTCAAAAATAATAATCATATTAACTAGCGGTTTATTGCATCTGATTAAGCGTCAAATTTCCAATTAAAATATGTCTTTGAAGTGAAATTTGGATGAAATACAGGGTCACGAAAAATCGAAGAGTGTGGAAAATAGGATTCCAAATATCTCGACAACTCATTATCCGATCGACTTCATGCTTTATGCAAAATTTATGTTTTTTTATTGTCTTTTATATTCATTTCTTAAAATAACCAATTTCGAAAATTTTTATATACCTTTTATCAGAGCGAATATTTCGAGAGTCCGAAAAAAATAGTTCCGGTTAATCGAGGTTATTGAAATGAAATAGGCTTCTTCCCATTATTACATACTAAGTACATACCAAATTGCAAGTCTCTATCTCAATTTTTTCGGGAGATAGCGCGTTTACAGACACACAGACACACAGACGGACGGCAAATTTTTTTTTCTAAAAATATGTTTTTCGGAATCTCCAGTGTCTGAAACGTGTAAATCCGTCAAAAAAAAATTTCGATTTTCAGAACGATTACAAGACTTACCCTATACTACGTATGATGGGTAAGTAAAAATGATGACCATATAAAACTGAATTTTCTGAAATTCTTATAGTTATTAGAGATTTTTCTTCATGAGATAAGAATTGCCTGAAGTCTCAATCCGTGATTGATATTGGTGCCATAAATGGAAAATGATGACCAGATAAAATTGAATTTTCTGGATTTCTTATAGTTATTAGAGATTTTTCTTCATGAGATAAGAATTGACTGAAGTCTCCATCCGTGATTGAAATTGAAGCCATAAATGGAAAATGATGACCAGATAAAATTGAATTTTCTGAATTTCTTATAGTTATTAGAAATATTTCTTCATTAGATAAGAATTGCCTGAAGTCTCAATCCGTGATTGAAATTGACGCCATAAATGAAAAATCGAGGCTAACGATAAAGTAAGGCTACCGCGGTACTTTACGCGTATCTTTTTTACAGACCGCCGGAGTCACGTGATGCTCGAATGCACCAATGCAGGTGTACGGAAAGAGCAACACGTCACTCTAGTGGTCTGTAAAAAAGATAAGTAGAATGCACCGCGGTAGCCTGTCTTTTTCGTTAGCCTCGTGAAAAATAATGACCAGAAAAAACTGAATTACTTGAATTTTTTATAGTTATTAGATATTTTTCTTCATGAGATAAGAACTGCATGAAGTCTCAATCTGTGATCGAAATTGACGCTATTAATGAAAAATTATGACCAGATAAAACTGAATTTTCCAAATTTCTTACAGTTATTAGAGATTTTCCTTCATGAGATAAGAATTGCATGAAGTCTAAAATAATATAGATTCACAACTACTATATTAACAGAAAATATCAGAAATTTCTGAAAACAAATTTGCCTTTTGGATGATACAATGGAAATTACTAATGTGTTAGTTTTTGGTTTAAAAATGAGCGCTGTGATCAAGTTATTAAATCTAAAATCATAAAAAATCATGCACATCGAGAACATATATGTGTGTAAATATTTTTACACTGAAAGATAAAACTAAATTCTTCCCATTTTACTTGATTTTTCAAATTGGTTTGAATTAACCTTCATACATTATCTCTTTAAAAACTGAACCAGTTTGAATTTCATTAAGAAAATTTAATGCTTACCAAGGTCTTTAAAATGGAGTGGAGTGGAGTTGTTGATCATCTATAAAAATTGTCAGTATTTCTATAGAAATGATGTCTTCTAAGAGCAAATGTTGGTATGTAACCATATAACAATAATCTTAACTAGTATATACAACGCTCCCAAATGGTCCGCTTTTTGAATACCGGTATTTTCTTAGAAAAAACTTATTTTTAGATTTGTCTTGCAAATTTTACAGAGGTAATTTTTTGCAGAAATGTTGTAGAAAGTTGAAATTTTCTGTTAAAAATATTGGTATTCAGTTGGCGGACCATTTGAGAGTCCTGTATATAACAATAGACATTTATTTGACATGAGATTTATAGAACATTTTTTAATTATTTTGAAAATACAAATGGCACCAAAAAGTATCATTGCAACTAATATTTTATGGAACTAAGTACGTTTGGAAAAAGAGAAAATACATAACGTATGTGTGTTTATTAATATAATAACCACTCATGAGGACAAAAAATATTTGTTTTCTTCATTGTATTCTAAATAATAAATAATAAAAAAATTATTTTGTTATCTGCATTTAATAATGCATTACGAGTATTATGTAAAGGCTTTTTCATTAGCGGCTAATTTATTTACAAGTACAATGATTAAGTGGAGAATGTTTTTCTTTATTTTAAGAAATGGGAAGACAAAATTCGTTTTCATTTTATTCCAGTAAACAATTATTTAAGCATTTCTTTTCAATATGGGACAAATATTTTCTGAAGAATTAGATGTACAGAAATGAGAATTCTACCTTTCAAAAACTTAATTATCATTCTTGAAGTATAAAAATTATTTATCTGTCTATTGTATACCCGAAAAATGAGTAAACATAATTTATTATTTCAGAAAGAAATAGTTTACACAATACTTTTAAAAGTATTCAAATTAATTAAATAAAGCTGGAATATTTATCTTAAAAAATGTATCCCATTTATGTCATAATTTTCAGTTTCAACATTTTACAGTAAATTTATAATTGTTTGAAGTTTGAAATTCTGTTTATAAAGGCTCATATTTTCGATATTTTGTGCTGAAACATCGCAGAAACATAGAATATAAATTGAATGTTTCGAAACAAAAATAATTAATCTATATTTAAAAAAAAAATGTAGCTTTATTATTATTATTATTATTATTAATTTAATGTTATTTTATTTCTAAATGAAATTTTCTTTCCACTATAATAAATAAAAAATCACACTACACATGTCTGGCTCTGTGTGTGTATTTATTTATGACGTGAATTTCACTAATTATATATAAATTTAATTACATTAAACTGAATAAAATGTAATTCATAGATGTTTTCATGGTTAGACGCCTGTTAAATATCTCTTGTACAATCAGTCTTAAATTTGTTAATAAAATGGTGTTTTTGTTCGCCAACTACTGTAAAAATGAATTTATTTGAAATTTAGATTTACATATTAATCCATTAGATTGCGGAACATATGTCTAATAGTATGTTAGTGTGTACCAAGAGTATTATAGTATGTATCAAAAATATTGTAGTATATGTGTCAAGAGTAATGCAGTATGTGATAAGTAATATTATCTAAGCGTATTGTAGCATGACTCTTACAGAATTGTAATGTGTGCCAATAATATTCTAGTATGTTTTAAAAGTATTGTAATCAATGACGTCTAACAAAAACAATAGTCTTGTCACTTTTTTGCCGCTTTAGGCACCTCTCTTCTTTTGATTCAATTCCTGGCTTTTGGTATTATTTAAGGACAACGTAGTAGAACATCTGAAGGAAAGCAAGGAATTAGTTTTTAATAATCTAAAAAGAACTATAAAACTCTATCAACAGAAACTATGCTTTCAATCGCGAAACAATTGCAATTAGGAGAAACAAAGACAACTGCGATTTTCAGAAAATCCAATTACATATGCGTAGATAAAATACTGGTGAGCAAAATAATCAAAAGTAGGATGTGCATGGTAAATTACATACCCTAAGAGTTGGCCTTCAGTTTGAGAGATAATTCTATAGACGTCCACTTGTACAAATAGCAACTTTTATTTTGCTATTTCAAACGATGTAGTGGCAACATAGGGTGATATATTGGTAGGTAGGTCAAAGATGAATGCCAAATCGGCAAATGAAGACTGCATATTGCAAAGAAAAAAACGAATATAGTTGTTTGTTGAGAATAGTGTTGGTTTGGTTTGGTGGGCACGATAAGGACATATTTTGCACACGAAGACTCAACAGAAGGGAACGTCCTTTTAAAAGGGAAACCAACACATTACAAACATCCATTACTAAGCAAATAGGGACAAAATTGAATTTTAAAATATATTAGACATTTGAAATTCCTAGCTTAATTGAGTAATTTTTAATGGCTTTTTTAAATAATTTTCAAGGTGGCATTTTATAAATCTATCTCAACAGTGTACATTTGTGACAAAGTTAACATTTTTGGCAATTGATTTCTGAGAATAAATTGAAAAGAGAAAGACGATTAATCATAAGATCAGACTCAACATAATGTACAGCACTGCACTTTGGCGCTAAACCAAAATCAGTCGACGACAAAATAAATTTTCATTTTATGTTGAACATAAAATTACCACCAAGTTCAGTTAAATTTGTTAAAATATATGTTTTTTCAGACTATGCATTGAACCGTATTTTAAATGATGTACGATGAACACTGATTCTCTTGCGGAATCTTCAATAATTAGAGTTTATGCTAAAGTTCCATATATTTAGAGCCATGTATTTTTATATATTTATTTAGGTATTTTTAGAGTATATAACAGTAGTATTGATTACACTATTACAGTAAAAGATTAAAAATGCTTTCTCTAAAACACTTGTTATACCACGGGATTATAATTGTCCTTATCAATTGTCCTTACATTTTTTTACGGATGTGTTTCCTATGATATAATAAACGCGCTATTTATTTATATGAACACTCACCTCTTTTATAAAGACACTTTCTGACATAAAATCATGGGTATTATATTTTTTAATAGTATTTTTTATATAACGTTATTAAATCTAATATGTTAAAGGTTACTTATTTGAATTTTTAACTCATACGTAATATTTGCTTGTAAAAAGAGAAAAATCAAGTTATCATAATTTTCTCACTGCTGAAACTGTTTACAAAGAAATAACTAAGTTAAACAATGTCAAACTATTTACACTGCATTAAAAATGGACTTGTCTTTCGTATTATTTTGTTACCAATGCATTCAAACACTTTTAATTTCTTTAATTTGATTGATTTACTTACAAACTATTTTTTGAAAGAAAATGGCAAAAGTTTTTAATTTCAAGAACAAATAAAAAAATTAATTGAGCAAGAAATCTTAAAGAGAAAGGAAAAAATAATCTGAACAAAAATGAATTTTAACGAGAAAGAAATATCAAAATTCTGCTGTATGTACATTATTAAAGTTTATAGCGTGTTTTTTTAACAATCCGTACATGCATTAAGCAAGGTTTACATAAGTTTTTTCTCTGAAATTCTATTTTAATGATATTTGTGAAATCAAGGAAGTAATTTAACCACATATATTACGGTCGTTTTCATTAGGAATGAAAAAATAAAATGCAAAATTATTATTAACAATAATAAAATATTGCTTGAAAATTTAATACGTAATTTCTCACTCACGTGAAGAATTTGAAAGATATACTAATGTTTTTTGTTATTGTTGTTGTTGTTGTTAGATGGAGGTCCGATTAGCATGAATGGCAAACCCATGCAAACGAATAAAATTCTGGATAAGATAAATATATTTGCCGAAAGATATAGCTAACATAAACATAAACTTAGTATTTTTTTGTAACAAATTAATCTACTATTTTCAAGCTGATTAACTTTACTGTTTAAAATTCTTTTTTTTCATATAAAATAGCGAAAATATTTAACAAACACAGCAGTTAATGGGGGATGAAAACGTAAAAGAAAAGTAAAAATACGTTTTAAAGTATAATTTTTACGAAAATAAAAAACTAACAATTCTGTTAACTGAACATTGTTGTCATTTAAATAAGGTTTTTAATTAAATAATCTTCGGCGACACTCAATGTTGTAATATATTTAAATATATTCTATTTGAATGCTTTTAAGTGAGACCAGATAAAACAAATATACTTTTGAATGTTTACATAATGTAATGAAAATATTTCACAAAATGAGATACTTCATTTTATTGTCTGTTACATTATATGGCTTAAAAAACAAAGAATATGGCATGAAACGTAAATGAACTCGAATTCATTGCTACAAAGTCTAAACCAAAACTGAGAACCTGCACTTTCTAGTCTAATTTACAGCACCGTTATTAATGAGCGGATGACTTTCACAAATATAACTAAATATGTTGTTGATGTTGTTGCTTAACCTCTATCGATTGTCCGTAGATTCAGTTCGAAGAACAAACACCGCAATTAATAGGGAAGAAAACTTGAATGGAAAGTAAAAATATGTTTTAAAGTATAATATTTCAGAGAAAAAATAACAATTCTGCTAACTGAACATTGTTTCATTTAAATAAGTTTTTTATTTAAATAATCTTCAGCGGCACTAAACAAGGTTGTAATATATTTAAATATATTCTATTTGAATGCGTTTAAGTAAGAGAAGATGAAACAAATATACAGAGTGGCAAAGATAAAAGAGGCTCGGTATACAGAAGTACAAATACTTACTAATTTTTATTTAAAAGTAGCTGTTGACGCGGCGCTAAAGTTATTCAGTGAGTGGACTTTATTAAAAAAATATGTAATGCGTTGACGCGGATAATGCGAAGAGTCTCTAAATTACTAAAATGTTTATATACATATATACATAATAATGACGATTAAATCCAAAGTGCTGACACCATAGTCAGCTATGAACAATATCATAATGAATGAGTAGGCAATACCACTTGAAGAACATAATACCTATATTACTACTGACACCATAGTCAGTTTGTGACGGCCATCTTTGATGTCAGGCCGTGCGGTAGAGCAGAGACAAGTAACAAGTCTATTTTTAAAACCAAAAACGGTTTATTAAAACAAAACGGTCGGGAAGTTGAGCGAGCTCCACTTGATTTTCCTTAAAATTAATCAAACGAAAGGCTTTTGCTAACGACTCGTAGCTGTATAGAAATTAAAACTATATGATAATTAAACTTAAACTATCCAGAAGCAAATTCACGATTCAATAATTTTATATTTCAAATTAAATAATCACTGATGCAGGCTCAAATCAGCTTTACAACACCATAGAACTGCACTATAGAAATGCTAAGGCCAATTATTAATCTTGAGACTCGATGCGAGGTCTCAAGGCTAAATCTAAATCTAACTAAGTCTCAATCTAAATCTCAATATTAAATCTCCCAAGCTAAGTCTGCTCTAGCTCCCCTGAGATCTGTTCTGAAATGAAAATTCGCTGCTTATATACTTCACAGTATCGATCGACCAGCTCCAGAAAATTTGCATAACTGAAAGAAAACGGCGACTCACAATTTCCGAGATTCAGACATCCCTCGAAAGTTAGAGAAAGAGAGCATTGCTAAATCTTTTACGCACATGGCCGGTTATTGGACAAAAAATTACGATCTCATTCAA
The DNA here is from genome assembly GCA_963931845.1 of Maratus michaelseni. Taxonomy (NCBI): domain Eukaryota; kingdom Metazoa; phylum Arthropoda; class Arachnida; order Araneae; family Salticidae; genus Maratus; species Maratus michaelseni. The sequence goes on along the minus strand of OZ007591.1, from coordinate 356,175,515 downwards.
ACATCGCCTACTCACGTGACGAGAGTAGTCGATCCCTTACAAGTTTAGAACATTATGATAATGAATGAGTGAACAATACCACTTGAAGAACATAATAACTATATTACTACTGACACCATAGTCAGTTTAGAACAATATGATAATGAATGAGTAGGCAATACCACTTGAAGAACATAATAACTATATTACTACTGACACCATAGTCAGTTTAGAACAATATGATAATGAATGAGTGGACAATACCACTTGGAGAATATAATAGCTATATTACTCTTACTATGATTAAGAAATTACTTATTATTACTATACTTAATGACCCTATGGTCATTTTAGCTAATAAAATAGCTTCATTATGCGGTTAATTCCATGTTGAATTTTTCGTGCGAATATCACAACAATGCGGGAGAGACTAATTGTTGCCATGCGGCAAAAAACAAATTATGATAGAATGCGCAGAAGTCGCCTGCAAGGCCAAGGGACGCCATAACATACCGGCTCCCGTTGACATGTGCCAACGTTAAAATAATAATAATAATAATAATAATAATACTTATTTTACAAATTACACGTAATAAGAATTACTTTTTAAAACAATATGCATTAGAAAAATTACAAATATACAATCAGCAAACACTTTACATACAATACTTTCAAAATAAAAGAAATTGATACATGATAATACAACGACAATTAAACTTAAATATAGTACAAAAGTAAATATCAAAATACACTCAATACATGCTAACACATGTCGTAAATTTAGTTGAGTCCATAATATTTAATGAAAAAAATATTATACTAATAAATGAAATGTTTAACTATTATGGATACTAATTGTTATATTCTATGGGCAGGGGGCAAACTTTTGAAATAGCTCTGGTAACTAAACCTAACTCTGTTTTAATTTCCAATAATCTGACTATTTTATCCGCATTTGGTATTGCTTTAATAACTCGGCCCAAAACCCATTTACCAGGAGGTAAATTCTCTTCTTTTCGAATGACCATACATCCTTCTTTAAGATTTGCCTTCTCAATTAACCATTTTGTGCGTTGCTGTAAATGACTCAAATAATCAATTTTCCATTTTTCTCTAAATGATTTGAGTCATTTTCGTTATTGCCTGTCAATTATATAACCTATTTTCATTAACGTTTGTTAAATCGGGCAAAAAATCGTTTAAGAAATGCAATAAATGATTCAGATTTTAAATCTGTGACTATATCTAGACTTTCGTGGCGAGACAAACAAGAAAAGCTACATAAATTTTATTGTAATTTCCTTTTCTTTGATTTTTAAACTTAATAAAAAAAGGTCCGCAGAAATCAATTGCGCCTATTTTGAAATGACGGGCTAGGATTGACTCTTTATGAGGGCAAATTTCACATAATTTTATTTGCCCCTATTGGTTTGTATTGAAAAGTGGCGACACATTTATGAACTATTTTCGGGTCAGAGATCTACCATGGATGACCCAATAATTTTGCCTAACATGATGTAATAACGATTGTGGCCCGAGATGAAAAAAACTTTTGATGAAAATATTCAAAAATCATTTCACTCAACTTATGATTATTAGGCAACAATACAGGATGTTTTTTTGTTATAAGTCAGATTGGAATTCTCTAAACGACCTCTTACTCTAAAAAGTCCTTCAGAATCTAAATATGGGTTTAAATTTTTTAATTTTCTGTTACCTAAAAGATTTCTCTGGTTGGAGTCAACTATAGTCGTCGTCTGGTCCGTCCGTCCGCACATAGCAGCATAAAAACTACCCAACCGAATGGTTTGAAATTTACTATATATAATCGTTGAAGAATTTTGTTGAGTCATTTCAAATTTTATGAAAATTGAATCAAAACTTAAAAAGAAATTAATAAAGTTTTTCTTCATTCTATTAAATCCTATCGTACGTAATCTATAAAATGAAAACGCAAGTCATGTGACTGAGGAAAACAAATACGGGATGACCACTTCTTTTTTCATATGCCAGGAGTCCATTTTTATTAAAAATTATTTTTTCGAATAAAATTGCATAAAAGTTACTTTTTTAGAAAGATCGTTCAAAGAAATTGTTTGTTTGCGAGATGAGTTGCATTCAAATATATATAGATTCTGAGATAACTTCAGTTGAAATTAGGTTGACAGACAATATCTCAATCCATTAAAGTAAATAAAGACAAGAGATTCGTTCGTTCATCATGAGTCATAAAATATTAAACCATGGAGGTAATCATTGGCAAAGCAAGATTTTCATGGTGAATTTTGCAGCTCTGTCTGGTGTCGAAAAAAAGTTCGCATCTGTAAACGTGGCATATATAATAACAGAAAAGGCATGCTCATTTCGCTCATAACAGACGATATAATTCGTTTCACTGATATAATAAAGATGATTTTTTTACATTGTAAAACTAGTTATAGTACGAACGCACTTCATTTGTCACATTTAACATTCAATTTCCAACTTGTTTCATTGTTTTAACGCACTGTCTAAATATCTGTTGATTATTCCTGTATGTGCTTTGCATTTCATTAAATGTTTTGGTTATTTTGAAACCAGCGTAATCCCTTCAAGCATTTTGTTATCTAAGTTATTTTAATTATCTAAATGTAAAACATTACTACAATTAATTTATTGCCTAAAAACTGAATATAAAATCTAATACGATACATCAGGAACACTGATTATTAAATTTTAATGGTTCGTTCTACTGGTCGTCAATTAATATGATCATAATATGAATTTATGTAGATTTTACACTTTTTTTTTAATTAAAAAAAACACTAAATAAATTCAATTTGACATTTTTGCTTCCCAATAAAATAAACGTGCTAGTTTTTAATAAATACCTTTCAGCAAGCTTTTTTCCATTTTTATTATATATTCTCGCAAAGACGTTAAATGAAAAGAGAAAATTATGTTAAAATATTTACACAAAAAAACTATGAATTTCACTGTTTTTGAACATCTCACTAAAACATTGCTAAGTTCTTAAATTTGATTACTTTTCAAATTCCTTTTTGAAGAAAAATAGCGAAAGTATTTAATTCCAAGAATAAACTGTGGAGTTAATTGACCGTAAATGCGTGAAAGGCAAGAAAAAAATATATTTATAAAATAATTGTTTTATACAAAAAATAAGAATACTCTTGAATGAGCATTGTTAAGAAATAAATCATATGTTTATTTAAATTATTTTCACGAACATCAAACAAGTTTTAAATAGATTTAAAAGAATTTTATTGCATTTTTTAATGCATTTACGTGGTAACAAGAATAAAAGTGAAAACAAATATTTTTTTTTTCGGATGTTTGTTTAATGAAACGAGAATGTGCAGGTTAATTATTTTATTATTTTCGCCAGTTTCAAAAGAAGTATTGACGGTTTGTGAGGCATACGTACTAATTCATTAAATGTAAAACGGTGAAATAAATAATGTTTATCTTGTCTACGTTAAAAATTGTATTAATTTTTATATCTGTCAGTTTATATGTTATTTATTTTCTTTTTTTCACCATATTAAAAATTAGCAAAATAAAACAGAGAAAATGGTTTTTAAATATTATAATCGCATAAAAACTGAATATAAAATCTGGCATGAAACAACAGAAACCGAGATTACCATATTTATTCACTGTTCTATCGCTTATCTATTAGTATTGTTTCATACATATATTTTCTTATAAATTAATGAAATCCGTTTTAATTCTCTATAAAATAAATATACTATCTTTCAGTATTTTTTTTCAGCAAGATTTTTATCTACTCTTGGAAAAAACTGAATGAGCAACTTATTTTTAAAATATTGACGAAAAGTGGTATGAAATGAAAGCGTTTTTTAAACGATTACTGCAAACACTTCTATGATTTGATAATTTTTCATTATTTAAAAAGATAAATAAAATCGCGAAAGTATTTACTTGTAAGAGCAAACAGTGAAATTAATTGAGTAGGAATACGTTTAAAGAAAGAAAAAATAAATGCATGAAGAATTACAGGTTTATGGCAGATTTTAGATGTAAAGGAACATTGTAATGTATATTTATATAATTATCAATCCATTGCGGATACAACAAACGAGACATAGGCACATACTGAAAACTGAAAAAAAAATGTTAATATTTTATTGAAAAATTTTTAATAAATTAACAGTTATATTCTTATTAATATAATGTTTATTTCGAAAGTCGGAAATATTTTATATATTATTTCTTATTAATATAATGTTTATTTTGAAAGTCGGAAGTATTTTATATGCACTTTCTTATTAATATAATGTTTATTTTGAAAGTCGGAAGTATTTTATATACACTTTCTTATTAATATAATGTTTATTTTGAAAGTCGGAAGTATTTTATATACACTTTCTTATTAATATAATGTTTATTTTGAAAGTCGGAAATATTTTATATAAACTTTCTTATTTATATAATGTTTATTTTGAAAGTCGGAAGCATTTTATATATACTTTCTTATTAATATAATGTTTATTTTGAAAGTCGGAAGTATTTTATGTATACTTTCTTATTAATATATTGTTTATTTTGAAAGTCGGAAGTATTTTATATATACTTTAAGCATTTTGAGAAAAGTAATATATACTTTTATATATACTTTAAGCATTTTGAGCAAAGCAATATATACTTTTATACATACTTTAAGCGTTTTGAGCAAAGCAAAATATACTTTTATATATACTTTAAGCATTTTGAGGAAAGCAATATATACTTTTATATATACTTTTATATATACTTTAATCATTTTGAGCTTAAGCAATTCTAATATTTTCTCGCTAAATTAAGTTCTTCTTCCCCTTTGTTCAATGTAAATGAATAATTACAGAGGATAATATTTATCTAGCTAAAAAAAATCATTTAGAAACTTTAATAGTCTCACATTTTCTTTTTAATATTATTTACTTATTTATGGAATATTTTATTTCACTTTTACTTTTTATACTCGAATTTTTCTATAATTTTTATACTGAAAATTTACTTTAAAATTAATATTAATATATAATCATCAGCCAACCACTATTTTTATCCAATTTACAATTTTCTTAGCAATTAGATCTCAAAAATCTCTATTAAAAAGGTTCGAGTATTTAAGGTAAAGTATTAGCTGTTTTGGCATATAATTGTTAAAATATTTGGAAAAATATTTTACGTTGTTTTATGTGACTTTCATTATATAATAAATGAGAGTAAAAACATATTTATAGTTAGTGCCTTTATAATATTCATTATATAAAGAAGTTCTCTATCGAACTTGAATTGCTTCAAATTAAAAAATGATACTTTTGAAAAAAAAAATCTACGTTATTTTCTTTTGAATAAATGTTTTCTTCAAAAATCCTGATGGACCATTCTTGTGTATTATGAAACATGTAACTAGCCTCCAGCATTTTAAAGATTATTCACATAGTATCTATTTTCGTATGTTATTGTATTCTCTAGAAAAGGATTGAGGTCGCAGATAGATTTAAATGGATCTGATTTTGTATCAATCTTAGTGCATGTTGATTTTAAATAGATTACTAAACGATTTTTTTTATTCGAAATATATGTTAGAGAGAAATGTTCTATTCTACCCCTTTGCGAGACCAAAGCTAGCAGCAAAATGATTCATTCAAAATTTTAACATCTTAAATAAATAATTTATTTTTTAAAGTTTTTTTCAACCACTATTTTTATCCAATTTATCGTTTTCCTAGCAGTTAAATCTCAAAAACGGTCACATATAAGCTGTTTTGGCATATAATCGTTAAATATTTTACATTTTTTATATGCTTCTTTTATTATAGAATAAATGGGAGTAAAAACATATTTACCGTTTGTGCCTTTATAATATTCATTATATGAAGATTTTCTGTATCGAACTTGATTTTTTTAAATTCAAAAATGATCCTTTTGAAAATGAATAACCATCTCCTTTATTTTCTTTTGAATCAATGTTTTCTTCAAAATTCCTCATGGACCATTCTTATGTATTCGGAAACAAAAACTAGCCTCCAGCATTTTAAAGATTATTCACTTTGTATCTATTTTCATGTATGTGATTGTATTCTCTGGAAAAAGATTGAGGTCGCAGATGGATTTAAAGGGATCTGATTTTGTATCTATCTTAGTGCATGTTGATTTTAAATTTCTAAAAGAAATTTTTTATTCGAAATATATGTTAGAGAGAAAAGTTATTCTTTGTATGTCTTTGCGAGACCAAAGCTAGCGACAAAATGTTTCATTCAAAATCTTAAGTAAAGAATTTATTTATTAAAGTTTTTTTTAGATTAAAACTATTGTCCCACAATTACATTTCACAAAATAAGCTAAGATATTGCACTGAATCTGTAATTATCCAGACAACTGTGTTCTCGAAGCAATCCGGATAGGCAAAAGTTTGGTTAATGGGGAAACTTTTAAAAAATATGTATTTGAAATAAATTTCTGAAACTTGAAATAAACTTTGAAATTGCTTTTGCTTAATAAAATGGTATGTTTTAAAAATTAGATAAATTTTACTGCAAAAACCGAAAAATACAAAGTATGCGTGTAAAGCTATTAACTGAAAATTTCGAAGAATTGAGTATTTTATGTCTGACGTATAAAGCTAAATTTAAATTGATTCGGATTTAACTGATTTCGGAACCGGTTCGGAAGGTGTCCCCAGAAATTAAAAGTGCAACTAAAATCGAAAAATTACCGATATATGCGGTTAGACATCCAACTCAGATATATTTTACAATTTTAATAAGTCTTAAGCCGCAATCAAACTTCTACAAGCATGTAGCGCATATTTCCTGAGAACAATCTTAACATTATGTATCGACGTGACGTGTGCTTTAAACTTGCTTAAGTATGGGATGCAAGATACCAATAAGCAATTTATTAGTAAACGTAATTTTTAACATCTCATTTTATTAAACTGCTTTTAATAGCAGTTGAATCTTGATATGTTTAGTACTACGACATCAACGGCTGTTATGCGGAATAGATAAACTGAATTTTGAAAAATACATAATTCTCCAAAAAAATACTGGTTTTGAATAAATTATTAGATCTATTTTGAACGATTGTCAATTTAATCGCTGTCAAAACATACTTTGAAAACGATTCCATATTACACGTACAATTGAGTTGTTCTGCACTTTACCAAGTATGTCGGCAGAAACGAGAAAAGAAAGAAAAAATCATGTTTCAAGCATAGATTATGAAACAAATTCCAACACATTCAGAATAGTGCAACAAAACTTAACTTTTTAATAAGGTGAAAGAGGTTGTCTATGAAAACAATTTGGAAAACCCATAACGCATTTGAAAACCCGATGCCAGCAATTAGTGTCATTAGTCAGAAAAGTATCCGAATTCTGTTGTGCAGTAGGTACCCTGTATATTTCCTGTAGATTTGTGTATGTGCTACATAGCAGTATAAAATTTCTACAGTTAGAAAACCAATAGCACAGTTTCCCCTACAGTAAATTCTGTCTATAAACGGAAATGTACTTGAGATCAACTGTGCAGTCCTATATAGTATCTATGTTACCCCCCCACCCACACACACACATATATATATATAGTATGGCTATAGTTGGCTTCCTTTTGTTAAGTCTGTTTCAAACATTTTCAGTCTGTACTTGTCAGGTATGGGGTGTGTTGCATGCGTAAAACTAATTTAACCCATTGATATCTAATACAAATATTGTCAATTTTGTCAATTTGTATCAGATGTCAATAGTTTAACCCCAGCAGTGCATGTCTCAAGCCATGCCACCTGACACAGGTCGTTTTATTCTTTCTCTATCGTTTATTGTTTTTTTTCATTTTTGCGGTAATTTCTTGTGTTCTATTGTTTTGAGTTTACGTATTTAGTTGTGATTTCTCGTTCTGTGTTAAAGTAGTTTGTTTTGTTTTCCTGTTTTGCCGTTATGTGTTTTATAGATTTTAGTTGGCTTTTGTGATATTGGTTCTGCATACATTTTTTCATTGGATTCTATTATATATATATATATATATATATATATACATATATACAATATGCAAAAAATGAGTTTTATTTAAAGACGCATACCACAACTGAAAACGCACTTCCAGCAATTGTTATCCAATAACTATTGATAGACAGTAATATAACTGAGTTGTTTTGCGTGTCCCTGTAAATGAATGATGTATGCTACGCATACCTTAACGTATGTCATTTTCAGATACCGTATCTTCCGGTGCATAACTTATAATTTTTAAACAAGAAAATTGGTTAAGTTTTACAGACATGGCTTAATGCGAAGGGTATAAAAATGACAGCTTAAAAGTTAAGCATACGAATTGAGATTTCTATATTAATGAGTAAGTTAAGAAGACGTGATTATTTGAGCGAAAATTAATATGATTCCAAATGAATTCTCGAGATTTAAGCAGATAGTCTTGGCAGTTGCGTATAACGTCACTTTTCATTAGATAATTTTCTTCAAGTTTGTACTAGTCATTGTATATTTAATTTATCTTTATTGCATTTCTAGGCTGCATATCAAGGTTATTTTTGTAAAAATGCTGTTGCGCATAATACGGTGAATAAAGCTAATAAGTTGGAAATTGTACGATAAACGTGACAAATTAGGTGCCATCAAACTATATCTAGTTTTACAACGTAAAAAAAAAATCATTCTTATTATTTCAGTGAAATGAATTATATCGCCTGTTATGAGTGAAATGATCATGCTTTTTTTCTTATTACGTATGCCACGTTTACAGATGCGAATATTTTTCAACACCAGACAGCGCTGAGAAATTCGTCATGGAGATATTGCTTTGCAAATGATTACCTCCATGGTTTAATATTTCTATGACTCACGATGAACGAATCTCTTGTGTTTATTTACTTTAATGGATTGAAATAATCGGCTGTTAACCTAATTTCAACTGAAGTTATCTTAAAATCTATGCATTTTTTAATGCAACTCATCTCTCAAGCAAAGAATTGTTTTGAACGATCTTTCTAAAAATTTAACTTTTGTGCAATTTTATTCGAAAAAATAATTTTTTATAAAAATGGACCCCTGGCATATGAAAAAAGCAGTGTAATAAGCCCGTAGTTATTTTCCCCACTCACAGGACTTGCGCTTTTATTATACAGATTACGTATGATAGGATTTAATAGAATAAAGAAAACTTCAATTTTCATAAAATTTGAAATGACTCGACAAAATTCTGCGACACGATTATATATATTAAATTCCAAACCATTCGGTTGGGTAGTTTTTGCGCTGTTATATGTGGACAGACGGACAGACATTCGGACGGACCAGACGATGACTATAGGTCCTACGTATTTATATAATTACAAACGCACTTAAAACAGACAAATGCAGTCTCAAATCACAGATGCACCGGTTATACAACGAAATAAACGATATGTTCTAACAGACATTCTCTAAAATCCACTATTTCAAATTGTCTTAGAAACAGATTACTTTACAATCATTTAAAACATATTTTTTTATTAATTCATTTTTTTCTGTTAACCCATAAATTAAACCCCTACCGGTGACACTTTCCAACATGTATAAATGTGAGAAATTGCCGGGCTAGTATATCAACAAGGTGGCTCAGTGGTCAGAGCAGCGGCACATTACACTGAATGTCCCAGGTTCAAGTCCTGACCCTGGTCAATTTCTCATTCATGTTGAGTCATTGTATTTAATTATGTCTGAATTAAAATGTAAATAAAAGGTAATCAGACGTATTGTTTATGTACTTTAATGCATAAGTTAAATGTTTTCAGGACCATTTTATGTTTTGAAAATTTTGATTCAGTTTGGTTAGGAGGTAATTACGGGTAATTTATTTCACTGATTTTATTTATTTTTTTAAAGCATTTATTGCATTTAATAAGTAGCAATATAATATTTTTTTAAAGTTCGTAATTTTGTTTACAGATAAAACCGACTATATATATATAGTCGTTTCGACTATATATATATATATATATATATATATATATAACGGAAACAAATATTTTCCGGAGGGTTCTGGATTACCTTAATTTTTTCATACATACAGAAAACCTATAATACATAGATTAAATATTTGCATTCTTTTTTTGAAGTAAAGTTTGAAGTTCTTTAGACCAAAAAGTCTTTCGCTAAATACTACATAAATATTATTTGCTATTTATTTCGTTCTGATAAATATAATTAAATTAATATTATCGTGAAATATATTAATATCTGATTTACAAATAACTTAGAACGCAATTAAATCAAATTAAAAAAATATAAATAAAAAGGGAATTTTCACCATTTTGTTGAATATCTTATTAATCATTAATTTAATTTTAAAGAGACAAATAAAAAGAACGTTCGCTCAAAACTTTGATAACGGAATTGTCAATAAGTCTCTAATGCGTCATATTATGCTTAGATATATATATTAAAAGAAGCCAGTCATACGACAATTTCTCGTGAGACAAGCATATGCCTTATTCAGCAATTATACAATTTTGAAATGTCTGCCATAATGATATGAATTGTATCTTGATAATTTGAAGGAACTCTGGCGTGCAATAGAATATATATATATATATATATATATATATATATATATTATGAATGTGTACATCAATGCATTTTAAGTAAACATACTCAGTTAATATTTGTGTTTTAAAACTCAAATCACAAACTTTAGAATTGGAATATTTTTTCCTTATTACCTCAAAAATAAATTAATATAACCTTATATGATATTTCAATGAAATTTTAAATCTATGTGTTTCATTTCTAATTTGATCATATGATTACAATGATATTCATACCTGGTAGACCGAGCCTAACTCTGCAGTTTGTTTATAATTCATACTGTGTTTGAGTAAAGACAAAATTTTATTTTTTATTTCAACATAATTCATAGTGTATTTAAGTACAAATTTTTATTATTCTTATACAATTTTTTCTTATTTTCTTATTTTCTACATAAATATGTAATTTCTAGTTTCTAAAAATTATAAAAACAATTGCTGTCATTTCTTTTCTTTTCTTTTTTTTTCTAAACATATATATTATACTTTTATATATAAAATTTATACGTACACTACATGAATTTTCAACTTTTTCTAGCACAATAGACTGAAACGCGTTTTTAAAAATTGCAAATATCTAATTGAGATCTAGAGTTCTTCTAAAGTTAAAAAGAAAATACTTCGCATGCAAAATTTGAAGCATCTACATCTGTTTTCTCCTAACAACTGCCAATGTTTGATTCAACGGGTCCGTTCTCGGAAGGTCTTTCTCAGCAGTATCGGCAACGTAACTTTTGCTTGGCTCTTCGCCAGCCGCTTAATGAGAACCGTTTCCAGACTTTTCGGACACCCTGTATATGTCGTTATAGAATTCCCACGCCAGACACCCTAGCAACAGGCGACACAGCAGTCATAATAACAATTGCTGCCATTTTTTTTTTTTTTTTTTTTGCTTTTTTTGCAAATATTATATATATATATAAGTGGTTATAGAATTTCCACGCCATACACCATAACAACAGGCGACACAGCACTTTCCCATGTCCAGCCTAAGACTAAGATTCCCAACCCCAAATAGAAATGATGAGATATGAAATTTTCATGAGCTAGAAAATTTTCATGCGCTAATTTTTCAATTCTGAGGCAGAGTGCACATAGTAGTCAAATCGAGCAGACGGTCCGATGTGCGCTCTCGTAGAAGATAATTAAACACTGCTATGTTCAACTACACACTAATTTCGAATACAGTCGGTATTTGAAACTGGTTAGTTAATTTTAAAACTTGAAATAAAATTTGATGTATATTTTAATGATTTCAATCAGTCTAATTACATATAAAGGCCTTAATGCACATTTTAATCAGATTTGCATAGGTATCTTATTTTTTGTTTTTTCTTTAGTTATATCCACTTTATAAATATGCACGTATATACTTTATAAACATGCACAGGTTGTATTTCCTGAAGTTTCTCACATCTAAAACCACCTTTATCACTAAAAAAAGGTGGCGAAAAGTATTATTAATACTTTGTGAGTATTCGAACAACGAAATCAAGTACATGTAGGATACCAAAGGTTTAGCGAGTGACAGCCGGAAGCCATTAACTGTCTCACGGCCATGTGTGTGACATACTTTTTTTAAACAATCATAAAATCTACTGTGTTTACACATCGAGCAAATAAAATAACGGAAAATGTTGCACGAAAGAATTTAGTAACACACCAAAAAAGGAAAATTTCAACAAGGTTAACTTCATAGGAGAGCCATGGGAACCGCACTAAACACCTCACGATAGAGTTGTAGAAATATCTAGACGGCATGGTCCCAGTTACTTTTTCATGCAAAGACGTGTATTTCGTACATATTTTTCATTTGAAATGAACAACAGGACAAATAAATTCAAAGAAGTCCTTTTCTTTTTTATATAAAAAATATACTAGCTTTTAAAATAATCTTTTTACCAGGTTTATTACATTTTTTTTAATTCTCAACTTTTATAAAGAAATTTAATAAAAATCGAAATTTACTTTAAACTGTTTACAGATAAAAATCTATATCATCCTCAATGTTCCTTAAATTTTTATTCAAACACTTTTTTATTCTAAAATTTGATTAGTTTAGAAATTCCTTTCTGAAATAAAATAGCGAAATCATTTAAATATAAGAATAAACTGTGAAATTAATTGAGCTAGAATTTCTGAATGAGATGGAAAAAAAAATATTGCAAAGTATAAAGAATACTGTTGATGAATGTACATTGTTAAGGTTTAAATAATGTGATTGTTTAAATATGTTTTACAGACATGAAATAGGATTTAAATAGATTTAAGGGTGTATTCAAATCCAAACTGCTTATTTTGAGAGACATTTGTAAATTCATTTTTTGCTCTAAAATGCATCCAATTGGCAGGTTCTCTTATTCAGAAACTTTATAATGTCCGTATTGTCTCGATTTTTTTTTATAAAGGCAGAATATATTTCAAAAAATGCTGTCAAAGTGGACATTTTGAACCGAATTTCCCGAAGCGATAGCGCTGGAAAGAAAAAAAAAATTATCGTACTGTGAAAATAATTGTCTGTAAATCAATTTCTAATTAATTGAACAAAAAATAAAAACATAGGGCCCTTATAAATGTCTTTATAAATCACGCCGCCAAGTTTCCTGTTGTTACTTTTAAAAATGAGTCTGAAAAAGTGTCTCAAAATTTTGAATTGTTGAGCGTAGAAAAATATTTTTTTCATTACCGCCTTAATGAAATTCCATTTTACTAATTGTGAGTACCAACAGAAGAAAAAAAGTTAAAACAAATGTCTTATTGACTGAATATTAAATGATTTTTTTTCAACACCAGTGAAAGATTGTTTACTGAATATATAATGTGAATATATAAACTGAATATATAATGTGCAAACTGAATATATGATGTGACACCTGATGAATCTGGATTTTTATATTTTAGTGTGCTGTAGTGTTACAAAGATCATAGATTATAATTATATATTAAATAATAAATATTTATTGGTAATTTATAGCAACTGACTAATACCTATCATTTTATTATGAGAAAGGATCTCACAATACTGTTCTCATAACACGAGTACTACTTCAAAAATATAGTTAATTTTTACGCCGAATTTTTGGATATTATTAGAAAAAAGTATGATCCAGATAATTTGAAATATTTATAAAATAAATGCACATTTTACAGAATGATTCAAAATCACCGTATCAATTTTTCGGTGTTTTTCTCTTTGTTTTATCTTTAGCAGATTTTTTAAATATTTTTCACCAGTCTGTAATATTTTTTATGTATAAAAGTTTTGTTACATTTGACTTATAAATATACTGTTTAACATGCTACTGAATAAAAATTGTTAAGATATTAACAAGCTCTAACACTTAAAGAAAAATGAAAAAAATGTATAGGTTCCATTATTTAATTTCCATTGTAACTAAATAACAATTCAGGACTAATGTATAGAATCGATGCTTAACCTCAGACAAACACCAATCTCAATTACATTTACTGCATTGGAAGTCACCCTTGAGGGTTTTAGCAAATTAAGGACCTTTTGTAAGAATGGCTTGTATAATCTCAGGAGGCATTATTACTAAATACTGTTTTCTTGTGTTTCATCAAAAGTTGTAAAAGAGAACTTTGTATGATCTAGACAGATAAGCTGATATTTGCAATATATGGTGAAATATATAAAAATCATAATTCTCTTTCTGAACATAATCGTGTAAATTTTGTAGTTTTACTCTGTTTACATTATGTTTACATTATGTTTAAAGTTCAGTATATAATTGTATGAATATTGTTCAGATGAACACCAAAATTCAAAAAGAACAATGGAAAAATTTTAAATGTTTCCTTCTTTATGTCTTTCATGTCTAAATAATTATGTTTTGTAATGTTAAATTCACACCAGAAATTTTCAAAAGAATTATTTATATTATAATAATTAAATGCATTGTATAATAATTTATTTATTTCAACATTATGAAAGTAAAATTGCATTCAAAAATTCGGGCACAATGTTTTATTAAAATTAAGTGGGGGCCAATAATGTACCTCCGTCTATCAAGAGGTAAAGATCTAATGTATAATAATTCAGGACTAGACAAAATAGAGAAGTTATGGCAACCACAGGCAAATACCGATCTCAAATTTATTCACTATCTTGTACGTTGCCCTTGAAGATTAAAGCAAACAAAGGACCTTGGAAAATAGCTTGATTAATTTCAAGAGTCATTACTGATGAATAGTCTTTCCTTGTGACTTATCACAAGTTGTAATAGAGAACTTTTTAAACAATTAAAAAATTTCTAATGGGTTGAACAAACTCTTGGTTCTATGGTATGAAACCATGGTATGGTACCATAAAATTGTGAAATCTCGTTCCAACATTTGCTGATATTGTTCAACCTATTATTAAATGTATATATATTATTATTATTATTATTATTATTATTATTATTATTATTATGTTTAATTCTTGCTGTATCCTTTCCATTGATTTTTGTAATATCTCATCCTTTGTTTTTCACATGTGTTTTCATATATATATATACAGTGATGGCCAAAAGTTTGTACGATTTTTGAAAGTTTCATGTTTTTCAACTTTGTGTGCTTGTAGAATATATTAATTTTCACTTAAATACAAACGTTTATATATCAAATTGAAGGTAATTTAATGTAAAATTTAATAATAAAAACGGTATTACAATAACTGTATTACAACAAAAGTTATGCTCATTTTAGTAGAACAAACAAATACAAATCGTTTTGAATAAGGACGTGTTTTGTAATAAAAGCGTACTAGCCAATCACAAACACTGTTCTTAGGATCAATCAAATGTCTGTAACTATAATTTAGGTTATTTGGATGGTAAAAGAGTTATTGTTGTGGAAATATTTTGCGGAATGATGCATACTAATACAATTAAATAGAGTATTGCTGTTTTTGAATAATTAAATTCCTTTTTTTTAATTAACCTAAATTTAAACAATGTCATCAACAAGAAAAACTAATTGGACATCTACAAAAAGAAGCCGAATTGTCATATTGACAGAAAATGGCCTCTCTTATGCTGAAATTGCAAGACAAGTTGGTGGTTCAGTGACTTGTTCTGGTGTACGAAAGTTCTGTTTACGTTATGAAAAAACGAAATCAGTGGAAAATAAGGCAAAATCAGGCCGAAAAATGCACAAGTGCCACTGCCGATAGAAAAATTAAACGGCTATGCCTTCAAGATAGAAACATTTCATCAGATGCCATTAGATGTGAAATGAATGCAGCGGGTATTGCAGTAAGTTCAAGAACAATAAGAAGAAGGTTATCAGGATTTGGACTACAAGCTAGAATTCCAAGGAAAAAACCATATTTAAATCAAAAACAACGCAAAAACGTGTTAAGTGGGCAAAAAAACACATTAAATGGTCAGAAAATCAATGGAAGTAAGTAATCTGGAGCGATGAGAGTAAAATATCGCTCTTTGGTAGTGATGGTAGAAAATTCGTGAGATGTAGAGTAGGAGAAGCACTTCATCCTGATTGCATTGAAGCAACTACAAAAAACCCAACAAATGTCATGATTTGGGAAAGTATGTCTGCAGATGGCGTGGGCCAAATTCAAGTAATTGATGGCATCCTGAATGCCAAAAAAAATACATCGAAACTGTCCTGGAACCAAAATTGATACCTTCCATCAGGGATCTCTTCCCCAACAACGCACCATTCATTTTTTAGCAGGATTCAGCTCCATGCCACACAGTAAAAGTAAGCAAAGCATGGTTACAAAATAAAGGCATAGATATATTACCATGGCCAGGAAACAGCCCTGATCTCAATCCAATTGAAAATTTGTGGCGACGTTTGAAAATTCTTGTACGAAAAAAACGTCCATCCAATAAAAGACAACTTATTGAAGCTATAATTGATTCTTGGCACCATGCGATTACGAAAGATGAACTCCAAACACTCGTTCACTCGATGAAAATACGCTGTGAAGCTGTCTTAAAAAAATAAGGGTTATCCTACTAAGTATTGATTGTGTAAGTATCACTTTAAAAAATGCAAATCTAAGATAGATCTTACTATTAGTTGCATAACTTTTTTTGTAATACAGATATTGTAATACTGTTTTTATTATTAAATTAAATTTGACATTAAATTATCTTCAATTTGATATATAAACGTTTGTATTTAAGTGAAAATTACTATATTCTACAAGCACACAAAGATGAAAAACATGAAACTTTCAAAAAATGTCCACACTTTTGGCCACCACTGTATATATAGGATTTCCCAAAATGATTGATTTATTGCTCTTTATTTTTTTTACATGCTGAAGATTGGCATTGTAGGGAATGCAAGTTGCAAAAATGTTTTAAATAATGTAGGAAATAAGATTATGTTGATGAAATTGTCATTGCATTACTTTTCAAAAAGTTACATTTAAAAAAAAATTATACGATCACTGGATAACATAATTTTACATAAAAAAAATTCCTCCATGTTCTTAGATTTACAAAAGTAAAAACTAAATTCTCCTGCAAACAAAATTCACTAATTGATAGTTATAATACATTGGAGTTTTGAAATTTCGAATCTATCCGGCACTGAAAAATATTATATTTTTCATTATTCAGTGTATCATAACTCAGTTAATTTTGGTCGTAGAAGAATGGAATTTTTGCTGCTCCACTTCTCAGAGCAAGGATAATCTTATATATTAAAAGGAAAAGGGAGTTTCGTCAAATAACTTTTTCACACGAATTTGCCCCATTTGCGCATGCGTAAACTTAAATCTAGAACCTAACAAGTTTTAGAGCACACTCGGATGAGAGGGTGGCCCAGTGGTATAAGGCGCACGTTTTTTCTCTGTTCCTATCATCGTGTCGGTTCGATCCCCGATATGGACAGAATTTTTATTTTTATTTTATTGGCAATAATTCATTTTAATAATGCCCTATTTGATTCAGGAGGAAAAGTTACATAATTTATATTTTTTTTATTCGAATACCTTATAATTAAAATTTAACACCCAATAATTTTTCTTTTTGTTTTAATTACTAAACTTATATTTAAAGTATTTAAATTAAAAGATCGTGCATCTAATTATCGATTAAATAAAGTGAAGTGGTCTACAATTTTTATTATATTTGGTATGACCATTGTCAAGATGTCGTATATATAATAAGATAGTATGGGATTATTTTTCGTAAAAAAGGAAAAATAAAAGGAGAGAAAACAAAAAGAATGGAAAATATTCAGACAAGAACTCTAAATTATCTTGATATTCATGATTTAACAATTAAATAATATGTGAAAATGCAAAATATAAACTCAAGTAATTAAAAAATATGTATTATAAATCGTTAGCTACAAACAACAAATTTTAAATTCGGGGTTTTAGAATCAGACTGATAAAAATAAGTTTAATGAAAAATTTTAAAGGTCGTGTAATAATAAAAAAAAAAAAATCAGAAATACTAAATATATTGTTATTTTCTCAAAATGTTGGGACTGTGGTGAATAAAATTTAACAACCGACAGTATTTTTTAAATTACTTATTTTATACTATAAATATTTAAATTAATAAAATATTTTGCATGTAGTTATCGATTAAATAAAGTGATCTAAACTTTTATCTATATATTGTACGACAATTATCAACAAGATATATTTGAATAACTAAGAAAAGTATAATATTATTCTCCTCGAAAGAAAAGAAGTGAAAAAAGAAAGACGCAAAAATACCATATAAGAATTATGAAAAGAAATCTTCTTGAAATCCATGGTTTATCTGGGTTTTAGAGTGAGGCTGATAAAAATAAAATTAAGGAAAAATTTTAAAGGCCCCGTAATTTAAAAAAAAAATAGAAAATACTAAATATTGATAGATATATTTTTTAATTTTTGACACTGTAGTAAGTAAAAATAAATCATTCATTTAACATTTTTAATTAAATTCTTGCTAAATTAATTCAAGTATAACAGGATGTAAATTACAAGTTTAAAATTATTTCACTTCATTAGTTGAGTAGACTGACGACACAATCTATCGTTTTAAATCTATAGAAATTGCTTACACAATATAACAATTCATAAAATTTTCAATATTTAATTAATTTAAAAGCAACTAATTAAAAATAAAAACATATTCCTAAAAGAGCTTTCAAGTTATTTACCGTCAAATTTTGACGGGTACCATCTAGATTTTTTTCTTAAAATATAACTTATAGGTTTCACGGACCCTCTAAAAATATCAGTGTCTAGGCTACCTCATCAAATAATTTGAATTCCTACCTTATTTTGAAAATTTTAGCAATTTTTATTGCTTACATATACCCAACATGTGAAAAATTAATGCGCGTTTCAATCTTTTTAGACAGCGTGTATAGATATACATACATACATATATTAACTAAATGAGTCTCATGAAAATATTTCTGATTTCTCTTGACGTTTACATTATTTAGTAATTATACAATTTTGAAATGACGGCCAATATGATATGAAGTATATGTAATCAGATTACAGGAACTCTAAGAGGAATTTCTAAGAACATATTGTATGTAATGGAATTTACCTGTTACTTGTCAACTATTGTATTCACCTAAACTACACAATCTAATAGTAAACGAAGTTAAGCATGATTGTCAATATTTTATTGTTCAAACATGAATATGCATATTAGGGTTTTGTAAAGTAAAGATACCTTGTTAATATTTCCGTTCAAAAACTAAATTATGAATTGTCAAATTTGACGATTTATTTTAATTATTTTTCCATTTAGATAAATCGATGCCTTTTTGAAGCTATAATATATATATATATATATATATATATATATATATATATATATATATATATATATATATATATATATATATATATATACCATAAATACCATACCATAAAAAGCTGCAGAACAAATTAAAAGTAAAGTTATATATATATATATATTATTCTAATTATTTTTCCATTTAGATAAATCGATGCCTTTTTGAAGCTATAATATATATATACCATAAATACCATACCATAAAAAGCTGCAGATCAAATTAAAAGTAAAGTTATATATATATATATATATATATATATATATAACGCTACTTTTAACTTGATCCGTAACTATTGCAGCGAATATGTTTTTTCTTACGATTTTGTGTTTAATTGGTAAGCTTATATGTTGTTCTGAACTGCTGTGTCGTGTTCACTAAATAAATCTTTATTACTTGTTTTAATTGATTTTCATGTTTCAACACAGAGGCTGATATAATGTTTTACTGAAGCTTTCTACCTACAGTGTCTAGGTTTAATATGCAAAAACGTTATACAATAAAACAAATATTAAAGGTATCTAAAAATAAATACATACAACACATGTACCATGATTTGTCATTGTAAGACTTTTATTTTAACCGAAATATCTAAACATCAATATTGTTTATAAGCTTATTGGTACTTGCTTCAATAAATACATCATTAATTAAAAAATATTCAATGGATTAAAGTGTGTAACATTTTCACTGCACATGCAGTTGACAGGCAGGCTTCAGTAGTGGGGCATCTAAATTTGAAGCGGTCGACAACACTAAAATGTAAGGTTTTCATTGTTTTTAAATTAAATTTATTTCTTTAACAGCAAGATAATAAACAGATTTTAGTAGCGTATTTAAATTGTTTATGAATGCATTTATCTAACTAGTAATTAAAATATATATATACTCTTATAAACAATTGTGATTTAAATGGCTATCTTTGTACAATATAATGTTTTTAATCTAAAACAGTCTCGCATCTATTTGGTTATACAAAATAAACAAAAACTTCAATTTATTTTTCACAAAAGTGCATTATTTATCACAACGACGTTAATATGTACTATTATGCTATTCATATTCAATGGTTGGAGTATCATGAATATAATTACCTAGTTGAATATACTTTCCTCTGTTCATTATGACCTATTATGCTATATTTAATTTTCATATTATTATGGTGAAGAATACCACTCAAGGACAAATTGCCAAATTTGATTTTGGGTACGCATTTTGTCTCCCTTGGTACGTTTTGGGTCTCTTAATTCTTACTTTTTTGGCAAGCCTCTAACAAGCAGAAAAATATTAAAATTGACAAAAACAATTCTCGGCAGAAATTGTCTTCTTCACGACAAATAGTGGCGAAATTTTCCCGAAAGCTTGCTAAATACAGGAAACAAAAGTTATATACCCTCTCTATGCACAATTTTACATGCTTGCATATCAATATAACAATGACTCTAAAATATGTTTATCCCACCTTTATTACATAAAGTAAAAACATTACAATTTAATTCAATTATATCATCGTGATATCGAGTAAAACAGAAACAGTAGAGTTTCAATGGGATTCCCCGTTGCAATGAACTCCACTCCCAGCATATGAGTGATTATATATAACATCTTAGAGGAGTCAGAAACAGAAGCAGAAACAGTTTATTGTTTCAATGGAATTCCCAATTGTAAAACAACTCCACTCCCGGTATATGAGTGGCTGTATATCACATCATAGAGGAGCCATCAGAAAAAAGTATAACTGTAGCCTTTTAGCAGTAAAAAATGAAAAAACAAAAGTTAAAGATTCGACTGAGAACTTCATCAGCTAATCCGAAATAAGTAAACCAGCCAATCAAATTTAACTTACGTAAAGCAGGCAATCAAATTTAACTTGTAGAATAAGAGTGTAAAGGAGAGGAAAAAATAGAAAAATGAGTTGAAAAGCATTAAAATATAATAAATACATAGAAAAATCAGTAAAGAGATGATGAGATGAGAAAGATGTTTAACTGTTCAAAAGGAGAATCCTTCGCAAAAAAGGCACAGTAAAGCAGAAAATAGTGTAAATCTACCCCCATTAAACAAAAAGGTAGTTTTCATTGTCATGTCATACATTAAAATATAGTTTAATTACAGTTAGTATAGGAATAAGTAAAGCGAATACACGGAATTATTTTTTTACATTAAAGACAAAAGCTTTGCAAAGAGGATTTATCTTCTTCATTAATCATTTCTAGTGATACTTTTTTTTATTATGTTGAAGTAGGAGGTTTTGATTGTAAGCATTTAAGAATTTCTGAAAAAGCTACGACAGAATGAGCAATTTCAAATTTTCTTACATATTAAAAAATTATATATTTTACGAATCAGGCAGAATTATTAAATGAGAAAAAAAGTTTGTTATCTAACTTTTACAACATGATTAATTTTATTTGCCACGTTCAGTATTTTGAGAAAAAAATTGCTGTTTTATTATTTAAGTATTTCACTTAATAAATGCTCGAAATGGCTTGCACTAAGGTTCATACTATTACACTATATGGCACGCTTGAACTCTGCATTTCATAAAATACAGACTTCCTTTCATAATTTAATTATGTTATTCTACATTCTGATTATTAGATAGTTATTAAAAAGGACACGGCAAAATAGAAAAAATACGCATTTTGCTCAAGAATTTCATAAATTCGACCAGCTCTTCATACTCGAATTAACTCTGGTTAGCGCTACAACTGTTAAAATATTACGATTGGAAGATTTTTCCATAAATGAACATTTTTGAGGTTTTACAAAACTTCTATAAACACTTTTAGAACAGTCTAGTAAACAAGTGTATTAGAACACTCACATGACAAATAGAGTACTTGTACGTTAGTGAAGAAAATGCAAACTATAGTGACATTAAGTTGAGAGAGAAAATAAGTATTAACAAGACATGCGTATTTCATAATTCTTAAATCTTTAAATCTCGAAATGATCCAACGCACTGCAGTATTATCAAAAACCCGCTATCCTCCATTTAATAATCTTTGATTTCAAAGTAGTTCTGTGATCTCTCAGAAGGATATGTTCCATTCAAAATGCTGCTCAGTCCAAAACTGTATCACGTTTTGATTTATTTTTTAAACGAAAACAAAATGTGTCAATTAGTGGTACGTTTACCCAATGTATTAAAAAAAGTGGTATCATCAGCACACATTTATATTAACACTCAATTATAACATTGTTTTACATTTCGATAGTTTCTTCTATATAAAATCATCCTGTAAAAATCACTTAATCGAGTATGTTATAGAATGATATTTATGTCGGTACTGGTCGTAATATTCGAAGCTACCACGTTGACATCATTCATCGTGGAAAAACTTAACTTACAATGTTTTGAATTACGTAATAAAAAATAAAATATGCAGCTTGTTTAAACTTACCATAAAATGAAAAATGTCTTATTTAAAATGTTAAACTTTTTGCTGCACTCAATGCATAGTATATTCAAGATAGTTTAACAATTACTACGTTTTTAAATAAATAAATATTGACTTGTATTTATTTTCATTTTTAGACGTCCAAGAGTCTCAAAATGCAGATCTACAATGTACATATGGTTAAACAATCAGTAAAGAAATTTAGTTTCTTTACCAATGTTGAATTACTGCGACTCATAGAGGCTATGTTTAATGCAAGAAACCTTTCTAAATGCAGTAAAAATCCTCTAATCTGGCATCTTGACGTTCGGCATACTGGATAATCCGGCATGACTTTCGAAAAAAAAAATAATATTCCTTGTTTAATCACTCCTGATGTTTATAATAATCTGATGGAAATTCAGAATGATGAATTGCGCAACTACCCATTACGAACGGTTGAAAATTGTGAATCTATAAATAACTAAATCACCCCGTCGAGGAGGAGGGAAGAAAAAAACATTTCTGTGGATAATTTGCGAAATTAAACTGTTGAATTAAAACGTAAATTTTAATTATCCGAATTAAATACTCGTACTTTTTTCATTTCAGAAAAGAATGACCAGCCTGAAACGGAAATGATAACAGTCATCAAATAATAAATAATGAATCTAGATCATTAGATTGAAATGTTTGTTTTATTTCTTCTAAATATAAAAAAATTAATTTAGATGAATACATGTTTTACTGTCATTTTTGTTTAATTCTAACTTCTACACTTTTTTTCCGACATTCATCCTGTAATCCGGAAAAAATCGTAATCCGGCATGCTTCAAGTGCCGAATGTCCCGGATTAGAGGATGTTTACTGTGATTGGGAAGAAGGAATTTAACCTACTTCGGTGGTGCTTGTGAAGTATCTGAGTGTGACACATCGGATTCGTAAACGAAGTATTTTAATCATTTATAGAAGAATGTGGGGAGTTACATTTATATGACCGGAAATACATTAATCTTTCCTGAATAATTAATATATATATATGTACCTAAAGTAAATTTTACAATAGGTTTAATTAAAAAAAATACAAAATTTTAAATTACGTAAACAAAATCTTAGTACTTTTATAAAACTTAAGTTTTCATAAAACAATTACGTTAATGTTTCTGCAAACAGGATTTAGGTATTTAGTGTAAAAGATTTAAATCAATAACAGAGTTTTTCTTTTTAGTAACTTGTCCATCCTGACTAATTTTCGAGTTGTAAATCAGCTCAAATTTCACAAATCATATGATATGTTCTATTTCCTACCTGCCGGCAGGCCAGGCGGACACGAATTGAATAATAGATAAAAGGTTACGTTAGGTGCAGCTGTTTAAAAGTATGAAGTAAAATAAGATGCAGTAACTTATATCATCTTTGTAAATAATTGCAGCTTGTGTCCCAACCAAGTCCTGTTGATCCGGGTTAATTACGCGATTTCGTAAGCAAGATTGACTTACTTCATACATGTAGACTGCGTACTGATTTTAATCCAGATTTCATAATAGAAACCTCAAATGATTTTAAGAATGAATTTTTACTATTGCTGCTTGTCTTCATTCTTTCATCATAAATATTTGTGTGGGTAAACGCCAAAAAATCCACATTCTACGTTTTAAACGAGAAAATAAACAAAAAGTCAATATATAAGTCTATTTAAAATCGCTTTTTAACTTTTATTCCAAACTGAACATTAAAATAAATTTAAATGGAAGTTTAAAATAAATGTATCCAGTCATCAACTTGAAACATTCATTTTTGTTCGTTTTCAGTCTGTCTAAAAATATCCAATAATGTTTACTTTTCATTTATAAGTTTGTTCAGAATATTACTTTTCACATTTTCATACATTTCCTATTTTTTTTCTGTCAAAGCAATTTCATAATATAGGCAAGTGACAAAGTTCTCTGATATTTCTTTCTTTTACTACCTATCAAAATCTAAAATAAAAACTTTACGTTACCTGTCTTTTTTTTCTTATTTGGAAAGTGCATATAACTTTCCATAAAGAATAAAAGTTGTTATAAAATCCCTATTTAATAAGTTTTGTGGAGTATGTGACGTTTACTACTCATGTAATATGCATGATTCTTTTAAAGGATTTCGAAGTCATAAAAGAAAACATTTTCTATATATATATATATCTATAGAACTTGAAGCACTTTGTAGAAAATTTTTTTTCAAAGAATGTAGACGTGTTTAATTTTTTTATTAGATGTGTAAGATGTCATGTGAGTATTGATCAATAATTTTTGCATGGCAATTTTTAAAAAATAATAATAATTCACGTAATTAAAAATATTTCATATTGTTACCTAGGAAGATGCTCCGCAGAAAGTGTTATGAAAATAATTATACAATTGTTTTGGAATTGCAGAATTTCTGAAATAAAACTTTAAAAAAAAAAGAAGAAATTGTGTATAAACAGAATTGTAAAGTCAAATGTGGAGTAAAAGTATATTTCGTTTATAATACATATAGTTCGTTAAAAAAATTTATCATGTGGAAGAGAATGATAAATATAGAGATACCACGAACTATTCATTCTCCTACTCAGGAACATATTTAACACTTAGTTCAAATTTCGTCAAGGATAATATTGCTGGAAATGGAACTTGCACTTTGGATGAAGGAACAAATATGAACTGCCTACCAAATACAAGCGTTCAGGATATACGGACTAATTTCTTCCGTGACGTCACACTTCCATAAAAAAAAATCTCATTTTGCCAAAAATGATATCGTTGAAAAAGTCGTGCAATCAGGATCAAGAAAAGTATTGAAACTATCGTTCGCAATCAACCATTCAGAAGTTATTGGTTAATTTCTTCTGTGACGTCATATACATGAAAAACTGAAACCACTTTTCGTCAAAAGTGGTACACTTGGAAAGTTTTTGCAATTGATATTAACTAACGATTAACTAGATAACGAAACCCCATCTTCATTAATAACTATCTTCACATGATTAAAACGAAAAACTGGCATCTGCTGTTTTTTTTCTTTCTTTATGTATGATGTTACTGAAGAAATTAACCTGTATCTTGTGAACGATTTGATCGGGTAGACCATATATTTTTCTCAACCCTGGGTCAAGATCTATCCAAAGACACCTTTAATCGAGAAATCCATAGCTAATAGGTGAATATTTTCCCTAATTAGTTTCAAACCGTCAATTCCTCAATACTGATCGTTACGGGAGAGCGGGAGGGGGATTCCCCCCTGTAAACATGTAAGAACACTGGAGAAAGTGTACTATCAACTTGGAGAAACTGTGCAATCAACCAGCAGAAACTGTGCAAGACTGTGTAAGTTCAGGGAGAAAATAGAAGATAATTGTTTATTGAAATGTTATAGATATTTACAGCTAGTAGTAGGCACTTGAAACTATAATAAATCAGAATAACTTTATAAATACCTGCATCAGTATTCAAAACGACAAAAAAGTGATATACTGAATTGTTTTTAAATCAATAAAGGACTATTTTATTATTTATTCTAAAAATATGGATTTTCAATTAATACTTTTTGACTTAAGAGCGTTTTGTTTTATTTCTCTACAAGTCACTGGAGCAGTAAAACGTTATTATTAATCTGTCTTTTATCTAATTATTTAATTATAATAAATTTTAAAATAAATGTATATTTATAAATTTAACAACACATCATAATTGAAATGCTTTAATTGTTTTTTATTTCTCGCTTTAGCTATTTTTGAAGGTTATTATTGCGAAAAGGATTCTATCTTTCCGATTTGAACGCAAGTGATTCCAAACATTATAATTAACTTAATAGACACCCTTTATAACATTAAACTAAATTTATGAGTAGAGGCTACCACTATTTTCGAATAATAGTTTAAGCCAAATTTGTAATTAAGTTTCTAGCTTAACCAAACGAACGAATTTTTAAAGATGCATAGTGGTCCTCCTAATTAGTCATTTGCTGAAGGACACTTGAACATCCCCTCCCCCCCCCGGCCCCTCCTTCAAAGTTTTTTATTTAACTATGCCCCGTTTCCGTATCTCCGCAACTATCTTTCCGATTTCAACGCAACTGATTCTAAACATTATAATTAACTTAATAGTCACCTTCTACAACATTAAAGTAAATTTATGAGTAGAGGCTACCACTATTTCCGAATAATAGTTTAAGGCAAATTTGTAATTAAGTTCCTAGCTTAAGCAAATGAACGAATTTTTAAAGATGCATCGTAGTCCTCTTAATTAGGATACTTGAACATCCCCTCCACACGGCACCTTACTCATGATTATTTTCTCTAACTGTGCCTTATTTCAATAACTCGGCTTATAATGTTCTCATCTTCTCGAAACCAGCTCGATTTTGTCGCACGCCTACTATACAGTACCGTAGGCAACGTTGACCTGTCTCAGAGGTTCTTTCCGAAAGACGTTGCTCCCCTGGCGGTGGAAGGGGGAAATAAAAGATTTTCCGGAGCATGCGAGCGTGGCCGGTATGCGTTGTCGAAGCCATCGGAGACCTTGGCCAGAGTTTCGATTTTTAAAAGATTTGAGTTTATTACACGGTCTCGGGCAACGCCGGGCGGGTCAGCTAGCATGTAATAATTTTTATTTTTTCAAAATAAGTATTTTGAGAAATATTTCAATTAATTTTGAAATTGTCGGTACTAATTAATCATTATATTTTATTTGTTGTTGTTGTTGTTGTTGTTAATACATTTGTCATAAAAAGCGCAATTCTGTTTTAATAAAATGGCAAATACTGAAATCGAAGGGCCGAAATCCTTATTGTCAGGCTGTTTATAATACCGCATTTAATGTTTTATAGACATAACCTAGCACACAAAGTATTTGGTCTCGACTCCCGCCCTTCGCACCGAACAAAAATATATAAAATATACATCTTAAAAAAAAAAAAAAAAAAAAAAAAAAAAAAAAAAAAAAAAAACACCGAACAAAAATATTTAAAATATACATCTTTCAAAAAAAAAAAAACGAAACAACCAAAAGTTTGTTGGTTTTTTGGTTGTTTCGGTGTTTTTATCGTTGTTGCTTTTATATTTTGTTGTATATTTGAAGTTTTTAGTGTTTGGTGGGGCGGTGCTAGTTCAGACTGAATACTTTTTGCGAGGTTATTTTAATTTGTCTGAAAAGAAAAAAAAAGAAAAATCACAATTTAGAAGAGTGTGTTATATAGTTTAGAATAGTACATAATTTAGAAAAATAATGTAAACTAAGTGTATTTTAATAAAACTTAACAAAATTACATATCTCTGAGAAAAAAAAAATACTGTACGTCATGAAACAAACGTTACTACAAAACCACCAGGAAGCAATAAATAACACAATGGCTCTCATCTGATTTTAAATATTATTCAAAATGATAAAAATAATTATATATACAAATTAAGATAAAATTAAGCTAATTCTGTTACAAATTAAGATAAAATATAATAAGATACAATGCTGAGTATCAAATGTTTTTTAATACCGGCCACTTTTTCTGTAAGTACAAATACATACTTTGTTTTCGTTTATATGTTCACCGAGTTATAAAAAAATTGGGAAAAAATTCTATTTAATATGAATATATTGGTATGAAAAGTATAATTGTTTTTATAAATTTTATTAAATTTAACAACGTTTGACTAAATTAATGTCTATTTGTTAAAAAAAAAAAAAAAGTGTTATGTATTTTTTAATGCTAAAAGTTGTAAAGTAACAACATAATATACAGTAAAATAATTTTTATTAGATTGTTGACATGTTTCGGTTCACTCCGAGCCATTATCAAAAACAACTGAGAATATTCTATAATTGCACGGTCTTTGAAGTAATTATTTGAAACGCTATCACTTAATTTTCATGTACTTTTTCAAAATTACTCACGTTAACTTTTATTTTTACTTGGTCGTTTATTTCCATATTTGTAACCATGAAGTAACTCTAGCTACGATTTCGGTAAGTTAAAAGATCCTGCATCGTTACATATTGTATTTTTGCGTGTTACTATCTCTATGATTTCTCTTATTATGGATGGATAGTGTAGACTAGAGGGAACAATTATTTTACTTTCATTGAAATTTATTTGGATGGTTTCTTCTTGATATAATCTTGCCAGAGCTGTGTTTTTTCAATTATATGCAATATCAGCTATATGCTCCTTTTTTCTGTAACTAAATTTCCTGCTTGTCATGCCAATATAGTAATTCTTAGATCCGGCTTCTTTAATAAAAGGTATTTCATATTCTACTGAATAATTCTCAAAATTAATTGGGTCAATTTTACTGCAAATGATATTCTTTAATTTCTGAGGGAGTTTGGATATTAAGCACATATTGAAATGTTTAAGGTTGTATTTTTATTTTTCAAAAATATTGGATAATATTGAAGAGTATAAAGTTTGTATTTTTGTGAATCAACTTTGTTTTCTGTCTTTTGAATGGTTTTTGGATCAAGAAACCAGAAAACGAAGTTGATTCGCAAAAATACAAATATACATAATAATAATATATTTCAAATGAATTTTTCTCAAAACAATTTTTCGTAGGCTATTCACACTCAGAAAAAGGAATTGATTAAAACTACAAAACATGTTTTGTTGAGTACATTTTTGTTGTTTTAGCAAAATTCACGTAAAATTGAGCCATTTTACTTGAATAAACAAAACATTTTTTGCTGACGATACAATTTTTTTTTTTTTTTGGAATTGCAAAACAAATTTTTTTTTGTTGATTGAAACAAAATTTCCATTGACCTATATTTAAACGAAAAGTTTTGTTTAAGTATAGGTCAATAAACATTTTGTTTCAATCAACAATTTTTTTTTTTTTTTTTTTTTTTTTTTTTTTTTTTTTTTTTTTCAATTCCAAAAACATTTTTTGTATCGTCAGCAAAAAATGTTTTGTTTATTCAAGTAAAATTGCTCAATTTTACTTGGATTTTGCTAAACCAACCAGAATGTA
The DNA here is from genome assembly GCA_963931845.1 of Maratus michaelseni. NCBI lineage: Eukaryota > Metazoa > Arthropoda > Arachnida > Araneae > Salticidae > Maratus > Maratus michaelseni. The sequence continues at coordinate 356,145,790 of OZ007591.1, read as the reverse complement.
CTCAACAAAACATGTTTTGTAGTTTTAATCAATTCCTTTTTCTGGTTGCAATCTTTCTCGTGTTTTAATTTCGTTCAATATTTTTATTATTTGTAAGATATAATCTTGATACCTAACTACATTAAATCAATACATTCGTTTTAGAATGCTGGTATATTAAGGACTACATATTTATCATACATTCTATTAACACGTAAACGTATAGTAAAATTCAGCATAGTTTCAGTTTATATTTTTTAAATAACCTTTTTCGCATTAAAAAATGGAGGCAAAGAATTTTTATCAAAGGCCTTTGAAGTAATTAAAAAAAAGGGAGAAAATATTTTAAACATTTTAACACATGGAGCTTTTGTAATTAGTTTGAAAAATTAATGTATAGATTTAACAAATTTCTACATTTACAGTAAATTGATTTTTTTAATCTATTAAATTTATGAAACAGAATCGTTCTTTCACGAATTTCTTTTGGAAGCAAGATGATTACAAAAAAAAGAAGAAAAAAATTAAGGATCCCCTCCCCCAGTCTCTTTAAGCTTTAAGAAAGTGTGTTTTAAATTACTACTTACTAACTACATCATAATTTAATATTAAGTTTGAATATGAATTGTTATTTATAACAATTTTTTTTGTGTGTTTGTTAAATATTAGACTTTTTAATTTAACAAATAAAGTCATAAATATATTCAAATGTATTTGAAAAAAAATCATCATAAACGAAATTTTATTTTACGTTTGTGTTATTTTAAAATACTTAATATATTCTGGTAAAAGATATATGATTCCTTTAGGTAATAAGTAATTTATATGACTGTCCTCATATAAGTAAGTGTTAGTGAAAATCATAATAGTTTAAAAATGAGATTTTATTGTTAATTATATTAGAAGTTACATTACTACATAAAAAAAACTCAAAACAGATTACTTTTAAATGAATAAAATTTACAAAAATAATAAAATAATATACACACAAAAAAATTAAAATATGCATTAAAATATGTTTTAAACGATAATTTTATAAAAGTGAACAATTTCCATTTAATTTACCATATAAAAATAATGATGAGAAACTTAACGAAACAACTCCTCTAAAATATTAATAAAATTCTATGAGATAAACCCTTCTTAAGAGAAATAAAATAACTAACCATACTTCGATTACATAAGATTCGAATATCAAATATTGTGCCTTTTAAAGAGTTATTTGTCTTACATATCTGACGTATATTTCAATTGTATTAAAATTCTATGAATTGTGTAGAGCTTGTTTAGTATAGGAAAGAAAACCAATATGTATTGAAATGATTTTGAGAAGAGTATTTTTAGTTATTCTTATGCAGCACACTTTCAAGCATAATTTTCATTTTTTTTTTCCTTTTATGTGGTTTTATTAATGTTCTTTTCGAGCATGCTTATGTTTTAAATTTTACCCATGAAGTTCAAAGAATACTTATTTTTTGTATTTATTACACTATATACATGTAAGAAAAATGTCTTAAATATCCCTGAAATTAAAAAATCCGGTAATGCATTTATGTGAAATATGTAACAAAATAAATTGAAATTTCTTATTTTTTCTTAACAGTAAATATTATATGGGCTTAGTTTTTGTCTTATTATACAAACTTTACTTAGAAAGTTAATCTAAAAGTAATTAGATCCTAAAATCACATATTACATTACTTCAGACATTCACTTGATTTTTACAAAGTCAAAATGATTTTTTAATAGTTTCGCTATGTGGAAAGTATCTTCGCATGACATTATTTTTAACTTTTTTGCAGTTTTTCAACATATGTACATGTTAAGTTTTCATAATCTAAAACTAGAAATATTTCTGTAGTTGAAACGAGAGACAATCTTGACAAATGTTAGAAACCTTACATTATAAATGGCCAACACCGGCTCAGAGTTTCTGCTCTAAAAAGCTGGTAGACAGGGGGTGGTGAGTTGGAACTCATATAGCGCTAATCTTTTGGAGTTTTCATTGAACATGCGCAACTCTGCGTATATGCAGGTTAGGTGTCCTTATAAAGACATAAACGGCGAGAGTCCCCCCCCCCCATTTCGGTTTATATCCCTTGCGCAGATAATCGTCCGCAAAAAACACGAACCAATCAACCTCACATTAGAAGATCATTAAAAATTTGATCATTAAAATTTATTCTTACTAAAATTTTAATGATGATTTCTTGTGTGTTATAAGAATGCTTAACAGAACGAAAGCTATAGAAATTCTGACTGATTGCATAGAGAAGATTTTCTAAATAATTTTTAATAGTGGCTTTAATGTGTATGATTTTAAAATACAATTTTAAACAAAATTGCAAATGTATCATAAAAAATGTTCAAAACTCGTATGTAAACTTTAAAACTATCTGATAAAACTACTGTTTTTGAAAAAAAAAACGAAATCAAATCATTAAATAATCCTAAATTTAAAGTTACATGAAAATTAATCGTTTGTTTGTAAAGCTGCATTATAAATCTCAACGAGAAATATTCAGGATTCCCTATTTTAAATAGCGGTATTTGAAGCACAGAACAATACGAAATGATTTGGATTGTACAAATATAGCGGCACATCACATGCTAAATGGATATTTATAAATATCTTGCGATCATTTACGTGATATTTAGCTACATAGAAGGAACTTTAATTCCAATTTTCTAGAATTTGAATGCGTTGAAGTGAGAGATAAACTTTACAAATGACGGTATCGTAGCAATAACAGATCATTAAAAAGTCTGATTGTTATAAAAGTATTTTTGCTAAAGTTTTAATGATGCCTTCTAGCGATTTCAAACATTGCATAATAAATCTCTGAAAGAATTCCATCTAATCGCACATAATAACTAGTCGTTGGGGGCCACCGTAATACTTACCCATCATGGATATGCATAATATAAAATATTAAAATAAAAATGTGTAAATTAGTTATAAAATGCATTGCAATTCAAATAAAATCGTGGCTTGATGACGTCACAAACTTTAAAGGCTCGATTACTGAATTGCTCGAAAGAAACATCCTTATAACTCCAAAAATAATAATCCTATTAACTAGCGGTTTATTGCATCTGATTAAGCGTCAAATTTCCAATTAAAATATATCTTTGAAGTGGAATTTGAATGAAATACAGGGTCATGAAAAATCTAAGAGTGTGGAAAATAGGATTCCAAATATATCGGCAACTCATTATCCGATCGACTTCTTGCTTTATGCAAAATTTATGTTTTTTTATTGTCTTTTATAATCATATCTTAAAATAAACAATTTCGAAAATTTTTATATACCTTTTATCAGAACGAATATTTCGAGAGTCCGAAAAAATAGTTCCGGTTAATCGAGGTTATTGAAATTAAATAGGCTTTTTCCCACTATTACATACTAAGTACATACCGAATTGCAAGTCTCTATCTCAATTTTTTCGGGAGATAGAGCGTTTACTGACACACAGACACACAGACACACGGACACACAGACGTACAGACGGACGGCAAATTTTTTTTTCTAAAAATATGTTTTTCGGAATCTCCAGTGTCTGAAACGTGTAAATCCGTCAAAAAATTTTTTTTTGATTTTCAAAACGATTACAAGATTTACCCTATACTATGTATGATGGGTAAGTAATAATCCTAATATTTGGTGATACTGTTTTATGTGAACAAAATACGCGTCTTAGCACACCAAACAAGAAAATACGTGATACTCAAAACAATTTAAGCTAAAAATTTCAGCAAACCGGTAATTACAGATGTGAATTATAGTTAATTATTTTTCCCTTGATTTAATAAAAAAAAATGCATTCAGACAATATAAGATACAGGTATTAATGGTTTGGTTAGAACAGTATAGGATATATATATATATATATATATATAATAATGATTTACGATATAAAAATTCTCATATACACACCCAGCTAGAAAAAGCTTGCAAAAAAAGTGCAAAAAAAAAGTGCACAAAATCCGAGCGTATTTGGCACCTCTACTTGTGTATAAAAAGTGCAAACTGAATTGTACAAAAAAAGTGCAAACTGAATTGTGCAAAAAAAGTGCAAACTGAATTGTGCACAAAAAGTGCATAATCAGAGGTGCCAAATATGCTCAGATTTTGTGCACTTTTTTTTTGCACTTTTTCTGCATACGAAATAATCCCTAAATTTTGCAGTTTTTATGCACAATCAGAGGTGCCAAATACGCTCAGATTTTGTGCACTTTTTATTTTACACATTTTTTGCATACCAAATAATTCCTAAATTGTGCATTTTTTATGCATAATCAGAGTCTCTGATTATGCATAAAAAATGCACAATTTAGGATATTTTTGGCATGCAAAAAATGTGTAAAATATAAAGTGCACAAAATCTGAGCGTATATGGCACCTCAGATTTTGTGCATTTCTTCAAGTAGATTTTTTGCATACCGAACATTTTAAGCATATATTTAAATCAAGATTCAGCTTACTATGAAATTTACAGCTATCAATGTATAATAAACCCACTTTTGGAAAGATGCATAATTATACATAGGATTATGAACAATAATTTTATCAGACATGGTACAAGTTCACCAACATGCGGAAAAAGATAATGAGCTTAAATTTAAATATGTAAATTTTATAATTAAATATAACACTGCATACAGTAAAAAACATGTCCAATATTGTTAAAACCCAATAAGAGAAAATTATTACACTTACTTGAAAAGAGCTGCACTAAATTCTAGTTATTAGTTGAAAATGTTTTAACTAATGTATTTGAACTTAGAAAAAGGCATTAAAAAAAAATCAACTTTACTTATTTTTGTTTATTTACACAAGTGCGATCAGCTTTTTCTCATCATTTCACTTCCAATCCAGTCATTGAAAATTTTGATTGTTGCAACTTGATGCAATCATTTTTCTGATTGCAAAGAGCTTTGATAGACGACTGCTAAAATCTAGCTGCTGTTGGGAAAATGTGAAAGAAACCACAGCACACACAAAAAAAATGACCATTGCAGTACAGCTGCTGCATTTATTTGAAATCACAACATAAATAATAAACTAATGGTACTCTGTTCCGGTAATGTAAGGTATACAGTAAATGTTCCGGACTTAAATTTTCTTGCTTTTAGATTTAAACAAAATAAATTCTGACAGTCTGACAGTCACATTGTGGAGGTGTATCTTTGGATGATTTACTTTTATCACATCAATTTCAAGCTGTATCCTGTTTGCTTCCTGTGTAAAAAAAAAATAAAAAAAAATAAATAAATCATGCAAAAATATGCAAACAGAACTACTTTACAGACATTACATAAATATAAGAATTCAATATTAGATTTTATTAAGTAGTTTGTTTTTCTACAGGAAAAAATAATAGTTAAAATTCACTTATTTTCATGTGTAATATATGGACAAACTGGAAAATGTTGTTCATATAAACAATTTCTCAAATCTCAAACTTGAAATTTACTATCTATACTATTAAAAATGCATGTGTGTAACTATGTATCTATATTAACCTCAAAGGCTCAGACTGTTGGGTGCAGAGCTGAGAAATTATTAATAAAGTTGCATAATAGGAAGGACCATAAAGAAAAAAAAATCCAAAATTTTAATTAGATTTTTTTTTTTTGTTATGTGAATTTTGTTTATGTTTTGTGATTTTTGCTCAGCCAATTTATATTCAGAGTCGCTAGAGGAAAGGGGGGAAGGGAAGAAGTAGTTGTCAGAAGAAATATATAAAATTTATGAAGCTTGAACAGTATTTTTTTTAAAAAAATGTTTGTGTGTGAATGTGAACGAAAAATTTGATTTTCAATTAATTTTTAAATAAAAGATCATTTTTACATAGTGTTCTCATTTGATGTTTTTCAAAGGGTGCTGCACCCTGCCCTTTTCCTTTAAACTTGCCGATGCACCCTGTCCGTTTTAGATAATGATATTGTAAAAGCGCCCTGCTCGTTTTCCCCCCAGTAGCTTCTTTTTGTATCTTCTACATATTTTTTAATATTTGGCTTTTTCCTCTCATACCTCCCCCCCACCCTAAAAAAAAACAGATGCAACAACTGCATATTGTATTTCTTTTAAATGCTAAAAAGATGTAAATTAACAACATAATACAAATATAACTTTTATTAGGTTGTTAGACATGTTTTGACTCACTCCGGGTCATTTTCAAAAACATTTTGAACAACATTTTCCAAATCTCAAACTAGAAATTTACTCTAGATTAATTTTAACACAATTATTCAAATTATTGGCCCGGACATTTTTTGTCCAGTTGGAAAATTACAACTAGTGATGCACAGAATATTTGGTATGTATTCGGCCATACTACAAATATTTAATTAGGCTGAAAATAGGTCGCACTCGGCCTAACCAAATATCAAACTATTCAGTTTTGCTGAATATTTTTATATATGGCCCAACCAAACAGGCTTTTAAAAATATTTTCAAAAAATTTAGTTAAATTTTATTTTTAACTGTTAATAAATAAAGATATCCCGGAAAATTAAGAACTAGAATTATATTCAAATAAGAGAGATTACTTGTACATTTATGTATTTCCTGTTTGAAAAGTAACAACTAAGAAAATTAACTGTTAATGATGACATTCATAAGAACTAATAATGCATAAATGTAAGATCGTGAACATTGTTTTCTTTTTCAAAACTGAGTGTTTCTAAACAAACATAATGGAAGATAATGTGCAGCTTTCAGGGTAAAGGTGAAAATAAGCATTCGCCAGTCGCCATTCATCGATTAAACTTTAAAAACTGGCCAAATGCAGGATTTTCTGATTGCCCTTTTTCCCTAAATTTTGCGATTTTTCAGCATCCATTCGACGAAATTCGTAATTTTTATGTACCCGTTTGAAGAAATTCATGTCTTTTATGTGCCCGTTCCAAGAAATTTACAATTTTCTGTGCATAATCAACAAAATTCATGATTTTTTACACAGCAATCGATAAATTTCATGATTTTTACGCATTCGATCGATGAAATTCATGATTTTTAGACGTTCGATCGATAAAATACATGATTTTTACATGCTCAGTTGATAAAATTAATTTTTTTTACACGCCCGGTCAACAAATTTCATTATTTTTATGCGTTCGGTCGATAAAATACATGATTTTTACACGCTCGGTTGATAAAATTAATTATTTTTACACGCCCGGTCAATGAATTTCATTATTTTTACATGCTTGGTCAATAAAAACTCCTGATTTTTACATGCTCGGTCGATAAAATTCATAATTTTTACACGCTCGGCCGATAAAAATCATGAATTTTACACGCTTAGTCGATAAAATTCATGATTTTTTCACGCTCGGTCGATAAAATTCATGATTTTTTTCACACTCGGTCGATAAAATTCATGATTTTTTTCACACTCAGTCGATAAAATTCATGATTTTTTCATGCTCGGTCGATAAAATTCATGATTTTTTTCACACTCAGTCGATAAAATTCATGATTTTTTCACACTCGGTCGATAAAATTAATTATTTTTAAATGGCTGGTCAACGAATTTCATTATTTTTACATGCTCGGTCAATAAAAATTCCTGATTTTTACATGCTCGGTCGATAAAATTCATAATTTTTACACGCTCGGTCGATAAAATTCATGATTTTTACACGCTTGGTCGATAAAATTCATGATTTTTCACACTCGGTCGATAAAATTCATGATTTTTTCACGCTCTGTCGATAAAATTAATTATTTTTACACGCCCAGTCAACGAATTTCATTATTTTTACTCGTTCGGTCGATAAAATACATGATTTTTACATGCTCGGTTGATAAAATTAATTATTTTTACACGCCCGGTCAACTAATTTCATTATTTTTACTCGTTCGGTCGATAAAATACATGATTTTTACATGCTCGGTTAATAAAATTAATTATTTTTACATGCCCGGTCAACAAATTTCATTATTTTTACGCGTTCGATCAATGAAATTCATGATTTTTACAAGTTCAATCTACAAAATTAAGGATTTTTACACGTTCGATCTACGAAATTCAGGATTTTTACGCGGTCGATCGACGAAATTCAGAATTTTTACGCAGTCGATCGACGAAATTCAGGATTTTTTAGAGTGTCAACAATACTCCAGATTGTAAAACATGCAATGGGGAGTTATGAGATGAAAAAAAAAAAGCAAAATATTAATTGGTTATTTTTTTAAACCAAAAACATTGGGAAGGAGGTGTCCATTAATGGCATATCTACATAGCTGCAACCTTGGCATAATCGTAATTGTGAGGGCCGCAAGATAACAAGAAGATAACAAAATTCCTAAACAGCGTAATTAAACTGGACACTGTAATAAAATATAATGTAATAAGATTTATTAAATTATAAAATAATACTTACATGAGATGTATCAACAAGTCTCTGTTCAACCACATTGTACTAGCAGCTAATCTTCCACTCTGTAAGAGAAGAAAATCAATAACAACCCAATACAAAATGGCTTATAACTGAATATAAGAACATTTTATAAATTTATTTTAATTCACAGAAGAAGCTACAAAGTTTAATTAATCAAAGTTTAACTAAATTAATTAAAAAAGTTTTAAGACTATACTCTTTTTAAGTTATAACTCAAAGCTAAAGCACAGTTTGTTTTTTTCTGTAAAGGCTTCTTGTAAAAAGGTCTGGTTCATAAAATGGCAGTATCTGTGTTAAATATTATGTAAAATTGTTTTATAATTTAACTTTTAATACTTAATTCTGAAATATGAAAATATTAGGCCAGCCGAATATTCGGTATACTTGTGGGCTGAATATTCAGTATTCGGCCAAAATCGCTATTCAGTGCATACTTAGTTTATAGTAATTTAAATTTACTTTATAAGCTTTTAAAATTTTCGTAATTACATTTTAAAAGTTACAGATTACTAACAAATATGCTAAAACATATGTATCAACAATTATACATCCCAAGAAGGAAATCCATATACTGCGATATTTTTTAATATTCCTTTAGATTCCGGTTTCAGAGGTTTTATCAAATAAATACAACTTGACAAAGTTGATTACATAGTTAAATATTATGTACTTTATGATTAAAATAAGTTGGCTATTATTTACTTTGTGGAGGAGGAAGAGCGGAAGGGGATCAAAAAGTATGTTTACCTCCTGTGAACAAAAACAGCATTTTGGCCTTGAATGAGGGTTCCTGCAGTGGAGTTCCCCCCCCCCCCCAACAAATTTTGACAAACAAAATCAAAGCATATTTTTATATATTTTAAATAATTTTTTAGTTTACTTTCAATTAATAACTCCAAAATAATATTCATCCACAATTACTTATTATAAACACATTATTTAATTTTACTGAATAATTTATTTATATTTAATAATAGAAGTTAAAATGTTTTGATTTTACTTGGTTATTAGTGTGGGTCGAAAAAACCGAAATTTATATAATCGAAACGTAATAGTGCGGAAAAGTTGCCATTGGTAATAAGGAATAAATTCACAAAATATTACACCAAATGGTTAATATCTTTTAAATATTTTTTACCGCCGCAAAGAGGGCAAAGTTTAAAAAAAAACGCTTTTTTTTTTTTTTTTTTTTTTTTTTTTAATTAAATTATCCAACTATACCAATACAATTTCTAATAGAATGCAAAAGCTACATCAAGATGTTAGTAATGTTCCAATAAAATGTCATTATGGTGAAATTATTTCTATTACCGCCGCAGGGGCAGCCAAAATTTTGAAAAAAAACGGCAAAAATTTCAATTTTCCGTTTTTTACTTTTTTTCAAATTCATATTATATGTCTACTATTAAAAAAATTTACATTATATCTAGTAATACCTAATAAATATCTAGTAATTTTGATGATCGGGATTGCCAACCAAGGGCGAGAGGGGCCCGCCCCTCTTAAATTTTGGAAAAAAGGGCTTTTTGAAGAAATTTTTGCGATTTTATGGTAAATTTAAGGATTTTTTTAGTAGGGGCGACCTTTTACATAAATTCCCCCTCAATTTTTTTTCTCCCCCCTCCCAACAAAAAATCTCTAAAAAGTTCCGGAAAATCCCCAAAATCACTTCAAAAAACACATTTCTCTCAAATTTAGGGGGGGAGGGGCCTCTCTCGCCCCTGGTTGGCAATGCTCATGATCAAAATTACTACACATTTATAAGTTATTACAAGCTATAATGTAAATTTATTTAATGGTTAATATCTTTTACCGCTGCAAAGAGGGCAAAGTTTAAAAAAATCGCTTTTTTTTTTTTTTTTAATTTTTTTTTTTTTAAATTAAATTATCTAACCATACCAATACAATTTCTAATAGAATGCAAAAGCTACATCAAGATGTTAGTAATGTTCCAATAAAATGTCATTATGGTGAAATTATTTCTATTACCGCCGCAGGGGCAGCCAAAATTTTGAAAAAAAAAAAAAAAAAACGGCAAAAATTTCAATTTTCCGTTTTTTACTTTTTTTTCAAATTCATATTATATGTCTACTATTAAAAAAATTTACATTATATCTAGTAATAACTAATAAATGTCTAGTAATTTTGATGATGGGGTTGCCAACCAAGGGCGAGAGGGGCCTGCCCCTGTTAAATTTTGGAAAAAAGGGCTTTTTGAAGAAATTTTTGCGATTTTATGGTAAATTTAAGGATTTTTTTAATAGGGGGGAAATCTTACATAAATTCTCCCTCAATTTTCACTTTTTCTCCCCCCTCCCAACAAAAAGTCTCTAAAAAGTTCTGGAAAATGCCGAAAATCACTTCAAAAAACCCCTTTCTCTCAAATTTAGGAGGGGGGGGGCCTCTGTCGCCCCTGGTTCGCAATGCTCATGATCAAAATTACTACACATTTATAAGTTATTACAAGCTATAATGTAAATTTATTTAATTCTAGACATATATTAAAAATTAAAAACTCTAGAAAAAACGAAAAATTGAAATTTTTGCCGGTTTTTTCAAAATTTTGACTGCCTCTGCAGCGGTAATAGAAATGATTTCGACCCACCCTATTGATTATGTCAGAAACTAAACAAATGTTTTGATTTATCGCTCAAGGTCAGAAATCTCATTTTTTAAATTAAAATATTTTAACTTTCGTTATTAAATATAAATGAATTAGTCAATAAAATTAAGTGGGGGGGGGGGCTTCAAAAAATATGTTTACCTCCTGTGAACAAAAAAAAGAGCTAGTTTTGGCCTTGAATGAGGGTTCCTGCAGCAGTTCCCCCCCCCCCACCCCCAACAAATTTTGACAAACAAAATCAAAGCATATTTTTATATTTTTTAAATAATTTTTTAGTTTATTTTCAATTAATTCGAAAATAATTTTCAATAATAAAAGTTAAAATGTTTTGATTTAACTTGGTTATGTTAGAAACAAAACAAATGTTTTGATATAACTGGGTTATGTCAGAAACAAAACAAATGTTTTGGTTTAACTGTGTTATGTCAGAAACAAAACAAATGTTTTGATTTAACTGGGTTATGTCAGAATCATTGTTCGAAATTAGCAGTCAGTCGTCAAATGCAATTACATAGCATTTGACGACTACAAAATTGTTCACGGGAGTTAAATTTGATGCCTAACCCTTTTTAACACTTATTTTTTGTTTAACCCTTTGAGGGGCGGTGGTATATATTGTATACCACCTAATTTTAATCCGATTCAAACCAGAAACTTTTAATACAATTTTACTTTTTTACTTTTGACGAGAAAAAGTTGAAAAATTGCTTTTCCTTATTTTGAACTAAATTCGTTCTTAAATACCGGTGTGAATTCGACGTTACAAGAACACAATTGCTTGCCCCTGAAAGGGTTAACTTAGCCAATCACTCGCTTTTGAAAATTTGGTCTGACACCAAACATAAATTCTAATGCGAGACAGTTTGAGAGCGATTTTTAGCAGAGTGTGCAAATCCAAATGAATACATTAATTTATGCAAACTTCTAAACTTTATATTGAACCTGCCATTTAGCACTGCTGAATGTGAAAAGGGATTTAGTCAGTTTAATTTAATAAAAAATGATATACATAACCGTTTATCCACTGATATTGTTAATGATTTATTAATGATAAAACTGTGTGGACCCAATTTAGCAGATTTTTGTTCAGATAAAGCTATAAATCCCTGTGAAATGATGTAGCTGAAGGACGGTTAAGAAATCCTGATTTTATTATCTAACTTTATCAAAATTAGTGGGTATTGTTTGATTTTCATCTGTGCACTCTACATGCAGTCAAGCATTGTTAGCATTAAATTGCTTAACCCTTTATATCCTGAATTAATTTTCCAGCTACTTTTTAAATGCTCAGAATCCTCGATTATTTCCACCAGTTATTATTTTTTTTTTGTAAAGTTTTTCTTATCTAATCATAGCATTTTTGAGATTCAATTAGGTGAAAATTTCTCATTTGATAAACCGGTGGTAACAGATTAAAAATTCTGTAAAAGACTCTCGTCGCGAAGGGGTTAAAGTGGTACTTATAAGTACCGTCAGGATAAAAAGGGTTAATGAGGATTTTTGCTTAACATGAATTGATAATGCAGTCCCAACAGATAAGATGGTACTATTATTTTAATGGTTAACACACACACAAATGTGGTCCTTTTAAATTTCATTTTAACAAATTTTTTTTTTTTTGCTAAATTTAAGTAATTATCAACAACGGATAAAATTTTGTTTAACATGGTTAAGTGCATTTTTCTATTAACCCTTAACTGCCACGTGAGTATATATACGCCTTTAGAAAACATATTCTTCTTTTACAGGTTTGGCAAATCCGCGTGCCAGTAAGGCATTTTTCATTACCAGTTCCGTATAGCTCACGGTAACATCTGTATTTTGTTATCACTATGCCAGAAAAGTTATCTTCAGCTTATTTATTCGCAGAATTCTCTGATAAAATAAGGTATTGGGGGGTCTTGTCAGATTTCGTTGGCAGTTAAGGGGTTAAATTTGAAAATGTAGTATTAACTATAAAAGCTTTATCAGTTTTACAGTTGCTTCAATAATTATAATATTGTAGATTATGAACTTCAATTTAAATAAAAACAAAATATTCACAATTTTCTGTAAAATAGCATATAACGATACAGTTATGTGAATTTTAGAAATTGCAACTAGAAATTTTTATTAGACGCCTAAGATAGTTACAGTAAGCATCACTTCACACCTACCTTTCATTACCCAATTTCTATCACTGGTCAGAAACAAAACAAACGTTTTGATATATTGCATGCGGTCAGCCATCTCATTTTTAAAATCAAAACATTTTAACTTATATTATTAAATATAAATAAATAAGCCAATAAAATTAAATAATGTGTTTATAATAAGTAAATATGGATGAAAGGAAATGAGAAACAAAACAAATATGTCTTGATTTAAAAAACAAGATGGCACACAGCAGGTTAATCACAAAGCTGTTCCTTTATTACTTTATGCAGTTTAACCCTTAATTGCTGTCACAAAAACTGTTGCATACATACTGTGAGTGGTTTTGGTTTCCAAGACCGCTTGATTGAAAGATTAATAAAAAGCTCGAATAACTAATAAGATACTGCTTCTGTTCTAAACTTTATGTAGGGGAGACCGGTACAGTGGACCACTTTTTCAGTTAACATTTTTTTTTCTCTTTAACAGACTGACCGATCTGTATGAAAATATTTTTGAATATTCTTTAAACCTTCTTACATCCATCATAATTTTCTCACAACATAGTTTTCAATACATTTTTCAAAAAAAAAAAAATTATATACACTTGTGAAGTGGACCAGTGTACCCCGGAAGCGGGGTACAGTGGTCCACCCACCGGGGTACAGTGGACCACTATTAGGTATTATCTAAAATACAATATAAATCTATTTTTCATTAATCTAATTATTTTTTGTTGCCCGTTCACCCACAAAATAACATAGTAATATAAATTTTGAAGCAAAAACAAAAAAATTATATTTTGAAAATAATAACTGATTACTACAGGAACAATTGCAATTTAGTTGAAGTTATTACTTAAGTACAAAAAAATCAGCTCACATTAAAATTTGCAAATTAAATTCTTAAGTACTTATGAGTAAGATTGAGCCTGGAATTTTCAAGAAATAATTTTGGGTCTGAGAGCAACATTATGAAATCATTGACATCAACAGCAGATTCATCTACAGTTTCAGAAGAAATAAACTGATTTCCATTCAATTTGCGTCTCATAAATCTTACTTGAATAAAATCATCAACAATTAGACTACAGTTATATTTATCAAAGGCAGTAAATACAAAACAAAATATTTCTTACTATGTTAAATAAATTGTTATTTTTATTTGTTTACTTTATTTTACAGTTAAATCTACTTTAAAACAATCTTTCTTTATAGAAAATAAGCAATTATTAAATATTTTGAACATTCTGCATTACAGGAGCAGAGTGGATTGTGGACCACTGTGCCCCAGGAGTGGGTGGTCCACTGTACCCCATGTTGAAGTTCAATAAATATCATATTAATATTGTTCATAGCTTTCTTTTAAACATATTAACTTTAAAGTAAAATAAAAACAAGTATCTTAGCTTTGGTCATATATTACAGATACAGAGGACAGTCAATTCTCAAATACTCATCATACATTACATGCAGATAGATTTTAAAAACCAAATTTTGAAGGGAAAACTTGCGGGTATGTACAAACAAAACAAAAACACAATTTGATTATTTTTTTTTTTCTTAGAAGGACAGTAATTACTTGAACTTCATTTTTATAAACATGGGAAGACTTATTTTACTTTCTTTAATCATTTTTGAACGCTAAATTATACTTTGTGATAATTTAAGAAGTATTTTGTTTTGTTTATTTAAGGAGTTTAAGTATCTCCTTGGAAACTTTTTAATTTCTATGGAGTTTCTAAGTAGTGTAAGGCGTCTGTATGAACCCTGCTATAGTTAAACTGAAAATCACAAGTTACTGTGAAAATTGATAAAAGCACTACCGCTAAAAGCAGCTAAAAGATTTTTTTTTCCCCAAAAGCCGTAGCATTTAAGCCTAACATTTATAACTAGGATTAGGGTGGTTTTATTCCAAACAAACGTTCATTTACAATGTTTTTTAGAGAACATTACAACATAAAATTGAATAATTTACCTTTTTTCTGTAAAATAGACAACATCAGGCGAGAAAAATTGGGTTAGAATCTTGTATATACAATTCTTGTTTACGCTTGCCTCATGTATCTCGACAACAGAAGGAAAGGCACCGCACACGCGCAGATGGAAACTAATATATCCTCGACTCCTGTCGGCCTGTCGGGGCCTGTCACACTGTTCAAAAAATTAGCAGTTGGAATTTTATTTAATTAGTTTTAGAATATATGCTTTATGTAATTTAGATCATTTTCACTGTCTCTGGGAGATGTAGAATACCCCAACTGTGCATTTGAGAGGGGTAAAATTATAAAATTTCAAATCTTAAAAATTTAAATTAAAAAAAAAATTAAAATTTTTGAAAATTTACCGAGAAGAAAATTTTGAGATATTCCTCATTTAAGTTTGTAATTTTTAAAAACTTAAAATTTTAACAAAAGTTTTTTTTTTTTTTAAATTATTAAAAAAAAAATAATGTACAGTAAAATATGTGTTTTAAAGCTATATTTTTCTTTATAATATCTATATAATATATACATATTTACATACGCCCAATTCAATGAGGGGGTTACCCCCCCCCCCATTGAATTATTATTAAAAATTTTGAAAAAGAATTTAATCTTATATTATTAGTCAAATTGCAGGTCATAGAAGAACAGAAAGTGTGAAATATGTTTTATCCCCCCCCAGCCCCACCTTCACATCCCTCGAGGGGGTGAGGGAGGAAAATATTGCTGGAAGGGGGGCACGAATCTGTGACGTTGAAATGTTTCTTTTTAGGTAATATTGTATTCTCATAGGAAATACATGCACTTTTGAAAAAATTTACAGATTTGAATTTGCACCATTATGCATAGAAATAATCAAAACTTGGAATATAGAAATTTTTACATCTATAAAAAGTAAAGACTTTTGTGCATAAAAAATGCACACTTTTTGCGAACACGGAACAGGCAGTTATTTTATGCAAAAAATTTGCACAGTTTTTGAAAACAAAAAATATGCACTTTTTTGTATGCATAAAAAATGCATATAATGTGCACACAAAGTGTACACTTTTTGAAATATTCAAAAATATTCACTTTTTTTGCACAAATTGTACACAATTGAAACTTTTTTGCAAAAAAAGTGCAAACATTTTCTAGCTGGGCACTTTCGAAACAAGAAAACGCAGGAACTTCAGAATAATTCAAACTTAAAATTGCAGCAATTTGGTAACTACAGATGTTAACAAGAGTTAATTCTTTTTCTATTTATTTCATAAAAAATAATGTATTCAGAACATAGAGCTACAGCATATGATGCAAATATTAATATATATATATATATATATATATATGAAACGTTCGTTCTATCATTCACTCAGGACGACATCTCAGTCCCCGAACCCCATGAAATTTACCGGATGAGAAGATATATGTTGGCGCAGTCGAAGTCAACGAAAAGCATTTCAAGACATTGGTAGATGGTATTATTAAGATTTACTAAACGGTGAAGACAGACTCTGAGTACAAGCCACATTTGAAATATGTACTGTAGGTTCAATCGTGATCGAGCTGAGTAGAGGCAATGAATTCCAGAAGAATTTCTCCTAAAGCATTAAGGAAAACATGGTAGACGAGTAATAGCTTTATTCGACAACAGATATGAAGAACAACTCCACGTAATTTCACTTCATTAAAACTTGACACACATTAGATCTATTGAAGAACAACTACCGACGAACCAATTTGGACAATCCCAGCGACAGCATCTAGTTGACAATAATAATTCGTGTAAAAGTCTCTCTCCGAAGCCAGTGCAACCGTATAAATATTACAAGATTTTGCTCAAGGTTGCAGAAGCGCGAAAATGCTAGCCCAATGACAGCAATGCTCGAAGGGAAACAGGGGGTAGAAAAGGCGGGGCCTGCTCGCTAATGGTTGAAAAAATGAGGCCAAGAGGGTGTGTACCTGACGTATTGTCAAAAATCTTTCTTTAAACGCGGTATTTTAAAAAGGGAAAAAGCCTTGTGCGAGAAAAACTCGAGGGATCATGGGATGTTGAATGATAATTAAATAGAAATAAAAGAAAGGTATTACAATATCCAAAAGAATAAAAATTCAATGTCTCAAAATAAGAAGAAATTAAGCAGGTGCTTTTTAGAAGCAGTGTTGCATTTAATAGAATAAGATTTTTAAAATGATAATTAAAAAAATATTGTTATTAAGCAATGGAATAAAATATAAATTAGAATTAAGAGATATTTTAAAAGAGAGGGAAAAATTAGAATTGTAAGAATTTGGAATAAATAAATTAAGGAAAAATGACGAAATTTTTTTTTTATTATTACACACACACACACACACAATCGATAAAATCAAGCAGACAATATTTTTTATTTTTCAACAAAAAAAATTTAATATGCTTTAAAAATGTCAGTTGACTTTACAAGTAAATTCTATCAGTCAGTAAGATAGAAGAAAATCTGTTATTTTACGGAAAAGTCTCTTTTTAGTAAACTTTTCACGGTGATCTAAATAGTAATCATTTCAATGCGAATTTCATTTAGAATTTGAATGCGTTGAAGTGAGAGACAAACTTTACAAATGACGGTATCGTAGCAATAGAAGATCATTAAGAAGCTTGATTGTTATAAAAGTATTCTTACTAAACATTTAATGATGCCTTCTAGTGATATGAAACATTGCATAATAAATCTCTGGAAGAATTCTAACTGATCGCATATAATAAATAATATTCCTAATAGTTGGCGATATTGATTTCTATAAAACAAATACCGTCTTCAGAACAATTGCTAAACAAGAAAATACGTGATACTAAAAATAATATAAACTGAAAATTTCCGCAAACCAGTAATTACAAATGTGAACAGCAGTTAATTTTTTTTCTATTTATTTAATAAAAAAGAACGTATTCCGACAATATAAGATACATGTATTAATGGCTAGAGCAATATGGGATATATATATAATAAAGGTTTGCAATAAAAATATCCATATATATACAGTTTCGAAACAAGAAAACACAGGAACTTCAGAATAATTAAAAATTAAAATTGCTGCAAATTGGTAATTGCAGATGTTAACAATAGTTTATTCTATTTTTTTATTATTATTTATTTCATTAAAGAAAATTATTTATTCAGAACATAGGGATGTGATACACACATTAATATATATTTATAAATATAATAAAATATATATTGATGGTTTGCGATTTAATAATATTTAGCACATTCATAATTAATGAAATCAAGCAGACAATATTTTTTTATATTTCAATAAAAAAAAATGTAATGTGCTGTAAATATATCAGTTGACTTTACAGGTAAATTCTGTCAGTTAGTACTCCAGAAGAAAATTTGTTATTTTACGGAAAAGTCTCTTTTTAGTAGTATTTTCACAATAAAGTACATTTGAGTATATATCAATCCAATGTTTACATTTGCTAGCATTCAGTCATATAGGGGGAGACAGCTACGTTTCTGAATTTCATACACACTGATTTTTTATGTATAACTGATGGTGCAGATTAAATGAAACCATCTATCAGCTAGCGCACCAGCGAGGGGAATTGCCATGACAAAATCGCATTGTCTTATGCAAAGCGAAACCAAATTAAGTTAACTGCGTTTCTTTTACGGATGATTGACGTGTTAGCCCTCATAGGTCGGAATCACCGCAGATGCAAAATCCAACATCAGTTTTCGTGATGTATTAATTAATATTAATTACATATTTGAAAATCAAATTTGAAAAGCGATCAAGATCAGATATCATTTAGATATCAAATTTAATTCTCCCTCGCTATGAGACATTTACCTGACTATAGATACATTCGATACCACCATTAATGCGTGCAATTCGCTTTTTAGATATTTAAGAAATGCTAAAGATGTGTAATAATAAGTTTTGTGTACTATCTAAAATGTAAATACTTTTATTTTGTTTCTATAGATATTATTAATGGTTTGTTATTTTAAGAATATCAGTATTTTCTTAAATTAGTGGAGAATTTTTCCTTCTTATTCCGGTTGCAGTGCTTTTTATTTTCCTTTTTATTTCTCTGAAATTAATGCATTTATGGAAAAAAATATTTCCAGTGTAATGTAATAAAACTTGCTTAGAAATGAATACCTCGTGTAAAACCTTTCGACCTTCCAGAAAAGGTTATATTTCTAAAAGCCTCAAACATTAGTTGGATTGAATCCAACAAAGTAATTATAAACCTGGAATAAACACTAGTATGTTTGAGTGGATTTTCTCTGCATTACTTAGTCTCTGATATGACGTTTCATAAGATGTAAGATGACATAAAAATGAAGACAATCTTAAAACCTATATTTTAATGTTAATTTAAAAATAAAATATTTGTAAATTAAAAATAAAAAAACACAATAATTATTTTTAGATTAAGCATATTTGATAGATTAGTAGGAAGTCAAACATGTGGCAAAAGCACATCATAAACAAAACAAACAAACAAAAAAATAGTTTAGAAAATATTTACTGTAACAAATTTTATGTAATATTTTTCCTAAATTATTATTTATACATAAAATTATCTATTATTTTTTTAATCTTTTCAATATTTTGGAAAATATACCATAGTAATATACCATTCATGCCAATGAAAGAGGACACAAAAAAGTCATGTGATCAAAATTTAATAATAAGTATAGAAGTTTGTGTACGAGTGTGTGCGTGTGTGTGTTGGTCTACTGTATTTCTGAAAAAAATTAATGGGCGCAGAACGACAATATTTTTCAAGTACGTACCAGTGTGTTTGAAGTTATGCGCATCAAAGACACATTTTTGGATTATCTATTATTTGTCGAGATATTAACTGAAAATCATATAGAACAAGCATGGTGAACATATTGCACACATACCATTCGTGGCTCGTGGCAAATTATTTTCAAGACGACATAGATTCAGGTTCTAAATTTAAGTATAATAAATTTGCACAAAATGAACTAATTCACATTAGTTGAGTTTGTCTAAATTCAATTGATTCGGTGGGTTGTCATATAATTAAAGAAACTGAAATGCAAATTAATAAATACCAATCTAGTTTAATGTTTTCTCAAATTTTAATTTTAACCCTTTCACAATTATACCGCTCAAGACGCCCGACCGAGAAAACTACTGGCAGGTCGTCCGAATATTTGTTCCATTTTCTCCTCCTCGTAAATATCCACCTATTATTCAAGAGCAGGGGAGTATTGGAATCAACATGTGGGGAGCGTTTCGTACTAGTTATCTTAGGGATGTTCCACATGTACCTCTTATTAATCTGCTGACAAGTAGTCAGTTGGAAGAAAGGGCGCTAAATAATCTCGCAGCATATTTCAACGTTCATGCACTCACCGTATTTTGAATGCTATTGAGTTTTTCGACTTCACTACTCAAAGGGTTAAATTTAGATAGAGTTATTAGGCTATCGAAGTGGAAAGATTATCAGACGTTATAAGGAAAAATGCCGCTGTTAAAATTATCACAACTTGTAATTCAACCCCAGACACGAAGAACTGTTTAAAGAAGCTGGAGTTTGCCACTTTGATAATTTTTCGTGTGAGCGATTGTTTTTGGAAAAATGAACAACATGAGAAATTCAAGTAGAAACCTATTTTAAGATCACTCCAGTTCAAACTGCATTCTCTTAAAAAAAATTAAATACGAGATTCTTTACTATTGTTTGGCATCTAAGATGGAACAAAACAATTAGAATTTATTTTTTAATCATTTTCTAAAATGTTACCCATATTTGTTAAACCCAGTATTATTCAAAATATTAGGTAATTTTAATTCATTCTCATTTCATACATTAAATTTTGGCACGTCCTATTCACGTTTTTTTTTTGTTTTGAAAATTTGGCGCGCGGATGTGAAAAGTTTGCCGTCCATGATACAGAGCATCGCATGCCTGTGCATCTCTGGATGTTCAGATAAAGCGAAGCGTTCGTTTTTTTTTCTGTATTTTGATATCTCATTTCCCCTAAACGGTTACAAGAAAAAAAGAAAAACAAAAAGAAAATCATCTTATCCGGCTCCAACGATACTTTCGTCTTAAAAATATATTAGTATTTACAATTTAAAAAAATATTTTGGTGATGTCTTTTCAAGGATATGGGTTATTTTTCCTCTCAGTGCCTTTAAAGATATCGTTTCATGTTTAAGAGAATTGTGCTTTAGATATATTTTTGCGTTTTAAAAGGGAGAAGGGATGATGAATGTTTTATATTACTTACACTTTCTCAAGAGTTTTCGGTCAAAATTGTAAGTTTAAGATATTTAACTGTCAGGAATTAAATTGGCAATCACTGCAATGGTGGCCCCTTATTTTGTTCAGCAAAATTTTGCTTAAAAAATATAAAATCATACAAGTTCGAGGTTCGTTTTCTGATACAGACATTGAGCGTCCGTAACACACCCGGTGTAGCAATGGGGCCAACAACGCTAGGATCATTTGAATATATTTCGTTTAACCTTTTCGCTACTAAACCGTCAAAGACGCCCGGCCAAACAAACTGATGGAAGACCATCCGGACGCCTGTTCCATTTTCTCCTCCATGTAAATATCCAACTATTGTAGCTGACCAGGGGATTATGGGAATAAACAGGGAGTGGAGCCTTTTGTACTAGTTATCTTAAAGAGGGTCCACTTTTACCTCAAGTAGTCTGGTGGAACAAAGAGCGGGTAATAATCTCACTGCATATATTGTTCTTTCGTTTGCCGTATTTTTAAGGATATTGAGTTTTCAGACTTCAGTATCCAAAGGGTTAAATGTATAAAATCTTTGAAATTCCAGTCTGTATGCTGCTGACAGCAGAGTGGCCATCATCATTAGGTTAGTTTGAAAAGACTTTCGTTTAACCCTTCGTATCTCGACAACTCTGATTTGGAAAAGATTTTCTCAGATGTTAGAATACATCATATAAGCATATAAAAATAATTAAAAAATTTCGGAACATACAAATAAAAAAAATATTGACTAAAAGGTACTTTTTCATATAAGCAATTAACAGAAAAATACATACTTGTCCTAATATTGTCGCTTTTCTAATACAAATTTGTAAAGTGTACGAAATTACCTTTCTAAAAAATGTTTTTCGGACGTCTGCAGTATTTATAATTTTACAAAATTTACGAACTTCAGTATAGCATAGCATTAAATATGTGAAACTCCTCAAATGATAAATAAAACTTTTGCATGAAAACTTAACCCAATACCGCCGTCTGTTGAAAATTCTATGAAAAATTTATATTAACTGCTGTGCTGGAAGATAGCAGAAATAAATAAAATCGTCTTTTAAATCCCACTGTATAAGTAACATTGACTTTTGGGTATGTTGCAGATATGCAACACTGCGATACAAAGGGTTACAAATGTAATATCGAAACAGGCCAGGATCATATACAGCACGCCCAGTGCATGCTGACCGCTTAACATCATTAGCTTCGTTTGGAGAGACATTCGTTTAAATATATAATATCTAAACAGACTGGATCGTGCGTAGAAAGCCAGATGTACGCCAGGAAAAGCAGTGGGCCCTAATGGTGGGTTCGTTTGGAAAGATTTCCCTTTAAAATATAGCATCATGCAACACTGATGATCTTCTAGTGCAGTATTTCCCAGTGCTCATATCGTCAGTGTAGTATTTCTTCTCAGATGAAAAAACAGCTACGATGTGCTGTCGTGAAAGCGCACCTCTTTAAAATCCTGTTTAGATATCGGAATAGCGTGCATGGTTTAGTATTGATGTGACCATCAATGTAATTCCTGTCAGATTATTGCACCATATTACCTGCAAAATGCATCATATTACCTACAAAATGCACTCTATTACCTGCAGTATGGCGTCTTTTGTAAGAAAGCACTGTCAGCTCAGAAATTTGCGAAAGAAGTAAAGCTCACATCGAATTATATTTGAAGAGTATGGGAGTCGTTCAAGGATCCCTCATTTCAGCCCTTGGAGTTTGTTGGCAGCAACAGCGACAGTTGTAATTCCATGGAATGAATAAGCAATCCAGCGAGCTCCCGTCAGTTAGGAAGGGCAACATTTATTTGCTGTACGATTCCTGTATTCAGATTTCCTCATACTTCCATCACGATATGAGGCTCAACATTTCCTCATAATTCTATTCTCGATAAGATGGTTCTATAGTGATTCACGTCCATTACAACACTTATGAGCTTCAGTTTCCTCTGAATACTGATATAGTTACTACTATGGATAATTCTGTCTTTATTCATAATGTGCCACAATTAACATTAACACTTACCTTGTTAGAAGGTTGCTAGATTAGTGGCAATGATTCCATTAATTAATTTTCGACTCATTTAAAACCAGAACTCTAGATGTGTTTTCTCTTTCTATCTTACGTATTGCACTTTAAAATGTTTGGATCTAATTAAAAAAAATCATTAAAAGTAATTATTTAAAGTACTCAAAAATATCCTTTTCAGTTTAAATATAGGACATATATAATACCTTTAAATACTCTGAATATTAAAAAATGTTTAAATTACAGAAATCGGGAAAAGCATTTAAAATTTTGGATTAGGCTGTTTTTTGTTAGAATCACACAAAAATAAGAGTACATGAATTCAATACTGATTTATTATAAAACTAACACTATACGCGCTTACAACATGTCAATATTCGGTATTTAATGTTGCATTATTTGTACATTTAGTTTGTGCCATTCAGATATTACAAAACTACGAATATATACAGGTAGCATTCTATTTATTTAAAACATATTAATATTTACTCTGTGATATTGAATTACTTGAACCTGGCAATAATTACAATGTATCACACTGAAATACAGTTAAATATTTCACTGGAAGACACGAGAACTTTATAAATATTTATGTTAGGCATCGTAATTTAAAACGAGCAAACTAGCAGTTTTAATCAATACACTAAATTTAATTTATAATCTTGTATAATTTTACTTCTATATATCAGTTTTGATCAATTATGTAACTTTTTTGTGAAAAAAGAATGTTTTATCAACATGAGATATCATGAATAATGAAAATATTTAATCGAATAATTGCGTTAAGAAAGAAATATTATCAATATTCTCTGGTCAAAAGATATTAGGAAATATCTAAAAAATATTTTAGATACCAAACTTGTTCGTACGAAAATGAATACAGTCCTTACGATAGTTTTCTATAACACATTTGTTAAATGGGAGCTCAATGAAAATTACAGTTTAGACGCTATATTGTCCGCCCACCAACACATATGCATTCATCATACTAAAAACATCCAAAACAGGCTTTTGGGACTAGAAAATGTAAATACAGTGGTGGCCAAAAGTTTGGACATTTTTTGAAAGTTTCATATTTTTCAACTTTGTGCTTGTAGAATATATTAATTTTCACTTAAATACAAACATTTATATATCACATTGAAGGTAATTTAATGTAGAATTTAATAATAAAAACAGTATTACAATATCTGTATTGCAAAAAAAAGTTATGCTCATTTTAGTAGAACAAACAAACACAAATCGTTTTGAATAAGGACGTGTTTTGTAATAAAAGCGTACTAGCCAATCACAAATACTGTTCTAAGGACCAATCAAATGCCTGTAACTATAGTTTAGGTTATTTGGATGGTAAAAAAGTTATTGTTGTGGAAATATTTTGCGGAATGATGCATACTAGTACAATTAAATAGAGTATTGCTGTTTTTGAATGTTTAAAGTCATTTTTTTAATTAAACTAATTTTAAACAATGTCATCAACAAGAAGACATCAACAATTGGACATCTACAAAAAGAAGCCGAATTGTCATATTGAGAGAAAATGGCCTCTCTTATGCTGAAATTGCAAGACATGTTGGTGGTTCAGTGACTTGTTCTGGTGTACGAAAGTTCTGTTTACGTTATGAAAAAACAAAATCAGTGGAAACTAAGGCCAAATGAGGCCGAAAAAAATGCACAAGTGTTACAACCGATAGAAAAATTAAACGGCTATGCCTTCAAGATAGAAAAATTTCATCAGATGCCATTAGATGCGAAATGAATGCAGCGGGTATTGCAGTAAGTTCAAAAACAATAAGAAGAAGGTTATCAGGATTCGGACTACAAGCTAGAATTCCAAGGAAAAAAAACATATTTAAATCAAAAGCAACGCGAAAAACGATTTAAGTGGGCAAAAGAACACATTAAATGGTCAGAAAATCAATGGAAGCAAGTAATCTGGAGCGATGAGAGTAAAATATCGCTCTCTGGTAGTGATGGTAGAAAATATGTGAGACTTAGAGTAGGATAATCACTTCATCCTGATTGCATTGAAGCAACTACAAAAAACCCAACAAATGTCATGATTTGGGCATGTGTGTCTGCAGATGGTGTGTGCCGAATTCAAGTGATTGATGGCATCCTGAATGCCAAAAAATACATCGAAACTGTCCTGGAACCAAAATTGATACCTTCCATCAGGGATTTCTTCCCCAACAACGCACCATTTATTTTTCAGCAGGATTCAGCTCCATTGCACACAGCAAAAGTATGCAAAGCATGGTTTCAAAATAAAGGCATAGCTATATTACCATGGCCAGGAAACAGCCCTGATCTCAAAACAATTGAAAAATTGTTGCGACGTTTGATAATTCTTGTACGAAAAAAACGTCCATCCAATAAAAGACAACTTATTGAAGCTATAATTGATTCTTGGCACCATGTGATTACGAAATATGAATTCCAAACACTCGTTCACTCGATGAAAAGACGCTGTGAAGCTGTCTTAAAAAATAAGAGTTATCCTACTAAGTATTGATTGTGTAAGTATCACTTTAAAAAAATGCAAATCTAAGATAGATCTTACTATTAGTTGCATAACTTTTCTTGTAATACAGATATTGTAATACTGTTTTTATTATTAAATTCTACATTAAATTACCTTCAATTTGATATATACACGTTTGTATTTAAGTGAAAATTAATATATTCTACAAGCGCACAAATTTGAAAAACATCAAACTTTCAAAAAATGTCCACACTTTTGGCCATCACTGTAAATACCGACATACAGCCATACACATAAGAGGTATTACGTACATGTAGAATAAATAGAAAAACCGAATTAAGGGAACCTAAAAATGTAAAGACATACACGATATTTTATAATTAGTCTTTTTATCATTTTCACAACACATTTTTTACACGATATGTGTCTGGAAATTAAAAATGAATATTTTGTTAAATAACTATTTTACGAAAGGTAAATCTTTCTTCCTGTTTCGCAATATTAAAAAATGATATATATATATATTGTGTATTGCATTCTTTAATTTTACTTTATACGCCGGAAAAATTTATATATATATATATATATATATATATATGTGTGTGTGTGTGTGTGTGTGTGTGTGTACTGATTTTAAAATTCAATAACGTCCAAACGGTGACAGATATTAAAAATATTCCTGCAGAAGAGTAATGTATGATCTCAGGATTTTTATTGCTGCGATTCCTGATTTTAGTTCAAATTGCCAGTAATAGATGGCGCTGCGACCACAATACCTCCAATCGAGGCAGAAACATCAATCACCCAGTACTGATGCGAAGGAAGGAGATGGGGAGTGGGTTTCACACAGTGAGTTAAACACATGGAGTGGGCCTCATTCACCAATAAAACTTTATTCAGAATCGGGCCTTAAGAACAAGATTGTATTAGCAAAGGAGAATCACTCCATGTATTTAACCACCTTCCGTCGCATCAATGCTGAGTGATTTTAGTTTTTGCCTCGATTGCACGCCTATCACGCGCAGCGCCATACATTGCTGGTAATTCGAACTAAAATCAGGAATCGCTGTAAAAAAACTCCTGATATCATTTTAGGACACCCGGTATACATTTATACATATATACATATATTTATTTATTTACATATATATATATATATATGATTTGAATTTAAACATACATCATTTCCTTTATGACGTGCGTGATCGTCAAATTAACTGACGCTCTGGTATTTTTATTATCCATGATTTCAAAGCACGAGTTATAAAAAGTTTGGATCGCGAGATCAAGTTTTGAATATCTTCAAAATTGGAAAAAGAGCGACTTTTTTAATTTTTATCATCGAGGAAGCGTCGAAATGTGAAATAGCCAATAAAGGCGCTGTTAGGCCTAAATGGACATAACTTAATGGTGAAAGTAAATGTATTGTACGTTTTGGGCGAGAAATTTATTATATGTGAAGAAATTACTAGCGATGCGTTGTAGAATTGTCTTTCTAGAATTTTATTAAAGTTCATGATTTGTTATTCAACGTCTAGTTGTTGAAGTAATTCAAATAAGTTAACTTTTCATATCATTTAACATATCATCTTTCTACATATATATATATATATATATAAATATATATATATATGCATAACGAATGTATTGCAGTATTTACTGTCGAGCTTCAAGGCATAAACTTCGGATAAATCGGACTAAACACGCGATATGAAAATCTAAGATTACATTGTATAAAATATACAGGTTTTCTATACTTTCAGTGAATAATAATAATGTTTACAATCTTTTTATTAGCCAAATGTTTGTTCAGTCTATATATTTATCGAGAAAGCATGAGATACGATCACAAACAATTTTGTAGATTTTTTTCACCTGATATCCTCAAAAGAACTGCAGCAGGATATAAATTTAGAAACAATCGATTTAGTCACGCTATATGGAAATCAGGGGATAGTTTTTTTTAAAACCCGAATATTTCATCCGGATTCTAAGCGGACGATAATGGAATTTACGTTAAGTCATGCATTTATTGATAAGCATGTACAGCGAACGATGAGTAAATATATTTTTTATAGTATTTTTATGTATTTTTTAATTATATATATCTATTAATAATTTCATTTCAGTGTAGGAATATAGATAATTTTATCATTTCTACTTCTTATAATTTACATTTTGAGTAAGCAAATCTTAGTCTTAGAGTCTTCTATTACTATCTAATCTGTTTGAATGTATGTATGCATTTGCGTTTGCGTGCGAATATATATGTGTATAACAGGTTGTCTTTCTATATTTCTACACGTATGTATACAAACAATAAACCGATATTTTTATGCTTCAATAATACTAACGTTAACTGAGAAAATATTTTACATTTCAACAATTCCAAATTCCATTTCAAATTTCCGGTAGAAATAACTCTATTATCAAATGCTATTACATCATTTCTTCCGGCATTGATATAAGACACGGGTCGATATATACTTATCACAGATACACTTAAAACTCTATTTATCAAATATCAGTAAACTTTACTTTTAAAAAATAACCATGCATTAATAGAACTTTAAACTCTAAACAAATTATGCAGTCAATCTATTTTTAATCTAAAAAATAAAAGTTTATTTGATATAATGAAATTTTTTAAGTTTGACCATTATTTAAATAAAGTTTTACGATTTCTTTTGTTATCTTCACGAATGACATTTAATGTGCAAGATTTACTCTGACGTATTTCACATTTAACAAAGAACGAAAAATGATGCACCCGGCATAGATTATGAAAGTTGTAGCGAACCTTATTGATCTTTTTAAATTCCATTATTTTTGAAGTATCGTAACATGTTCGAAATACACAGCAAATGATTTTCCCCATAGATCATATTGTAAAGGAATTATTTTGTACGTCCATGTAATTGAACTGCAAATAATACTAATTGTATACTCCGGTGAAAACATGTTGCAGTCCATCTCAGTAAAAAATATTAATTTCATTATGTTTGAAATACCGTAACATCAATAAATTGCACCGCAAACAAATTTCCCTATAGACCATAAGGTAATTGAATTTTTTTGTGTGTTCCTGTAAATAAACTATTAAAGCTACACACTTCATTTTTAATACCGAACATTCTATAGTCAAAATCAATAATGTATAAATATTTCATGACAATCCGGGAATATTTACGGCAGTTAGAGTATGGACAGACAGACAGACAGACGGATAGACAGACGAATAGACAGACAAACAGACGGACCGACTTGATAAACACTTTCAACTATGTTGGTATGTGTTAAAAAGAATATTATATTTGAAAATGGATAATATTTCCTAATATATATACGGTAAAAAAAAGAAGAAATGTTTCTTGATCTAGCAAAATTTTACGAAACTATAATATAACCTCTTCCTATTTATCAACTATTCCAAAAAACATTCGTTTATCTTCAGAAACATCAGAGAAAAATGAATTTTTGAAATTTAAGGAAAAGTTACTGCAAAAAAGGCTTATAGTAGAACTAGTAATGGTACACTTTCCATTTTCAATACCGAACATTCTATAGTAAAATTCAATAGTATATGAATATTTCATGACAATCCGAGTATATTTACGACAGTTAGAGTATGGTCAGACGCACAGACAAATCGAATTCATAAACATTTTCAACTATGCTGGAAAGTGTTAAAAAGTATATTATATTTCAAAATGCATAATATTTACTAATATCTATACTTTAAAAAAAGAGAAGAAATGTTTCTTGATCCAGGAAAATTTTTAAATATCTTGATCTAGCAAAATAATATCTTTTCATTTATCAACTTTTCCAAAAAGTATTCCTTTATCTTCAGAAACATCAGAGAAGAATGAATTTTTGAGATTTAAGGTAATGTTACTGTAAAAAAGGCTTATTTTGGTGTCTATTAAAAAAAACGGACAAAACATAATCTATCTCATTGTATTCTATCATTTTTCAAATCAATTTCAGCACCGCAACAGAATTTATGCAAGCAAGAGTAGTAAAATAATGTTAATTTTAATATTAATTTTGATTCTGTTAATTTAGAAACTTTGTCTCTTAAGGGTCCTCTCCCCTCACGCGAAAATATCCGCTTGCTAATGTAATAAATTAATCTTATGGAACATTATGTTTCTAATATCTCGTTTGCATTTCAATGTTTTTAAAGCCCCACCATTGGCTGAGAGGTTCTGCTCTCAAAGCTGGTAGACGGGAAGTGCTGGGTTCAAACCCCTGTCGCGCCGTCGACCTAACCGTTCGGAGTTTTCCGTGGTTTTCTTCGAAACTTTCCGTAAATACGGGTTAGGATGCCTTAGAAAGACACCACGGAGGGCACTCCGCCCTAGGGCCTATATCCCTTGTGTAGATAATTGACCGTCATAAATCAACCAAACCTTTTTTTTTTTTTTTTTTTTTTGCGTTGGATAGCTGAGATCTATCTTTATTTCCGCCGTTCATTACTTTTTCGATTTTTTTTTGCGGATTTTTTTTTACGAAGATACTTCCACTTTCAGAACCGGTTTAGAAAGTGAAAGTATCTTTGTAAAATAAATCCGCAAAGAAAACCGAAATGTGATCAACGGCGGAAATTGATATTGATATCAGCTATCTAATGAAACAAAATCGTTTAAAAATATTGATATGCAAACGATATATGAGAAACATAATGTCTCATAGGATTAATATTAGCGAGCGGATGTTTTCACTTGAGAGGAGGGGACCCTTAAATATGTTTGTTGAACATGAAAATTTTTACATGAGAATTGATAACATCCGTAAAATTCACATTTCGTGTTATAAAAACTAGTTAATACACTATAAAAATACCTGGAAATGTTTCGTTTTATCCTATTTTATGTACTTATACTGGGCAGCACAAAAATAACTTTTTACAGAAATCATTCTTTAAGTCTGGAAAATCTGTTTGTTTCTAAAAAGTATAGAATTATTGTGGCAAAAGCAGAATGGTTATATAACATTTTCGGTTATATAACTTTTGCTATATACAAAATCATTTTTCTTTTATTCTTGAGTATGTTTAAATCTAACAAGATGAGTAATTATTTTAAAGTTCAGAAATTGATGGTTTTGGAGAATAGTTTTGTTTTTACAATAAAAAATTAATTTCTTGAAAACTGATTTAACAAAGAATGTTTACAGATGGTTCATTAGATAGACGTTGAACAGTAGAATAAAACTACTTTGATTTCCGTCTTGGAACAAGTGATGTATCTTGGATACAATAAAAATTATTATAGTTAAAACATTATTTATTTTCATATTGTTACCAATATTGTAATTACTGTTTCAGATCATTATTTCTTTTTGATAGACCAATATATGTAAAATGACCAAACGATAATTTTGTAATCTTGAGAAATCATAACATACATCAAATTTGCTTAAAATATCAGGAAAACGGAGACAAGTGTATATGTCAGTTTATTTTGTTTATATGGTGTCACTGATTGTAAACATATACTAATACAGTTAGGTTTCACAAAATTGTTAAATACATAAATGCAGAATATGAATATACGTTTGATTTTGAAATTACATAACAAATTATTATTCACTGAAAACAATGTCCTCGTATATTGATCTAAATTATGGATAAATGTTCTGCAACCTTGATTTCGTAAATTGTTGAAACACACAGATGTTTTGTAAACTGATGAACAACACATTATTGTTTACATCTAAAAATGTACTGGTTGAAGTTCCAGTATTTTTTTCATGATAAAGTTGCTATATGCGCTGTTTTTATATAGTATGGAATTTTAAACAGTGTAGATATGAATCAACATTAATATAAATGTTGAAAATTAAATGTTAACGTATTCGGCAAACTTGGATGTATTTTAGAGTATACAGGGTGTTTTAAATCTATATGTGAAAAATGTAAAGGCAGGTAGAGGGGACCTAAAAAAGCAGATTTCGTATAGGAATGTAGGTGCGGAAGTGCAGCGTAAAGACAGTAGAGGGCGCTGTTGAGTTCGGCGGATGAAAGCGCTTCGCTGGCTTGAATCGTCATTCTTCGCACGGATTTTGAGTAAAATGCATCGTTACAATAACGCAGAGCTTGCATATTATTAAATGCATTTCGTTTATGGGGCTGCGCAAGAAAATAAAGCGGCTGCTCCAAAGATGTACATGGAATAATTCCCAGATAGGAATCTGCCAGATCGCCAAGCGTTTGAGCGTCTTCATACGGAATTGTGCGCAATTGGATCGTTTTATGCTTTCAGGCATGATACGGACACTGGGGGATATCGCAGAGTTCCTGCAGTTGAAGAAGCAATATTACGCACAGTAGAGGATTCCTACCCGGGTATCCTTTCATGCATATCCTTTGAACAGCGGCTCCATTTCCTTGCGCAGCCCTATAAATGAAATGCATCTCGATAAGCTCCACATTGATGTAGCGAGGTATTGTCCTCGAAATCCGTACGCAGAATGACGATTTAAACAAGCAAAGATCTTTCACTCGCCGAACTCAATAGCGCCCTCTACTTTTTCAAAGCTGCATTTTCGCACATTCCTATAGGAAATCTGCTTATTTTGGTCCCATCTACCTGCCTTTACATTTATGACATATAGTTTTGAAACACCCTGTATATATATATATATATCTATATCTATATATATATATATATATATATATATATATATAAAGAGAATCGCAATAAAATTAGAAATATTTGATTTTGTTTTATTCAAATGCGTTTTTATTTTATATGAAAACAGAGATTGATTTTCCTTTACAAGCAATATTTCATGTAGTTCCATTAAAAAATAATTTCCTTATTTATGTTTTGTTACGATCACAATTATTTGTGGTTTGAAAAAAAAATAATGGCAACACTTTCGCATAACTGGGCATTTTGGGACGACGCGACGGATGTATTCATTGCGACGCGTGGCGAAGAAAGGCAACGATGTCTTATCATTATCGTCAGTGCAATGTTTATTTTCAGATGGACTGGCATCTCCAAAGTCATTAAAGTAGACCTTTAAAACATTTTTTTTCGAAATCAGAATAGCAAACAATGCTTAGAATTATCCACCAATGTACTCCCAATCTATATTGATGACTCATTACCGCACCTTTGGAAGAGGATGGATGCAAATAGCAATTCCATTTATCTTTTCAATAATTTTAAATGTGCACCATTCAACTTGCAATATGACGTCATTTGTAGGTAAGTGTTGTCATTTTCAGGAATTTGTGAAATAACTCAAAATCACATGTTATATATTTGGGTAGCATGGTTGTTGTTCAAGGGCCACCCAATTCCACCTTACAGTTTGTTGTCTGCAACAGAAACATAAGGGCAATTTATAGTGCCATGGAATAAAACAAGCTATTCAATGATCTACCTGTTATGGCAACGTTTGTGTGCAGCACCATTCATATAGTCAGATTGCCTCACACTTTTAACACAAGTTGCCGGCTGCCCTATATTCTAATACGTGTTTTTGAGCGATCCAATTCTACGACAACAATAGACCGATGCAATTTTCTGTGAACACTGACCTGACTGGAGTGAATAATTCTGTATTTCTTTATCGCGAGGCACAATGACAACTCGTTTTCTTTCCAAGATTGCTAGTTTAGTGCCATTATTTTCTTTTTAACCTGCGTAAAACCAGAATTATAAATGTGTTTAATGTTTCTATCAAACGTATTACACTCTTAGAACTGTATGATATAATTAAAAATGTCATTAATGGTAATTCATTATTGTACTAAACATTATCATTTTCTGATCATACCCGAGTAAAATACATAATGCATACTCTCAATGTTATAGATTTTCAATATTAAAAATCGTTAAATTCGAGAATTAAATTTTAAATTTTAGTAATCCTGTTTCTTCTTTAGACTCACGCAAATATAAGTGTACATAATTTTAATATGGATTTAATATGAATATAGCATTTTATATACTTATAATATGTTAATATTCGGTATCTAATGTTGAATAATTTGTCTTTCATTTAAGTGAATAGTTTCAAAACTACACTGTAAAAAAAAAATTCTCACGTTACTAAAAATATTTTAGTATACCACAGATTTTTTTAGTAACCGGTACTAAAAATCGGTACAAAAAGACTAAAATTTTTTTTGTATTCTTACTCAGTTACAAGATAATCTGTAAGAATTACTAGAAAACAGCTAGCAACATTACTAGAAAACAGCTAGCAATGATTCCGATTTTTTGTACCGGTTACTAAAAAAATTTGTGGAATACAAATATACTAAAAAATTTTTAGTAAATCTGTTAGAAAAACTAAACTTTTTTTAGTAGATCGACCCATTTTTCTTTACATTGTACGCGTGTATAAGAGTAACCTTGTATTTTCCTCAAACATTTTGGTATTTAGTATATAACATTAAATTACGTGAACCTGGTGATAGTTAAGGTGTATCAGAGAATATATACAATTAAACACTGTTAAATATTTCACTGGAATGCAAGAACTCTTTGTAAATGTTATGTGTAAGTATTGCAATTTAAAACTATCAATGTAAATGTAATTACTACACTAGATTTAATTGATACTTTTCATTATTTTTATGTTGTATTTCCACTTCTTTTATTTATATTGAAAAATACATTTTTAATGTATGTTGTTAACATGGAATATTTTTGTGGTAAAGAAACTTAGAAAATTACGATAATTTACTGAACGTCATCTAAATGGAAAACAAAATAAAATCTGTAAAAGAGGAAATGTATAAATTTCCTGTCACGTTTTCGAAAGACATATTAAAACGTAATACATACAAACGCATATATTTTTGCGAAAGCTTCCATCAACGTAAGATCAACACGTTTTGTTTAACTCAATCGCATAAATTGTTACAACTTCTGTGTTATTACAGTGCATTTAAACAGGTGTGTGTTACTATTTCTCAATTTGCTGTTTTCGCCAATGACTATAGGCACATATAGTGTGTTTATGCTTTGAAATCATGCACACAAATGCGGGTTTAAACAGAGACGTAGTGATAGATTTAATATTATTGCTCGAATCTAAATGATACTAAATTTCTGGCAACTGTCAAAAATGTGGCTTATCGCATGCAGCATTTATAATATCAGAAATTTGATCTTTATGAAGTACATTTATAAGTAACATTAAACGTTGTCATTTATTTTATATGAATTTTGCACATGCAGCTTAATTTGGTAATTACGCTTTCATGAATCTGAAATATTTATTTTGCAGTGTTAAAATCTCTATACGTGGCGAACTTTAGTACTGTGTTTTAAGTAGTCGAATCCGTATGCTTCAATGTGGACGCATAAAAAAACATGTTACATTTTTATCTCTATATTTCCAGCTAGAGAACTCAGAACATTTCAGTTATTTTATGGTCCTCCAACATGTACGAGTATGTACATGCGTATTACACTTTTCTTTTCTATTTAACATTTTCCAACACAAAAAAAAGTAGCTTGTATGAAGAAAGCGGAATATAAAGATACCATGTGTATCCTTACAGATAGAGGACAAGCAGTACCATATGAAGGGATTAGAATGATAATGGAGTAAGTCAAAATTTAGTGATTTAA
The DNA here is from genome assembly GCA_963931845.1 of Maratus michaelseni. Taxonomy (NCBI): domain Eukaryota; kingdom Metazoa; phylum Arthropoda; class Arachnida; order Araneae; family Salticidae; genus Maratus; species Maratus michaelseni. The sequence goes on along the minus strand of OZ007591.1, from coordinate 356,110,284 downwards.
GAAATAAAGAGTTTTGTGAAACTTGTCGTAGAGCCGTTGCATTGTGTAGTCCAACTTATTTTGCTATCTAGCGACTCCCTAAGTGAACTATGACTTATTTGACTGGGATATTGAACAGATATTAATATACGTTCAGTGAAATTATGGTTATCTCGCTTTTTCAAATTTTTGACTTACTCCACTGTCATTCTAACCCCCTCATAATTTTTCTGAAATTTTAACAATTTGTACATTACTGTATAAAAGAAATTAAGAGATATTTTATATGCATATCATGTATTCAAACTTTATATTTACTGTAGTTAAAGAACTACAGTATAAATTACAGAGTAATACAGAGCAGAATCTTAAATTTCGTGAGTATCTCTTTCGTATCATGGTATGTCTGTTCTTATGCATGTGTAACTTAGTTTTTAAAGACCTAAAGATTAATCTACTTCTTGTGTGTCACTTATTACAACGTAACACATAATTTTAACTCAAATTCTCATTTGGTAATTTACGGTCATTGTTTCATGCTTAAGGCAATTCAAGCGGATAATTAGCTTCTAATATCAAATGTCATACAAGTAATCTTAGTGCCCTTTGATGTGGATACGAGAACTTAAGGATAGATGTTATTAAGCTGATGTCTGTTATAATAATATTATGAAAATGGATTGAACTTTTATTTCCCTATTATTATATTTCTACTCTAAACCCCATAAAACATCTGGTCAGATGTTTCCTATTAAATATCCTGCATTAAGCCTAGTATTGCAGTTTTGTAATAAATGTATAGTTTCAGATTGCATTACTTTCACTTTGTTTATTACGGATATATTTAAACTTTAACCCTTCTTTGCCTGAGTTTTTCTCTTACAATTGTGTTTTTTTATACATATATTAAATATTAGACACCAGAAATTTTAAGATAGATTTTTAACTTTGCTCAGCAACATAGTTCACGGGAAATTTATTGGATTAATATTTCTATATAAATATAGTGGTGGTGAAGAAGTTGATTTATTTATTAAAAGTTAAATAAAGAGTGATGGAAATTTACATCACTATGCAATTAACGGTTAAATTGATATTATTACACAAATCATTACAGAAGTATATGAATGACACGAAAAAAAATACTTGTGTAATATACTTGTGTTTGTTTATATTATTAATGTACATATTAGAATTCATGCAGTTAATTTGGCTATTTTTCAGGCGAATACACTTAAGACTATAAAATAAATCTTATTTATGTTACATTATCATCTCAGGAAGACAAATCGATTTTAACTGGAGAGAAGTCGCGCATACCCAGATTATGAATGATTTTTACATTGTCACCAATAAATACAATTAATAATCGTCACTTTATTTAGTCTGAGACAATTGTTACAAATTCTATGATAATGTAAATTATAGATTACTTTTCGAAAAATAGTGGTGGCAATTGTAAAAAACCGTACGCATCCTGGGGTATATCGTACCCCATGCGACCGCTCCCGGGTTAAGAAATAACATTACCTCACAATCATAATTCGGAATTTGAAATACGATATTAAAGTTTATATGCATTTTCTTCAAATAATTTTAATATATAATTTAGAATAACTGGAAATTTTTAAACAAAGCGATGTTTTTATTCGCTCAAAAATATTTTCGTACTCGGACCTACATGTTTTACGACCTACCTCATTCCTTAGAAATGAAAGAAAATATATAATTTCGTGATCTGTAAATTAAAAATTTATGTATATCTCCGCCAGATTTGACGAAAAATAATTACTACGCGACTTCCTAGAAAGCAATCATTCTCAATATTTACTATTTTTAAATGTGAATGTGACATCATAATGTAACAAGCATTTTTTTACATGCACAGGCTAATTAAAAATTATACTACTAGTTCTAATTTGTGGAAGTATTTTTCAAAATAGGTGGCAATTTTTAAGAATATTTTTAAATATATGTATGCAGTACTAATAATGATTATGTTCTGAATTTTATGTAAAAAAAGCTATTCAAACTTTTTCATTCTCAGAATGAATAAAATTTTTTAATTAGGTGATATTTTAAAATTCCTTTAAAGAAATATTTTCTCCGTAATTCTTAGATTTGTTTTGCATAATTTAATTTCGAATTTATATTTCTTATATAACATTTTAATTTTTTTTAAATTAAATTTTAAATTAATATAAATTAATAATTAATAATTAATTAATATAATTAATATAATTAATATAATAATAATTAATATAATTAATTAATTAAATTAATATTTTAAATTAATTTTTAAATATGTTATCACTTTTTTTTAAATAATCATTTAAGAAAATCTGCACTTTGTAAAAAGTGTTCTCCTTTCATAGAAAGATTCATTTGAACTTTTTTCTAAATATTTCTACTTTTAATGTATGTTATTTTTGTCCATCCTTTTTCTTATAGCATTACATTTCTTGTTAGTGTACATTAACACATCCGCTTACATTTGTACCAGAAAGTATTCAGCTACTCAATACATTAAATATGATCAGGGAAGCACAAGAAATTCTGTTAAGAAATGAATACATCTGTTAAAAGCTGTATGTCGCATGGAACGTTTCATATTCCTAAAGTTACCAAACTTTAGCTGGAAAGGTTCCAAAGAACTAATTGAACAAAGCAAAATCACGTCTGCATCCTTGAATATATGCGTGGTTTATGTCCCATTCTTTGTTTTGATAGAGGTTTGATATAAATACAAAGAAAAGAAGTTAATTGGGTGTAAGATTTAAAGAACCTTATTTTTTTATGACGAGAGATGATTTTTATTTCTTTATTTGTTTTTTTAAAGAAGTACTTAGATTGAAATGAAACATGGTATTACTTGAAAAAAAAGTTACGATTGATAATTGCATAAGTAAAGATTTTCTTATTTTTTCTATTAAAAAGGAATATTACTATGTTTAAATGTTATCTATTTATTTCTGGAGTCTGCGGTTTTTATATATTTCTTTAAAATGTGTACACATATCATTCAAACGAATTTCGTATTTTAATAAAATAATAAAGTTATGCCTGTTTCATACTATTATTTTTGAAACGAGGTCTTGTTAGTCTTTTTTTATACCCTGTTTATAAATTAATGGAAATTTAATTTTAAAATGCATAATAATTATTATATGTTGTTCAGGTAAAAAGCATGTTTTTTTCTTTTTTCTTTTTTTTTTTGGGGGGGGGGGCATTCCATTAAGCGTAAAGTATGAAATGCTCCATGCTAATAATATGGCAAAAGGATTTAGAAAATTATTTTTATAAAAATAAACAAATGGAATGAAAAATAAAACATCATATTGGTAAAATATACGTTTACTTTACCGTTTTGTAATTGATATTATTTATTTAAATGTGGTTAATAAAGTTGCATCTATACAATTATCTTAAGGACTGATAAACTTTGGAACTGAAGGAAATCGGCATATTTTCGATGTTTTAAAACTGTTGCTATAAATGACTGTTTGGTTCTATCTTTTCCGTAATGTATTAGAAGAGTGTATTTTTAAAAAGTAAATGTAATTTTGTACGAAAATAAATCTTTAAGCTATTTTAAAGCATTTTAAAACGTTTACATAATCGTGTAATAAAATGTTTAAACTAAACTGTTTTTCTTCCATTTTTTCTTTGCGATTTCACCAGAATACTAGAGGGTTTATTTGTCAAAAACCTGTTAACTATTTAAAAAAAAAAAAAAAAAAAAAAAAAAAAAGGTAAATGCCAGAATTAGGAATCAATTCAATCAAAAGTAGACCATAAGTTTCCATGAACTTGATTCATTCCTTGAATATATTTCTATAGTTTATATATATAAAGTCAATACGGAAATATCTGTATGAGGTGCACTTAAAACTAAATCATCATTGATTTGAATTGATTTGGTATTCGAATGAAGCATTTTAAAATATCTGTTAACTGTGTGTTAAAAATAGGAGTTTAAATAAAGTACATAATTTATTACTAAAGCATCAGGGTCCATAAGCCATGTTTTTGGCCCATGAAATAGACTAAATCTCGATTTTGTTATACTGACTTAATTATTTCACTTTTTAATATTAGAAGGTTTATCCTATACGATTTCAACAATAGTTTCTGCATTTTATTCGGATTTATATGACTTACACAAGCTCAAAGTTTGTATTATTCGTAGTTTTTGATGAAAAATACTCAATTTCTCCTAATTTTACCTCAATTATTTATATGAGCACAATCGTGCAATATGTTCTTCTTTACATATATTATAAAATACATCAAAATTTACAATATATGTACAAATAAAAGTGTTGGAAAGCTGCGCTCATAGTAAAATATTAAAAAATATATTAAAAATTGAGGTAAAATTTATTTTTCATCAAAAACTACGAATAGTAAGAACTTTGAGCTTGTGTAAGTTTCGAACAAAATGCAAAAAATATTGTTGAAATCGCACAGGATAAACCCTATAATATTAAAACGTGAAATAATTAAGTTAGTATAACAAAATAGAATTTTAGTCTTATTTCATGGGCCAAAAACACGGCTTATGGACAATGATCCTTTGTATACCTTTCTAAAAAACATATCATATATACATGAAAATAATTCTTGCTTAAATTATGGCAAATTAAAATGAAGTAAAATGAAAAGTGAGTTATTTGAACTTGAACGCCCGACATTCCTTTAAAATACAAATATGTTAAGTATGCGAATAAGATGCTGCTCTTAATCTATGTTTTAGAAAATACTTTCTGCGCACTTCAATCAAGTCTACAATATGTTAAAATTAATTTTACGTAGCACAAAATAGTTGGGCCAACGTTGGCAAATTATTGGAACATTGCCGATCTACGTTGGTCCACAGTAAGAAATGTCCGCCTTGCCGTACCATGAATCAACTAATCATTTGCCAAAAAAGTTCCAACATTTGTCCAACTGTTTGCTGTTCAAAATCTTGCCCAGATACGCTCCACAATAGAGAAATCTCTGATCCTACCATTTCCCAACCATTTGCCAACCATTTTCCAACCCTACCATTCCCAATCCCACTTTTAATGATTTCCACAAATTGCCAATGATTGGCCCAATAAACTGCGCTACTTTCGGCGATTCCATGGTTTTTGATTCAAATTAAAATTTCTCGATAACATGAATTCCGGCATCAAACATTTCATCGATATGTATGTTTCTGCTTTTCAAGAACATTTCGTTACTACTTAAAAATCATAAAAATATTTTCAATTAATAATACACATTATAAACAATTACTAAGACTATAAATTCAACCACAAGTAATTTAATTTTAAAAGACATCGTGACAAGAAAAAAATAACAAATATTTGGTACATAAAATGGTATGTTTCCACAAACTGCCAACGATGGGCCAACAAACTGTGCTACTTAGGGCGATTCCCTGGATTTTGATTAAAATTAAAATTTCTGGGTAACATGGATTCCGGTATCAAACTTTTCATCGATATGTATTTTTCTGCTTTTCAAAAACATTTTCTACTGCATAAAAATCCTAAAAACATTTTCAATTAATAATACAAAATTATAAACAATTATTAAGACTATAAATTCAACCATGTGTAATTTAATTTTAAAAGACATCGTGACAGGAAAAAAAATTAAATTATTTGATACATAAAATGATATGTAATTTTTAAATGTCTTTTATATTTAATATTTACAAAAGATTTTTTTAAAATCTTTAAGACTATATTTTCTTTCTAACACATATGAATTTTTAATGTATTTAAAAATGAATTAATTGTGTAAATTAACGAAATTCATTATATATATTTAATTTAAATTGTAATACATTTATTAATCTGCTTATTATGTATTTTTAATTTAATTTTATTATTTGATACATAAAATGATATGTAATTTTTAAATGTCTTTTATATTTAATATTTACAAAAGATTTTTTTAAAATCTTTAAGACTATATTTTCTTTCTAACACATATGAATTTTTAATGTATTTAAAAATGAATTAATTGTGTAAATTAACGAAATTCATTATATATATTTAATTTAAATTGTAATACATTTATTAATCTGCTTATTATGTATTTTTAATAATAATTACCACAAACTCAGACAGAATCTATGAAATTATTTAACTGAATTTATAAAGTTCATATGACTCATTTTCTCATATCTTCTTGTGCATTATAGGAAGTTCGAAACAAAATACTAAAAAAAATCATTAAAGCAATGTTTAATTTATAAGGACACATTTGCTTTATAGAACTCGTATTTTAAACAGAAATTGTGTACGTTTCGTTTTATGGAGATTTGATACAAATATAAAGCAAATCAGAAATTGTAACCAATAATTAGGAATACATTTACTATCATTATTAATTATCCACTAAAGATAATCAAAAATATTTAACTTACATTAACTGAATTTTCAAATTTGCCTTACGGGCTTATTGCTTTTGATAATTACGAAAAAAAAAAAGTTTAAACAATGTTTTCAATAAACGCTAGCTTTGATTTTGCACACATCCGAGATTTTCAATATTTATACAAATCTTAACACGTTTCCACTTTTTTCATATGTATGTCTTACTTTTTGAATAAATTTCATTTTATTTTACCTTACTTTTTCCTGTTGACGTAATACAATATTTCATTTTCCATATTTTTTATCATCTTGGTGTTTCAGTATTTACAGGGTGTCCCAAAAAGGAGTACCCATTTTTAAAAATGAATAAGAAACAAACGAATAGAGTTATTAAAAGAATTCTTGCAGGAAACGGATATGTGAAGTCTGGAATTTTATTTAGAGTATTTTATTATGTTAGTTCAAATTCTTACCGACAGATGGCGCTGTGGTTACCGCATTCATCAGCAATAGTTGAAAATTAAATGACAATATTTTCAATATGTCCTCCATTCATCACAATAACATGTCGGAGTCTTAGAATGAAATTAGCACACACCTTCTGCAACGTGTGTACGGAAATGGCTGTACACTCTTGAGCGATTAATCACTGGAGCTCAGCTAGCGAAGTGGAATTTTGACTACATCCTTCAGATGGCCCCAAAGAAAAAAATCACACGGATTTAAATCTGGTGAGTAAGGTGGCCAATTCATACCCTTGCCGGTTAATTTCGGGTAATTTTCGTTGCTGTAGCGCCATCTGTCGGTCAGATTTTGAACTATCATAATAAAGTGTTATAAACAAAATTCCAGACTTCACACATCCGTTTCCTGCAGGATTTTTTTAATTAACTCTATTCGTTTGTTTCTTATTCATTTTTAAAAATAGGTACTCCTTTTTGGGACACCCTGTATGATGTTTATAAATCCAAAGAAATAAAAAATTCTATGTGAAGGAAGAGCTGAAATATGATATAACATCAAAAATTTTTTTAATTAAGACCGCTATGTTGTTTATTGCTTATGTTATAACGTATGAGGTGTGATATATTTATGCATTTAAATTATAATTCTAACACTGAAATCATTGCAATTTTGAAATAAAATCTTAACATAAAATTATTGAATTATCTTATATACATGAAAGGACATAAAAAACATATGCGATCACCCTGTAATTTAAAATTCTCGAAATGATTTGCATCCGTAGCAAACGACTATGTGAGCTAAGTACATAATTTATGTTGATTTGAGTAAAAATAGAACTTTCAAGGTGGCCATAGTTAAACTGATAGTACTCAGCATGTTCTGTACGGACATCTAATCGCGAGAATGGATCCAATATTTGTAGGATGATTAAAGAAACGGAGTACGAAGGATTCTGTAAAAAAAGTTCAAAATGTCACCGCTAAGCGAATTTGTAGCGCTGTTATTTTCGCGAAATCCTTCATCCTTCGTCTTGTTTAATAATACTGCAATATTTAGCTTCATTTTCGAAATTAGACATTACGCTCACGATTAGATTAGATCAGCGGCTCCCAACCTGGGGTACGCGTACCCATGGGGGTTCGTGAAAATAATATCGGTAATGGCGGAAATCACAAAACTGTTTCAACTGAAAATGCATAAACAAAGTTGACAGTTTCAGATTACGAAGTTAACCTCATGCGTAACTCCAATATATTACTCTCAAAATGAGGAAAAAACACCACTAGCTCTAGTAAATTCATTTATAATTCCATGTCGCTACCTTCGCTTGCCTCTAATCATATTGCATGACTAGTCGGTCGCTTCTGAGTGGGGCCCAAAAACATTCGGCAACGTACTGGCTTGACTTCCCTTGAGGCCCAGAAATTGCATTTTACATGCAAACAGAGAAATTTAAATAAAATACTTTATTTTAAATTATACGAAAATAACTGAATAATACACACACACACACACACACACACACACATATATATATATATATATATATAAGCACGTAAATAAATACTTCGTGACATTACTAATATTTTTTCCATAATCCTTTTGACAAAAAACAACTGGCTCTGTGCGTATTTATCTAAGATGAGCGGAGAGCTTTCAGATGAAATAAAAGTTAATGGTATTACCTAAGACAAATGACGATCATTGTAAATGGGTACTGTCACGCCGATAAATTATTAATGAGGAAATCAATATAACGGGGCTCTGTGTATTTCTCTGCCATACATCGTTAATGCAGCGATCACTATAAAATGGGTCAGTTATTTTGCATGCATAAATTATTAAAATGAAATAATATTAACAGGACATATTTGGTTGCACGCTTGTAATTTGACTATACGGTAATCACCATAATGCATTCTTGTGCATACCATAGCCCATAAGCATGGCAATCCGTATTTAAATCGCAATTTTTTTACTTTCAAAAAGTGTATTTTGAAAAAAGGTGGTAGTGTAATATTTTGTTTAAAATTTTAAATCCGATCGCTAAAAGACGAAAATAGAAAAAAAAATTATAAAATGGGAAATTAAAAAATATGTTCCTTGGAAAAATTGCCACACAAATTATATAATAAAAAATCATTAATAGTTCTCTTTTTCGTCTAATATTCCGCAATCGGGTTCACAGCCGATGTTGCCCACAAACTCGCTAGCTCTAAAATCGCTGAAATACATGATTAACTACTTTTTGTAGCAGATTTGTTATCCTGAATTTCCCGCTCTTATCCAAAACTACTGAAGAGATATGGTGCAAAAGTGAAATCATCGAAAACTATTGACGCCCTCTCCATTTAACCCCCTTAGTATTTGAATTTCTAAAATCGCCTAAAATACATGTTTAACTAATCTTTAGTTGACTTTTTATCCCGAAATTCACGCTCCTACCTATAACTTCTATTAAGAAATGACAAAATGACATAAAACATTCAACCCACTATTTAACCCCCCTTAATGGCCGAAATTCTAAAATCACTGAAATACTTGTTTAACTATTTTTTAAGGAGATTTGTTATCCTGAATTTCACGCTTTTTTCTAAAACTGATGATAAAATATAGAGAAAAGATGAAATCACCGAAAATTTTCGACCCTTCATTTAACACTATTTGTAGTTAAATTTCTAAAATCACCTGAAATGCATGTTTAACTATTCTTTAGTAGACTTGTTATCTCGAATTTCAAGCTCCTAACTGTCAGTTCTACTGATATATGGCTAAAGCGCGTAAAACATTCGCACCCCATTTAACACCCCTAGTGTCTGAATTTCTACAATTGTTGAACTACGTGTTTAACTATTTTTTTAGTAGGTTTGGTATCCTGAGTTTCATGATTTTACTATTTATAATTTCTACTGAGATTTGGCAAAATGACCTAAAGTATTTGACCTTCTATTTAACCCCAATTATTTGCTGAGTTTCTAAAATTGCTGAAATACATGTTTATCTGTATTTTTTGTAGATTTGCTATCCCTAATTCCGAGCTCCTAACTAAAAATGCTACTGAGATATGGCGAACAGGCAAAATGACCTAAAACGTTCGACCCCCATTTAACCCCCTTAATGGATGAATTTCTAAAATCGCTGAACTATGTGTTTAATTATTTTTTTTAGTAGATTTGTTATCCTGAATTTCACGTTCCTACCTAAAACTGCTGCTGAGATACGTCGAAAACACGAAATGAATAAAAACGTTCGAACCTCCATTTAACCCCCTTAGTGGTTGAATTTTTAGAATTGATGAAATATGTGTTTAACTAACTTTTAGTACATTTGTTACCCTGAATGTCACGCTTTTAACTAAAACTGCTGTTGAGATATGGCGAAAAGGCAAAATGACCTAAAACTTTAGACCCCTATTAAACCCCCTTAGTGAGTGAATTTCTAAAATCGCTGAAATACGTGTTTAATTAATTTTTTAGTAGATTTGTTATCTTGAATTTCACGCTATTACCTAAAACTGCTGACGAGATATGGTGAAAATATGAAATCACCGAAAATTTTCGAACCCTCATTTAACCCACTTAGTTGTTAAATTTCTAAAATCGCCTGAAATGCATGTTTAACTATTCTTTATTAGAATTGTTATCCCAAATTTCACGCATATGCCAAAAATACGAAATTATCTAAAAATTTCGAACCCCTATTTAACCACCTTAGGGTGTGAATTTTCAAAAATCCTTTCTTAGTGGGTGCCTACATTGTGTAAAGAACATGTCTTCCAAATTTCATTGTTCTAGGACAAACGGTTGAGGCTCGGCGTTGATTATGAGAAAATATAGCTACTCTTTTATAAGTATAGGTTACTTCTGTTTTCCCCCATCTTCGCAAAAATTGAAGAGAACTAAAAATTCGGTAAAAAGCATTAAGATACTTGCTATATTTCACAAATACAGAGCTTGTCGGAACAGCATTTCTGTCTTATGCCTGTATTAAGGAAAGATGCATGTATTAATCTTGACGCTGTTTCTGACTTGAGATCATATCTGTCTTCGGTTGAACCTGATTTAAAAAAACTCCGCTCCATGAAACAATCCCAAAGATCTCATTGACAGTATTAAAAGCCATTTTTGGCTACTACTTGTATATCGTGATAGCAATACTGTTATAAACTTTCATAGTAAATTCTTTTTTTTTTTAGATGTTTGCTTTCATGTTAAGCTAATATTATATAAAGTAAAATTAACATTACAATGCAAGATGAAAAATAAAAGTTTATAAATGTCAATGTAATTTGAGTCGATTTGTTTAACTCTACTAAAAATATTACCAGGGCTCTCACTGGTCCGTTTTTTGAAAACCAGTATTTTTTTACAAAGAAAATTGTAGTAGGTATATACAACAATTGCAACTAAAACGGACTTCGAAGTTAGTTTCTACAAAATTTATAAACACGATTTTTCTTTAAACAAAAAGTGGTGTTCAAAAAACAGACCGAGTGGGAGCATTTTATTACTAATTTAATGAAAACAAGCATGTTTGCGTTGCATAGATGAATAGGGGCGTGTTTATGAGAATAGGGGGTACTCCTAAATGAAAATAGTAAGAAAGGGGTACGTGAAAGGAAAAAGGTTGGGAACCGCTGGATTATATTATGACCCCAGCGTGTTCCGTAGCACGATCTAATAATAAAAATAGGGCTAAATTTTGTAGGAGGATTAAACAAATCGGAAGATGAAAGATTTTTCAAAATAAAGCGCCACATATAAACGTATTGGTGATTTTTGGAAATATTTGTTTCGTGAATCCTTCGTCTACCGTACTTTTTAATCATTCTACAAAATTTGGCTCCATTCTCGAAATTAGATCGCGCAACAAAGGATGCAAAATATTTAGTTGTGACTGTCTTGTACATTCACATGGAATATAAAAGTTTCTTTAGAAAAATTTAAAAAGTGAGGCATATTTATACATTACTTTCTTTTAACTTGCATTTCTGTATGAATATGGCAATCAAATCTTGTGACTCATTTTTCATCCACTTCCTGTTGACATAAATCTTTGAAATTTGGAATATACATGTTTTCCTGAGAGCAATACATGAATTGGACATTATTTTTTAAAAATTCGATCCCTAAGGGGGGACAACGTTGGCACAAAATTTGCATTTTCCCCACAAAAATAACGTTACGAGTGTTTAATTGAAAAATAAATAGCTGCAGTGTTGAAACATTCATCCATTTTCACCACATTGTTGTCCGCATCATTACGACATCAACATTGAGGGACGCACGCATTTGTGCTTTATAATATAAGTTGAGACTTTTTTGCAAATTTTAATGAAAGTATGTTTTTTTTTTATTTACATCTAATTTATTTCTGCAATGTTTACAACCGAAATTAACGCCAGATTCATTAATCCTGATAAAAGTAAAACCGAAACAAAATGCCGTAAACAGAATATAATTGTATTACATATTTGATGAAATATTAGTATTTGTATGAAATAATCTTTAACTGAAGATGTGCAAAATATATATTTTTATATTTTAGCAGTCAAGTAGAGAAAAAAAACTTATCTTTAGTGAATGCGCAGTTAAATATTATTTCGTAGAAATGCCTACCATATACAGGATGTCCAAAAAATCTGGAAACGGTCAAATAATTCGAGAAATATACATTGCATTGAAAAACGTAAATTATGTGTTCAATATTTTTGAGAAATCTATTTAGGGATATCAAAGTTGCCCTCTCAACTCTGCCCCTAAGTGGGAAAAGGGTAAACTTTGAAATCTTAAATGATAACCCACCTGTTGTTTATTGAAGATTCGGATTTACAGGAAAAAACATGTAACTTTTATGTTTAACATTTTCTTCGGAAAATCGTAGATGGCGCTGTAATTGAGTTAAATGCAGTGAGAATAGTCTCCATTAAAAAGTCTGGAAACTGTCAAATAACTCGAGAAATAGACATCTGATTGAAAAACGGAAAAATACGTGTTCAATATTTTAGAATTATTTCTTGAGTTATTCGACCGTTTCCAGTCTTTTCGGACACCCTGTATATAAGACTATTATAATGTTTTTTTTTTAACTAATATTAATCGACATATATTAAATAAAATTATTTTGCCGGACACTTGCGAAGCATCTCAAATTTGTAGATACAGAAATTTTCTACAAATAGTACGCAGTTTTTAAGAAAAGAAGAAAAAACCATTGAAGCTTAAATACTTAACTCTATTTGTAAAATAAATGAGCCATATAAGTCTCATTACATTTTCCTTCATTAATAATTCACTATAACAGTTGAAAATGTCATTGCGCAGCTTAATAGATTATGCATGAATAATTAATCGTATTATTCAAAAATTATTCAAAAAAATTTAAGGTTAAATACCACTATAGTTGCAATTCATTGAAAATGAATTTGAATTAAAATAATTTTGCTGCAAAAAATTAAGCTTTAATAATCCATATATTTTAATATGCTTTGTTATGTGTACTTAAAAGATATTTGAACTGATGTTTTATAATAAATTTAGTATTATTTCCTGAGAAAAAATTACGCTTTAAAAGGATTTATAATTAAATTATGTTTTTATATTAAATTCAAGTTATGCTAAAAGTCTTAAAGAGTTATACGTACTTATATATATATATATATATATATATATATATATCAGTGAAATTCCTATTAATGCAAAACTAAAAAAGATAAAGATAACATTTTTTAGGTGCGTGCGTATTTATACAAATACGTAGCACATATAGTTGTCGTCTGGTCTGTCCGTCCGCTCGTCCGTCCATCTGTCCGCATATAACAGCACAAAAACTACCCAGCCGAATGATTTGAAATTTAATATGCATAATCGTCTTTTCGAATAGTCTTTTCAAATTTTATGAAAATTCAATCAAAACTTAAATAGATATTAATAAAAATATTTACTAAGTAATTTGATTTTTAAAAAAAATTGATACTTCCTTGTTGTAGAGGATTAATCGCCAAGCCACCGAGATGTATCCTGAAGGTACCTGCCATGTATACCGTTACAGCGCGCTACAAGTAGCGAAACTACTGTAGTCGCTGCTTTTTAGAGTAGTTTGTAGTGTAGCGCTCTACATTTTGAACAATGTAGTGTAGCGAGTAGTGCGATACAAAAAATCAGTAGTTTGTAGCGAGAACCGACGCTATTTTTAACGCTACCTCAGGAGAGAAAAAAAGTGCCATTCTGCAAATCACGTGGTCGAAACTCGCTTCTTTTGTGCAGAATTTGTTCTGCTCAAAAATTTCCGAATCGCAGTGTCAAATCTCAGCTGCAGTGTATAGCAACGCATCGCATGAAGTCATAGATTTTTACCATTGACACTTGCTGCTGAAATCTAGTACTGACCTACCAAAGAAATTAATTTTCTTTTTGGCAACAATTGTCTATTTACTTGTTAAAATGTCTTCATGTTTTAACGCCGGATTTCTTATTATTCGGAATTGCTCCATTTACAGATTTATTTATTGTTTGCATTTAGAGTTGTTTTTCTGTAATTTTCTAGATTATAATGTATCTCTAATTTCGCTACGAAATTTGTTACGTGTGTATAAACTAACGTTTCTGAGACAAACACAAAACTTTTCATGAATGGTATCTTTCTTACTTTTTAATGCCGCATTTATTTAATTGTATCCCGGCAGACGCGATATAACGAGGAGTCACTTTATTATTTAATCCGTGTCTTCAATTTCTAGCGTAAATTGAACACTTTGGCAAAATTTGAAAGTAGCGAAGTAGTGACTACTTTTGAAAAGTAGTTTGTAGTCACTACTTTTTATAACAAGTAGTTGTAGTTAACTATATTTTCGACAAAGTAGTTGTAGTTGTATTTCGCTACAATAAAAAATTAGTTTTTCCGACCCCTGGTTACAGTCAAATATGACGTATATGACATTTTATAACTTCCATGACCAAGTTATAGTCACATTCTTCAATAATCCTATCATATGTAATTAATTCATTTATATACCATGATAGGTAATGATTGTAGGTTGCCAGGGTGATTACGTCCTATTTCAGATAGAGTTCTATTATTTCCGTATTACTGAATTAAAAAACCAAATTTGTATGCTAAAAATGTTTAATCATATCAATCCTATAATCTACCGACAGTTTTTTGGATAGATGTTCCCTGAGAAATGGATATTAAATGGAAAAAGAAGTCAAAATATGGATTTCCCTGAGAAATGGATATTAAATGGAAAAGAAGTCAAAATATGGATTTCATGGTCTGAAACTTTAAAAACTAGGCTTAAGTGTTCCATTGGAATTTTCAGCAAATGTCAAAACTAGTCGTTGGGGGCCACCGTAATACTTACCCATCATGGATATGCATAATGTAAAATATTAAAATAAAAATGTGTAAACTACTTATAAAATGTACTGCAATTCAAATAAAATCGTGGCTTGATGACGTCACAAACTTTAAAGGCTCGATTACTGAATTGCTTGAAAGAGGTTTTTCCTTATAACTCCAAAAACAATAATCCTATTAACTAGCGGTTTATTGCATCTGATTAACGGTCAAATTTCCAATTAAAATATATCTTTGAAGTGAAATTTGGATAAAATACAGGGTCATGAAAAATCGAAGAGTGTGGAAATAGGATTCCAAATATCTCAGCAACTCATTATCTGATCGACTTCATGCTTTATGCAAAATTTATGTTTTTTTTATTGTCTTTTATATTCATTTCTTAAAATAAACAATTTCGAAAAATTTTATATACCTTTTATCAGAACGAATATTTCGAGAGTCCGAAAAAAATAGTTCCGGTTAATCGAGGTTATTGAAATGAAATAGGCTTCTTCCCATTATTACATACTAAGTACATACCAAATTGCAAGTCTCTATCTCACTTTTTTCGGGAGATAGAGCGTTTACAGACAAACGGACGGCAATTTTTTTTTTTTTTTCTGAAAATATGTTTTTCGGAATCTCCAGTGTCTGAAACGTGTAAATCCGTCAAAAAAATTTTTCGATTTTCAAAACGATTACAAGACTTACCTTATACTACGTATGATGGGTAAGTAAAAAGATAAAATGTTGCCAACTTAAAATGTACTTATTTTATTACGGAAATAAATCATATTATAATAACAAACGATATAATCCATTTCACTGAAACTAGTTATAGTACGTTTATTCTTAATTTTCATTTGTCACGTTTGACGTACAATTTCCAACTTGTTTAAAAATATAAATGGCTTTGATGAAAAATAAATAAGACGTAAATTAATTTTTTCGGTTTAGCATTAAGTTTCATTAGCCTATAATTTTTAATATGCTCTTTTTAAGTTGATTTCAAATTAAAAGTTGCCATTACGTATCAAAGAAATACATTATAGGTGCCATTATTATATGTGGAAATTTTAAAGATTCAAGCGATATTTTAAATAAAATTTACCATTAATAAACACTCTTAATTTTTCTGCATATAGTTTCAAGGATAGAGAAACGTGTCGCTATAAATCCAGTTAACATATTTAAATTAAAATCATGAGTACATATTGAAAAAATTATGATATTGAAAAGAGTCACTCTTTGGAAAAAAATGTCACGATAATATTACGTTAAAAGAAATCTTTTTTGTTGTGTTTCGACAATGGACTTAAATCGTATTAGGAATATTAACTATAATAGCAACATAATGGTTATTTGGGATAAAAAAAATTCCGGAACTTTATAGAAAACTCTTCCAAAAAAGGGCGCTATACTGCTCATATTGTATCGCGTCTTTATAACATGTTTACCGCGACAGATTGTAGTGGCATTTTTGGGAGACATTTACAATTCGGTTTTCATTGATTATCGAGGCAATGTTTGTTAATTTTATACATTTTAATTAAAAATTAAACATCAGTTTTTTTTTTATATGTTCAATGTCAAACTGAAATCATTAAACATGTCTTGGGGTCCACGAAGATCTTTTTTTTAAATGCTTTGTTATAAAAATATAATAAATTATAACATCTTGTAATAATATATATTTTTTAAATGCTAAAAGGTGTAAACTAAAAACATAATGTACAGTAAAATAACTTTTATTAAATTGTTGACATATTTCAGATCATTCTGAACCATTTTAAAAAACAAATAGGAATATTCCATCGTTTCACGGTCTTTGAAGTTATTATTTGAAATGCTATCATTTAATTGTACTTTTTAAAAATTACCCACGTTCTGTTTTATTTTTTATTTTTTATTATTTTTTATTATTTTTTATCTATTTTTTATTTTATTATTTTTTATCTATTTTTTATTTTTTATTATTTTTTATCTATTTTTTATTTTTTATTATTTTTTATCTATTTTTTATTTATTATTATTTTTTATCTATTTTTTATTTTTTATTATTTATTCTTATTCTTTTTTATTTTTTATTTTTTGTTATTTATTCCTATTGTTTATTATTTATTCTTTTTTATCTATTTTTTATTTTTTAACTTTTATTTTATATTTATTTTTTATTATTTATTACTTATCTATTTTTTATTATTCTTTATTTTCAAAAATACGCAAGTTATTTTTTATTTTTTTATCCCATTGTTACAAATATGGAAATAACCAACCAAGTAAAAATAAAAGATAACTTGCGTAATTTTTAAAAAGAACATGAAAATTAAATTATAGCATTTCAAATAATAACTTCAAAGACTGCGCAATCATAGAATATTCCCATTTGTTTTTGCTAATGGCTCGGAGTGAGCCGAAACATGTCAACAATCTAATAAAAGTTATTTTACTGTATATTATGCTTTTAGGTTACAACTTTTAGAATTTAAAAGAAATATACATTGTTATAATTTACCATTAGTCCGGATTCATAACGAAACGTTGTCTTCAATAAAAAAATTGATGGCACACGTATTGATATGATATGCCGCCCTGAGACATATTTCTCGCACACATATTTGTGTGCTATGTCAGTCAGTGTGTTAAGGCTGTTCTCAAATCCAAACTTGATACTTACTGACACATTGTTTTTAAATTCATTTTGGTTCGCAAACATCTAAAATTAGCACGTGCTCTTCTTCAGAAACTATGTAAATGAGCGGATTTTTCCGTTTTTCGATAATGCAGCAAGGCTCACATAAGATCAGATTCATCGCTTCGGATGAGAGAGATTGGATCATCCGGTCTACAGCCCCGATCTTGCCCCATCAAACATTTACCTGTTTCTGCATTGAAAGCCGCACTCTCGGGGCGTCACTTCGGGACGTCACTAACAATGCTGAGGTGGATCAGGCTTTGAGACGGATCCTTGCATCGCACCGAGTCTTAACAAAGTGGTTTCTTCAAACTGATTACACGCTACGACAAATGTTTTAATGCCGGTGGCGATTATGTCGAAAGATAGTGCAAGGTGTATAGTTCATTCTGCCATGGTGTATTTTATTTTGGCAATAAAGTTTCCGTGTGGAAAAAAATGACGAAACTTAATTTCGTCCCTCGTAATATGCATCGAGAAAAAATGTTTTTGATTGATATTATTACAAAACTGATATACTAAATCGAGATAAATGTAAATTTAAATAAATTTGTGTGTTAACATTCGAATGTGCATAGTGTAAAAATGAACTCACTTTTCCGATTTTGTAAATAATCTGATACGAGATTAACGATTTCAGGAATATCATATTAATATTTTATTTTTCCGATAAAGAAATCAAATGTGTGAGAATTTTGTCACGCACGTTTTTACAAACACATACACATGCATTTATACATATATACAGGGTGATTATAAAAAAACTCTCCCGATATATGAGTTCCTAACTGTCATACCGTTCACAGAAACTGAATGAAATTCTGACCTAAATTATTTTGAGGTATGCGCTCAAGAATCATGTGAAAAACAACAGTTAAATTCTAACAGTTACGGTTACAGTGACGAAATTTCGAAAATTTTAAATGGCAGCACCTACTTTTTTTTATTGGAATGTGATCTTCACAGTGAAAAACCATAAAAAGCGTTGCAACGGTAACTGTAGCACGAAAATCGCCGGCGCTAGACAGACTAAGAAGAAAAGTGAAAACAACCAATAAAGGACAGAGAAGCAACAGAAAGTAAAACATTTTATTGTTCAGTGCTATCAGTGCAGCCGCATGTAATGTGTCGTCGTGTGTGAAATGGTAAATATATGAAACACAATAAAATGTTTTGTTTTCTATTGTTTCTCTCTCCTTATTGGTTGTTTTCACTATTCTTCTTAGTCTGTCTAGCGCCGGCGATTTCCGTACTACAGGTACCGTTCCAACGCTTTTTATGGTTTTTCACTATGAAGATCACATTCCAATAAAAAAAAAAAAAAAAAAAAAAAAAAAAAAAAAAAAAATTAGTGTTGTCATTTGAAATTTTCGAAATTTTGTCACTGTAACCGTAACTGTTAGAATTTAACTTTTGTCTTTCATATGATTCTTGAGAGCATCCCTCAAAATACTTTAAACCAAAATTTCATTCAGTTTCTGTGAACGGTCTGATAGTTAGGAGCTCATATATAGTTTTTTTATAATCACCCTGTATATATATATACATATATATATATATATATATATATTTCAGGAATATCATATTAATATTTTATTTTTCCTATAAAGAAATCAAATGTGTGAGAATTTTGTCACGCACGTTTTTACAAACACATACACATGCATATATACATATATACAGGGTGATTATAAAAAAACTCTCGCGATATATGAGTTCCTAACTGTGTATATATATATATATATATATATATATATATATATATATATAATACATATATTGATGAAACGTAAAAATGTTTTAAAATAAAACTAGTGTTAGAATTATATATAAAATTATTTTTAGTAATTACGAGAGTAGTCAAAAAGTAATGCCTCCATTGATCTAATTTTTGTTTGTTTCCCAGCTACTGGACTATCTATGCATGATATTATAGAGGTCAACTATCAAACTTTTTATTGCATAGAGTGAGCCCAAACATTTTTTTTTTCTTCAATTTCTTGTTGGTCCCCTAGATGATCTCCTGATTAAACCGTCAGTGAGAAATGTGAAGTCGAATATTTTTTTCTTATATTACCAAAGTTCCGGAAGAATGTGAAAAATATTTGTGTATGTATTAGACAAAGCGTTTGAAATTGAAAGTGTCCAGTAGCTTTTGGCGATTATTGTTACATGTGAATATTCAAAGTTTGCACCATTTATAAATGGATAATTTCGCGATTTTCAACAGTATAACTTGCATGAATATTATAAATGTCACAAACCAATATTAACATGTCCACTGGATGTCATATATCCTAATGATATATCTATATTTCTATAATTCAGAGTATACGATTGGTATAATTTAACATTTCTTATTGTATTTTATGTGGTAAATATGCCGGAGAAGAAAGAAATGAAGAAATGGGAAGAAAATAAATTTTTAATAAGAAAATTAATTGTGATATCAGATAAAAATTTAATATATTAAACAATAGACCATTACCGTAGTTACCATTTTATTTTACATTAATAAAATATATTATTTGAAGAAAATCAGAGTGAATTTCATTTGAAAATGCATTGATAATTTAGCAGCGTCTCTATATTAACCAAGAGGCAGTTTATGTGATGTTATTGTGTCATCAGAAACAGATATTGTAAAAATGATATTTTACTGAATGACAAGGTTGTCACTGAAAAATTCGGCAAAAATGACATAACATTAATAATAATGATTTTTAGTATTCCCTTTACTCAAATGCTACAGTAAGAAAACGATTTATGATTTCTTTTTTTCTTAAACATGTGCTCGAATTAGTTAGAATCTTGTCTGAAAAGTTACATTTATTAAACGACTTAAAAAAACAGTTTTTGGTCGTTATGTAATGGTGTATGTGTATACTAGGGTGGAGTAAAAATGACCATAAAAATTTTTTTTGTGAATTTTTTCTTTGGATAGGTCTTAAAATTTGCCTTTTGGCATACTCAATATTAGGTTAAATTTTCATTTAATTTGGAATTCATCTTTAGGGCTCTACCAGCTCTTAAAGATTATGTTTTTTATACGTGAAAAAGCAAAAAAGTGTAAATAATCATGAAATTTTCTTTTTGGAATTCTTTCTTCGGATAGATCTCAAAATTCGTCTATTGGCACACTGAATATTAGGTTAAATTTTCATTTAATTTGTAATTCATCTTTAGGGCTCTACCAACTCTTCAAAATTATGCCCTTTATATGTGAAAATCCAAGATATGCACTATGTGGTGTAAAGTATTCAAATTATTTTTTTTACAGAATTTCTCTGATTTTAGTAAAATAACCCATAAAATATAACTGATTAAAGTATTACATGTGATCAATCTAAGTGTCGTCATGTTTTGAGACCTTAAGGTAAAGGTCACACTAAAATGTGAATTTTTCGGAAAGATAAAGAAAAAGTAAAATAATTATTTTTACAGTTCACTTTTATGTTTTGAATATACATGAAAGATAGTTCTCTGAATGTATAGGAAAGACAATTTTCAGAATATATATGAATGCAAAAAAATGGATATATCGATGGACTGTAAAACTATCTGAGTATTCACTCTAATTTATATTGTCCTTTGGTATCAAAACTAGGCATTATGTTTCGTGATTTGATTTTTGCTCGTATATAACCGTCCCTTGCTTCTACTCCTACAACTTCCAATGTTGCTTCTGTAACTAATTCCACGAATCTTTCAAAATCAAACTTTAAATCTTTTGGCAATCTTTGTTTCAAAATATCTAATAGCACCATTCTTTCTTACTGTGTTTACAGCTGTTCCGTCATAACCTACAGCCATAGTTTGTCAAGGTTTAAGTTGTTTTCAGTGCAGTATTTTAAAGTGCTTTCTTCAATATGCTTTCCGGATCCAGAAGATAGTGTAATGTGTCCCTGATACAGTGAATTATGCTCTTCAACAAGACATACATGTTCTTCACTTATAGTTATTCGATGTAATTTATCTCCAATTTTCTCTTGCTGAAGTGTTTTATATTTTCTTCCATCAAAATATATACTTTCGATTCCCGCTTTTAAAGTTAGTTTTCAAATTGTCTTTTTTTTGCACATTCTCTAGTTTTCTTCCGCTCTCTGCGTATTTTGCTTCTGTCAATTATATGTGAGGAATACTTTTCTATTATAATGCCAATAGAGTTGCAGAACCTATTGCGGCCACGCATCTATCAGAAACCAAATACTGATCTGAGACCCTTGAAATCGTAGGAGATGTGTTCTCATTTGTCTCTGTGACTCTTCTTTAACAGTAGATGCTTGTGATATGGATATTAATTCTTCACACCCTGATGAAGAGCTACTACTTCTTTCTTCATCACCACTGTCAAAATACATAACGACTGTACTGCCCTGATTAACTGCAGAATTAAACTTTGCTTTTCAGCCCTCATTGAGTTCCTTGTTTTCCTGTCTTCTCTTTGTCTCAATTTACTTGTCTAGGCTTTATCGAGTATGCCAATAACCCTCTTTCTTGCTGACCTTTGTTCAAGAAAAAAATCCTGTTCTTTTGGAGCCACCCTCTTTGATTTTTCACAAGTACATTTAGGAATTGACTTGTATTTGCACTCCGAAATGTCTAGAAGTTTACTCACAGCTTCAGATTTGAAAACTGGACCTTCAGCATGTAATTATCATTTCTTTTGGATTTGGCGAGTCGAATAAGATTCTGGTATTTAGAAAAAATCGTTGTCTATCATTTGATCAATACCCCTCTGGGAAATTATAAGAATTGATGCTTTCTTCCAAATTTCTTCGATCTTCTATCTTAGGATTTGAATTACCTGTGACTTTGGTGAATCGTTACCATCCCTACTTTGTTTTAATTCTTGTCCTTATGTATAAGTAACATTTTATAACGCCTGCTATTGTTTGCTGCTATTGTTCGAAACAACTCCATTTAGTTTTGAAGGCACACCAAATAAGAGAGATTCCACTGCACGTCTAGTAATGGTAAATTTCAGTTTGCCTCCACTCGTACTCATTTTTGCGCTAAAAATGAAAAAAAATAATTTGTAAAGCTCAATAAAACGTTTCAAAATTTTTTAAAGTAAAGCCTTAAGATTTAGAAATGATAAAGGAAGTTACACTAAACATTTTAAATATAAAAATGCCAAACGAGATTACCAACGGACACTGTAAATGTACAATTTATGGTAAAAACCTATTGCGTGAAACAATGAAAATATAAAGGTCCCCGTAGAGCCCTGAAGGAGTTTTTCAAAATTCATAAAATTTTTCACATATATTATAGGTACTAAACAGCAACTTTTGGCTGCTATCCGAAATCAAAATTCCAAGTTTCGTTTTTTCACTCCACCCTAGTGTATACGTATGTATGTATGGCCTCAATTTTTTCAACAATCACTCGACAGATTGAAAATATAACTTTATACTACAATATTTTAGTGCACCAGAGGAGGTATTTAGCTTAAGAATTTATTGTATCGTGTGAAGTTTTTTTTTTAATTTCTTAATTTTTATTATTTTTAATTTTTAACAGGGACACGCCCGCACATGAAGCACGAGAAGCAAGCACTTGTGTGTCCCATCCAATTGGCGAGGCAGTGCGTGTAAGGCATAGCTGCCAACTTTTACGCTTTTTTCCTACCACTAAAATTTTATAGTAAATTTTACCTTATGAAACCGCCGAAATCATATGATTCAATAAGGTAGAATTTTCTATTAATTTTTAGTGGTAGCAAAAAAGCGTAAAAGTTGGCAGCTATGGTGTAAGGGCATCATGAAGTTCCCATTACACAACTCAACGATTGAGGAGCAGCGAGGTGTTACCAGATTTTTTTCAGCTGATATTCATCACCGGATGGTGGCCGTATAAGGGAGAGACTGTGTGTCAACAAGTGAGTGAGAAATTGGAGTGCCCGATTTCGTGAAGGCCGGGAGTGTGTGAGTGATGACTCGAGACCAGGCCAGGCAAACACGGTAAACACGGCCGAACTCATCTACATATTGAACGATCTGGTGAGAAGTGACTGCCACGTCAATTGCACGGGACGTACAAATGCCTGTTTCACTCCTGCTTCATGCGCGGACGCTCGGGCATGCGTACAACCAGGCCGGAAACACCATTCGCGTCACTAGATGTCTCACTACATTATCCCAAAGTGGCATATTGAAATTTCAACCGTTACGGCGTTTCGCACCTTTTTATTTGAACAGCCTTCGTATTATTGTTTACTGCGTTTCAAACGTGAACTATGAGCAAGAAATTTACTTTAAAAATGAGAGTGGTAGCATACAAGAAATAAAATTTGATTTGTTTCAATGTTCTATGATGAGAAACTGGAGTGCCTTTGTATATAGACAGTGGCGACATACGACTAATAATATTTTACTGGTCGATAGGATTTCAGAGACAAACTTGGCAAGCCTTCCATTATCCTCAAGCTATTGTTCACTGACTTGCCTCACTCATTCATAAGATTTGTCCAGGCGAATGTTGCATGTTAAGGAATGCGGGTTGCAACAGTTTGCATAAAAACTTACAATTTGATGATACTGCCCGTGCATATTCCAACATACATTTATTTAGAAAGACATTGAATTAGAAACAACGGAAATTAAATGGATTGTGTTTCTCACAAACAATACTTTCTTGTGACAAATCACTCTCGGTCGCACCAATTCCCTCTCAGTAAGTAAATATAAAAATAGGTAATGCAAATAAGAAAAATATGTTGCAGAATTGCAAGCGAATTCTTTATTAAGTAATAGATACTTGATATCGTGTTGATTTATTTGTTTTAATATTACTTTTCTATAACTATATGTAAACTTTAAAATGAAAACAAATTGGTTTCATTTTAAACTTATTTAAGGAATATTTTGGTTTATCTCTACATCGAAAAAATAAAGTAACCACCGCCACCGAAGCCGCGTGCCGTTGCCAGTGCATTTTGTGTGCCTTGTGGTCTCTCTGGGCTAATATTTAAAAAGATAACTGCATATAAAAATATGAAAATTGATAGTTCTATAAAAAACTGTTCGATAAACATGCTGAAACAGACAGTTTTTAAATCGAATAAATATTTTAAGAGATATTTAATATTAAAGTCGGTCAAAATAGTTCTCTTAAAAAGTTTTATAGAAGCAAAAATTATGCATAGGAATTTAACCATAATTTAAAAGGATATAGTTGACAAGCTTGTGGTGTGCACAGTGCATTTATTTTTTTAATTTAACTAATTTTAGAGAAATCTTGGATAAACATGCTGAAGCTTACAGTTTTTGAATCGAAGAAATATTTTAAGAGATATTTAACATTAAAGTTGGTCAAAATAGTTCTCTTAAAAGAGTTTTTTTAGAAGCGTAAACTATGCATATGTATTTAACCATAATTTAAAAGGATATAGTTGACAAGCGTGCGGAGTGCAGGGGGCATTTTTTTTAATTTTACTAATTTTTTCAGGCTTCATTTCAAATTTTTATTCAAATTTTCATTATGTTTATGGAGATTTATTTCATATTTCGAAATATCTATTACTTGAATTGTTGCCAATATGTAAAATAGCCCACATAATAATATTCCCTTTCAATTAAAAATGTATTTACACGTGACTATTAAAAACAGAAAGAAAACTTCATCAAGTTACAATATTTTCAAACAGTTTGAATTTAAAAATATATTTACACGAGAGATTAAATTATTTCGACAAAACCTTTTACCTATTATTGCAAATTTTAAACCAGAGTAAATAATATTTTTTTCTTTCAATTAAAAACTATTCTTTTTGTTTAGTAGTTACTTTTAAATTAACGAAATAACTACTATGTTGTTAAAATATCATTAAAAATACAGATAAACTTTGAATTAAAAATCTCTCAATGACATAACTAACACGTATAACGCATCTAATGTCAATTGAATCCGACGCCACGGTCATGCACTTTTAGCGTTAAATGTTATATTTTGGCGACATTTTCTTTTATAGAAAGTAGTCGACGGGATAATGGAGAAGTACCCAATTTTCTATAACATCGTTATAAAATTCCCTGATGCAGCGATATTGTTCACTTAACCATTTTACACAAGTTGATTTTCAAATGTATAATTTATTTTGTTTAATCAATCACAAAAAAGTTGTTAGTTGTCTCGACAGCAGTTGATTCGTCCCTAAATTCTCTCACTTAAAAGAAAATAGATGGAAACCCGATTACAGCAGATCGCCACTAGTCGTTTAATTATAATTTAATCTTCCGTAATCGTTTTACTATTGATGAAATCAGGGTGATTTTAAAGTTGTGGTGCCAGAACGAGTGTTACCGAGCTTAGCTCGTAGGGTGCAGAGGCCCCTAGTACAATAAAAAATTAGATAGTAAATATGTGTTTGTTATTGCACTTCAAAATATACGTGATACTTTCAGTGATGAAAGCGCTGCGCCACAAATGGCCGAGTACCACCACTTACTTTTAATAGTATTTGTCACTTTAATTAATGACAAAATTTCTAAAATTTAATAAACTGAACAATATTATTAAATTTTAGCGGTGACGATTGACCATTTGTGGCGCAGCGCTTTCATTACTATGCTTTCATTAGCTCAAAAGCGGAATTTTCTTTACGTTGGTTAATCTGCAAATAACAAACTACTATTAAGGGTTATTTTAATATTAAAAATTAATAAAATCAGTTTATGCAGCATTTTTTAAAAGTCGATGGTTTACCTTATATATAAATTTACGAATAAACAAAAAACTGAATTTAAAGTTCAATTAATATATATATATATATATATATATATATATATATATAATGTTAATATAATATTAAGAATTAAAATATTTTACGCTAAGCGTAAAACACGTTTTTGAGTGTCTGTAAAACCATCAGGCGTACGTCACTCAGGTTTAAATAACAGAAATAAATAATATCATTTTATATTTTCAGGGAAAAATAAGATGAATGCCGAAATTCTAAACTTAGCAATATTACACATATGAGAAAAAGTAATATTGGAAAAATAAACACTTTACGTACAAGAAAAGCTCATATGTAAGCAATATGAAAACATTTTATATAAAATGTATTTACGATATATATTCGAGTAAAAGTAAACATGAAAAATACGTAGGAGTATAAATTCTGTTTTCAGTTTTTATAGGACGGGAAAATGTATAAAAATTCGTGTAAATATTATAAAAGAGAAGAACGTGATTTGAAACCGCTTATTATGTTCATGTAACTCGTATTTAAATTATTTTTGTGTAATCTGAAATTTGTATTGACTGTACTTTATAAAAATATATTTTTGACAAAATAGATATGACATAACATAGTAAAAAATAATAAAAAAATCTATTAAAAGAAATGGTTCGGTATTAGAATTGCCATGGTGGAATAATATTTGCCGAACAAGAACACTTTTCGGGAGAATTTTGTCATATGCTTACTCTATACCTTTATGTAGTCATGAAGGTATAAAGCATATCCTTAATTAAGAAAATAATATATATATATGTCCCGATTTTACTTGCATCACCATACTTTTCGTAGAATCATACTCAAGGCAAGGGTTTCTCCGAGGAATTTTACAGTCGAGCACCGAGACTCACTTTGTAGTGTACTTTTAGAATGCAAAGAAGAGACAGTCCATTTCCATTTTCACTTTTATTCGTAAATCAAAACAAACTGGCAAGGCTTTACTCTTTATAATACTCAATCCATACGTGCTGATTTTAATGCCGTGAAGAATCTTGATGATTTAATTGAACTAATAAGAAGACATCTTTGCTCTTAAAAAGGCAGTTGTTCTTTCGAAATCTATCTGCGGCCAAGGAGAGTGTTCTACGATCGTGGAGTCCGCGTCGGGGTTGCGTTCACCACCGGATCCTGGAACCATCTGCCTGTTTCGCGGGAAAAACGCCGTATATCATTTCTTGAACGCTCCAGAATACATGTTAACTAAAAAGTATCGCGACCAACCAGCGCGTTCGGATTACTTTTCTTTGCGGCCCAATTTCGAAGTTAACTGACCGTAATCTGAAAAAGCGCGGGATATAATATTCTTAGAACATTCTCGAAAATCTAATTCCTTCGAATAAATAAGAAGAGAAGAAAAGAAAAGAAATACATAGGTTTTCTTAAGTATGGCAAGATGCCAAGATAATTTTTACATTGAGACTAAAGTCTTTCATAATTTGAGAAGTAATATTATTTTGTCAGGAAACATATGGAAATAAAAATAAAATAAATAAAAATACATAGGTTGTTATTTCAAAAGAGTAAAATGTTTTTAGCTGGGAGATTGGTGTTTTTTAGAAAAATTAAATTCTAGGATGCATTTTATTTAAAGAAATAAAAGTGCGTAATTTTAATAGAACATCGATCAGTGCCATTTTTTAAGAGAATGAATTTGGAATAAACTATTTTAGCACGGTGGAATTTTGACAATCGAAATACTGGAGCGAGAAAATAATTTAGAATAATGGGATTTACACAGAATTATAGTTTTAATGAGGCCAACGGAGAATTTTTTTAAAATTTGTTTCATATTCCCCCCCCCCCCCAAAAAAAAAAAAACAAGCTTATCTGAACAGCAGTTCCCTAATAGTAGTTCAGATAAGTGACCAAAAAAAATAATATTGAGAATTTTTCCTAAATTATAAAAATTCTAAAAATTTTAATTTTTAATTTTTAAATCACCAAGAATCACGAACAAAGCACTTAGATAGAAATTAGAAATTTTTTCTAGAGTAAAGCATAACCTAAAATACATAAATTATTCAACAACACTTACTTTTTGCAAGTGTAAATAAATGAGAATACATCAAGATAAACTAAGAAATAACTAACATAATAAATAATATTAATAACATAATATATAAAGAATTCAATGTAATAAATAAAAAGTTGGAAATTAATTACATTGAAAACTGAATTACATTGATATTGAAGAATACTAATACTATACATACTAATTGAAAAAAACTGAAGAATACTAATACAATACATACTAATTGAAAATCTTAATTCGGAAGCTTCTGTAATCTTAAACAGTCACTGTTTGCGCAACAACAGCAGTCATTAACAGTCTCAAACAGTTCTCAATAAATTTCAGTCTTGTCTCCATTGTGGTTTGGGATTGACCCCACTCTAATCTATGGTGCCACTCTTTTCGTGGTCACACTAGATATTAGAGCTAAATTATTCCATGCGATAGCTATCTTTTGTCACAATCAGTAATTTTTTGTATTTACCTTATTTATGTTATATTGCACTTACTGGTATATACACTACTTAGGTATATCACAACCTTGGTACCAAAATTCAAATTCATCATATATTTTATAACTACAATTCATTGTAAGCAGTTTCATCAATTCCTCAACATTTTTCTAATATATTCTCTTAATAAATAATAACATTAATAAATCTCTTCAAATTATAAATAATATCAACAAACTTCAATAATTACTCTAGTAATATATCACAGTAAATATTACATTCCATATAAAATTCTTGGTTGAGGAAAAAAAAGTACATAGCAAAATCTGTTTGTTTCCTTACTTGAAAATATAAGGAAATAAATTTTTGTTAGCCGAATTGGGCATAAAAAAAATTAACAATATATTTTTTTTCCAATACTAAATAATTTAGATGCCCAAATATTTAGATAGGATTCACTCAACCAACAATTGTGAACAATAATATCCCTTTCTGATACTCTTCTTTTAACTACTAAAATCTATGACATAATC
The DNA here is from genome assembly GCA_963931845.1 of Maratus michaelseni. Lineage (NCBI taxonomy): Eukaryota > Metazoa > Arthropoda > Arachnida > Araneae > Salticidae > Maratus > Maratus michaelseni. The sequence continues at coordinate 356,080,686 of OZ007591.1, read as the reverse complement.
GGGTGTAGCTAATTACCAAAAGTTAAGTGTAGAATCATATGCTTCTTTTTACACTTTTTAAGTAATAAGCAAAATAATTACTATAATAACAATAATAATAATAATAATAATAATAGTTGTTAGATAGATAGATGACAGAGAATTGGAATATAAAACCATTATTTACTCTATCGCAATCCTTATTTTTCAACTACTCTCTTCCAAATATTTCAATACAGTATCACAATATCAACTTTAGAATAATACAGAATATCAGCATTCAAGAATAATTCAAGACCTTTATTGTATTTAACAAAATAAATATAGCTACTGCGAATACATTATATAATATAAATAACATTTACTAAAAACTGTAATTATGTAGAATATTTAATTTCATTTTTCAACATCAATTTGAAAATTCCTAAAATCAAAATACACATTTTATGCCTGCATAAGGTGTCTACCTAACCTCAAAAACTTTCAAAAACAAGTAATATTCCTGTGTCGACCCAAGAACATACCTGATAATGTTGAAACTTTGGTAATAAGAGATATTTAAAAGAATTTGAGTTTAATCTATTGTTTTTACTTTAGTTTGATTTTGTGAACCTGTATGTGAAGTTTGTGTTGGTTTTTGTGTATTTTCATGAAAAAATTTGAAGTCATCTGGAAAATAATAGAGTCTTAATTTAGTCACATGACTGAATTGGCTTTAGTTTCATAATTAAATCTGTCTATTTCATAAGTCACTTCCGAAGGTTTGTTTATGATTTTGTATGGACCTGAAAAAGTGGGTTCCAACTTCCTAGTATTGGGATATTTAAATTCTTCATAAATTACAAAATCATTTACTTTTAAAGGACACTCAACAAATTTTCTATCATATAACCTTTTATTTTTTAAATGAAATTCTTTAGTACGCTTTTTAGCAATTTTTAGTGCTTCTTGAACAGGTGGATAATAATTTTGATTTAAAGGAGAGTTATAAGGTAATTTGCCATAAAATAGATATGCTGGTGGGAAATTAGTTATGGAATGAGGAGTATTATTGTATTCTTGAATGACTTGCTCTAATAACCGAGTCCATGGAATTTTAGATGAGATTGAGTTTACTTTACATTTTAATCTAGTGACTATTGTCTGGTTAACCCTTTCAAGCTTCTCATTCGTTTGTGGATGATGTGAAGAGGTAAATCTTTGTTTAATGTTATGTGTCTTGAGAAATTTTTTGAATTGAGGTGACCGGAATGCCTTGTGCCGATCACTGAGTATTGTTTGGGGAACCTGACTCTTGAAAATTTGTTTTAAGAAATTAATATATGTGGCTGATGTAACATTTTTAGATGGAAAAGCCCAGACATATCTTGTGGCATGATCTATTATTATGTGTAAAAATTTCTTTGTTGAGTTATAATAATTAAATCCACCCACAGTATCAATAGAGAGGGACTCAAAAGGTTGATCTGTGGCTGATAGAGCTTGTAATAAGCCAAATCTTTTTGTTTTGGTTTTTTTATTTCTTTGACAAGTGTCGCAATGTTTTACATACTGGGTTATATCTATAGTCATATTAAGCCAATAATAGTTTGGAGAAATTAAATTTTGCATTTTTTGTATACCTAAATGTCCATAATTCTCATGTGCAATGTGTAATAATTTTTTTCTTAAAGCCATTGGTACTACCACTTTTCGAAATCCATGTTTTTTAAGTATGATTATTCCATTCTCTGATCGATATTTCCTATCATTTACATTTTCCTTATTTTGCATCTCTATTATTTAATCTTTATCTAACAATAAATTAATATGTTAGTTGAAAAAAGTTACAGGGTTTCTGGACAACATGTCAGCTTCGACATTTGTTGACCCTTTTTCATACTTAATTTCATACTCAAACATGCTTAATTTTAAAGACCACCTGAATAATCTTCCTCTAGGATTCTTAACATTTTTTAACCAAACTAGAGATGCATGGTCAGTATGGATGGTAAATCCGACTCCATGAAAGTAATGATAAAATTTATCAAGAGTGTCTATAATCGCTAAACACTCTAACTCTGTAATGAAGTAATTCTGTTCATAACTCTTCAAATCCCTTGAATGGTAAACAATTGGATGCAGAAACCCCTCTTTATCTGGTTGTTTAAGCACTGCACCTACTGCCATCTGTGAGGCGTCAACAAACATATGAAGTGGTAATTTTGCATCATAAATTTTAAGAATAGGTTTTTGAATTAAAGCATCTTTTAATTTATTAAAAGAATCTTGACATTCTGGAGTCCAATTCCATATTGTATCTTTTCTAAGTAATTTATTAAGAGGTTGTCGAATTTGAGCATATTTATCTATAAATTTATGATAAACATTTATTCATCCTAGGAAACTTCGCAATTGTTTAATATTTGTTGGGGGTTTTAATTTCTTTATAGTTTCAATATCTGCATTTGCAGGAGTTAGAATTCCATCATAAATTTCATATCTTAAAAAGGTAATCTTAGTCTGAGCCAATTTACATTTGGATAATTTGAGTTTAATGTTTTCTAATTAACAAATTTTGAATATTTGATTTAAATGATCAAGATGTTCTTTCAGAGAGGAGGAGAAAATTATAATATCATCGAAATAGTGGCAAACAAAATCTATTTTGTATTTATTTAGGATTCTTCTAATAGTTCTATTGAAAATGGGGGGTCCCGTTTTTATCCCGAATGGGAGGACTAACCATTCGAATAACCCAGAGCTAGTAGCAAAAGCTAATTTCTCAGTATCTGCGGGATGTATGGGTATGTGCCAGTAGCCAGAGGCTAAGTCCAAAGTTGAAAAATACTGAGCACCACTCAATTTATCCAAGATCCCATCGATACGAGGTAATGGCTCGGCATCATTTTTTATTATTGAATTTAATTTTCGATAATCAATACATAATCTAGTCTTTTTGCCTTCCTCTCTTTTCATAGCCAAAGTGACATGAGCCGAATAAGGACTATTGCTCTCTTTAATTAATCCTGCTTCTAACAATCCTTGAATTTGATTTTGAATTTCTTTTTCCTCAGCTGGTGAAGTTCTATAAGGCCTCAAAGATATTGGTAGGTCAGATTTAAGATAAACACGTTGCGGTTCAATATTAATTCTACCCACATCATATTTATGTTTAGCAAAAATATCCATGTAATTTTGAATTAGTTCCCTTAAATCCCCATTTTGAATCAAATTTATCTCCCCCATTAGTTCACAATTAGAATTATTAACTTCGCGAGAAATTTGAGGAGTCATGAGTCTTCTATAATCTGGTTGCACTTCATAGTCATTATTTGCCTCATTTGACTGCATAATTATACTATTACCACAGTTCTCAAAATTTAGTTGTTCATCATGATAAAAATCCAAATCATTATGCTCTTCATTACTTTCAAAATTGTTATTTACTTGATAAAAATTAAACTTGTTATAATGATCATACTTATTTTCAAAATTACTACTGTCGTTTTCAAATTTTATACTTTCATTATTTACTTGTACTTTATTAAGATCAACAATATGAAAATGGAGAGCTTTCTCATTTTGTATGGCTACACCTTTATTTACAATTCTTTTCCCCTGTTTGACAATACAATGTTTACAATTAATTGTTAAATCAAATTTTGAACACTTTTTTAACCCTAATATAGCATAATTTAGATCTATATTACATACTAGAAAATCTACCCATTTACTTATTTTCCCAACCCTGATGAGCACTCTACACTTCTGATTAATTTCCATAAACCCTTTTGCCTGACCAATAATAGTAGTAGGTTATTTTCTCAATTTTAGCATTAAGTTTTCTTACAAATTTCAATGGTAAAATGGCAATTGTGGAACCACTATCCACAATACAAGGTAAATTATAACTAGGGGTGTACCCATACACTATTAATTGTCATTCATTACCAGGATTACAAGCAAAAGAAGAAGCATTATGAGTATCAGAGGGAGTAGTATTACTTATAAAAACACACTCTCTTTCCCAATGGTAAGCATTTCTGACCCCTTATTGGTGCAAATTCTGCATGGTCTGCTTGGATAAAGGTTTTGAAAATGATTGTTTTGTACAGGATTCCTATAATTAGGAGATCTTTGATTAAATTGTCGTGCTGGTAGCCAATTCCGAGGAGTATATTCTTGCCGAAGTGGTCGGAAAGGCTGATAATTTTGTCGAAAAGATTGCATTGGGAAACGGGGAGCAGAAAAATTTGGCTGACGATATGGTTGATTGATTGGTTGTCGAGTATTGAGCGTTTAAGAAATTTCAACAAATTGTTTCACAATCTTATACCAGTCAGTGGTATTTTCAGGATGATTTACATTGATGGAATTTTGATATTCTGGTCGTAATCCATCAGTCAATCCTTGCAACAGAATAGTTTCACATAATTTTAACTGCCTACCTATTTCTACCTTTTTCCTAAAATAATCTTCTAAATCACTCAATTTATCCAGTTTAAGTGTAGTAAAATCAGAAAATTTTGGACATTTTAAGTCAATAAACCTCTCTATTAAAATATTTACAATTTGTTCATAATCATCACAATTTAAGCAATCATTAACATACAGATTAAGAGCTTCCCCTTTAAGATATTGAGATATATGATTAAATTTCCATCCCTCATTCTTATTTTCTCTTTTACAAATTTGGTTGAAATATTCTAACCACTGCTGAATCCCCATTCCCGAATCAGGGTCAAATGTAATCATCTTAATTTCATCCATATTCCTATTATTTTTATCAATATAAATATAAGAAGGTACTCTATTATCTTTACAAAGCTCCGATCTTAGTAGCATTTAAATAACAATAGAATTTAAATAATCATTAACAATAAAATAAAAACATATAAAAAATATACAAATGGCATAAAATCACAAAATAAAAATTTCAATCATAAAAACATAACTTACAACTAGAACCACCGTGTCTTCTTTTTACTTGGCCGCATATCATAGAATAAGTTTTTCAATCAGCACCAAAACAGTAAATCATCAAAGTTCCATTTAATTCCTTTCGAAGGATTTACAAATCTCACTCAGTGACATAAACATATTCCGATCTATACCTTTATGTATAGTCATGAAGTTATAAAGCATATCCTTAATTAGGAAATTAATATATATATATATATATATATATATATATATATATATATATATATTTAACCCTTTAAGACCTTTAAGACCGACCCTTTAAGACCTACACAATTGTGTAGGTGATCCTAAGGAAAAAGAAAAACAATTTCCTCTTTCCCTGAGATTTAAGCCTTTCCGGCACAGACAAATTCTGCTCGCAAAATGAGAAATTACTGACTGACACCGGAATTTACGAATGACTTAAAAAAAAATAAGAACTCCTTATTTTAAGCTTTCATTCTAGAAACAAAATTTTATTAAAATATTCTTGGTGTCGCCTGCAACTTTGGAATTAAAATTAGGTGTGCCCGGAGTGGGACCACTGTGCCGGAACGGGTTTTAAAGCCGAGCCTGCACCACACAATTGTGGGGATCCTCCTTGACGTAACCCGACAACATATATATATATTTTTTTCAGTCAAATATGATCCTATTGATTAGGTTTAAAAACCAAGCTTTTAATTTCTAAACCTCTTCAGGTCTTAAAGGGATATATATATATATATATAATATATATATATATAAAGAACATGAAAAAGGAAAATTATACTTTTTCCTAAGCATGAAACACAGTTACTCACATATTATATGAAAAAGTGACCCATGTATCCTCTTCATATATTGAAGAATGTTTATGAGAATAATACATTCCAATGGCTTAAAAACAATATTTGACAATGGCTTGGTGAATTAAGGGAAATAAAATACAAAATTAACACCTGAATATATACGTTTTGTAACAAAAAATTTATACACCAAACAGCCTCGGAAAATTGAAGAATCCAAAACAAACAAATTTGATTATTTTCAATTAGTATAAAGTTATCTGTTTCACAATTTTTCTTTGTTCCGTTTGATATTTGTTTTCCGTAGCTTGAGATATAATATCGTACTTTTTAATACTTACCTTTCTGAAACATTGTAAATAGTAAAAGTTTGAGTTTTGTGTCATAATTCTGTTCTCACTTTGTAGAGTTTATGGGGTATCAATTTCTAACGCTGTATTGCATTTCATATCATTTAAGTGAACTTTAAAACTAATTAGATATATTCCAGAGATCGAGTCTGGAATAATCCTCATTAAAAAATGTATAAATTTTACAACACTCGAAGTATGTTTACGAAAGTTGCAATCATGGATTTTTCGTCAAGGAAGGGTAAAACGTACACGCAAATAGATCATAAACAGAAATAAAAATTTTATAAGAAGTATAGTTTTATGTTAATGTTGATTGGGGGAAGTGATTGGTTATCTGAAAATCAACATAAAGGTTCTCAACCAAACAGTGCGTTTAGTTTAATAAAGAATGAATTAGTAAGACAAATATAGGTATCAACGAAAGTTAAACACAGACTCTAGATACACAGACAACAATTGGCAAGAACGTATCGTACACTGTTAGAAAAACTCGTCTTTATACACTAAATTATTCCTCATTTTTTAACAAATAATTTCCGTTCCCCTAGAAAACACGCTTGTCCCGTGAATTCTTCCTGTAAGTCTGAAAAAGAGGATAAAATTCCGTTTATTCCCTGCGCGTATGCGTATTGGCTCTATCAATACTAAACTTCTAATTATTTTAAAAATGAAAAAGCAAAAATTCTAAAAATTAAGATTTGTTATTTATTTAAAAACGAAAAAACAAACAAAACAAATGTTCACGATTTTTTTAAAGTAACAATTAACTTCTCATTTATTTAAAAGTATTCACAAGTTATTTTTGAAAGTTATAAAAAAAATATTTTTATTTAAAATATATTCTAAGTGAACACATTTAATATATATATTAAAATAAAAATGTTAAATTGAAAAAAAATCTATTTTACTCAAAAAAGCAAACATTTCTTCTCGAATTTAATTAAAAATATAATATTCATATTTTACATCTAACAATTTAATTAAAAATATGTACAATTCATATTTTTAATCTCTATTGATATTAAAGTGTTAAAACCCCAACCACCACCTTATAACGACGAAATCTTCCCGAAAATAACTTCAAAATTCACAGCTTTCTAAACAACAAATTAATCAAGCCGTACCCATTTGAATGAAACACCATACAATTATTTCAAACTCTCAGTGCCCTGGCTCAAATCCAAAACATGCTAAGCAATAAGTACTTCTGTGAGGCTGAATAAATGGAAGCACCCAATAAGAACAGATTATTCATATCTGCTTTCTTCAATGACGTATATTTTACCTTCTGTAACGGAGAAAATGAAACAGACATTCTTCAAATAACGATAATATACGGACAGCACCGCTGCCTGTAAAATTTCCGTGATTTGTAGAAAGTATTTCTGAAAGTGTATGGATTGCAAATATCAACTTTTGCGGCTCAAACAACAGTTTGTTCCCCGTCTTTATGCCCAATATGGCGCAATCTAATTACATCTTTCTATAACGAGAAAAATCAACTTACATTATTTATTTTTAGATACTTCTACAGAAGATGGTAGTAAACATTAGACCGCCTGAGTCACCACGCACACTTCGCCAATATAGTTGAAAATATTGACTAGATTTTGTTAGAGTATATACTATAATCACACGTTCTACGAACTGATTAATTTGTCTGCATTACTTGTAATACCATCTTAATATAATGGATTTTTTTTCGATATTATAACAGCAAAAATATTTGCTTCTCTCGGCTAAAACGCTAATCTGATTTACAATTTTACCTAATCCTATCTGTTTTCATAGCATAAAAATCTTCCACCTGAAGACTAAAAATGTCATTATTTGTTATGTGTGTATTTTCTTTGCGATTTACATTTATACCGAATGTTTCAATATAGCGTTTGCAAAGTTTAAAGTTTTTTTTTAATACACTCCAAAAATAATTTTTTTTAGGAAACTAGAGTAGAAACTTAGTTTTTCATTCAAAATTAGAAAGTGCTTTACTTTACACCTAAACCAGTGTTTACGTCACAAATTTAAAAATAATGATTTTACTTTAACGATATTTACAATATAAAGTATTTACTGTGTGCAAAATTCCATGAGATTACTAGACGTATAGAGTAATTTGGACGGTGCGCCGTATTTAATGACAAATTTATTCCGAAAGGTGATCGTCTAATTTACCACTGATTGGATGCGGATGTTCGCCACTTATATCACGTTAAATGATACAATATTACCAGATGTGGTGAAAGTGGATACCACTCGCATTCAATCTGCATTAATTTAGACGATCCACTTTCCAGAATGTATCCGACATTTCATATGGCCCAGCCGGATTAGTACGCACTTCTGGCCCTTTTCGTAATTTCATCGCATTTTTCACACAACAAGTTGATTCTGTAACACAGAGGGCATTACAAATGTAATAAAATCTGTTAACTAGCAAAACATTTTAGTCGCCAGTAAAAAAATATTACCCACCCCATCCCCCGTCTTTGATTTTCAAAAAGCACAAAGTTTTTTTCTATGAATTACTTGAGGACAAAAAATAACAACCATAGTTTAGAATGGTATATAATTTTAAAAAATATATATAAACTAAGTTTTCTAATGAAATTTATCAAAATTATATATCTCTGAAAAAAAAGGAAATACTGTAAAGGCTGAATTAACTGACATTTTCGGGAAATGCTGATTGGCAAATACTTTATATATCTGGGTAATTGAGTGCTACAAAATCTATATCAAATGATGATGAGATATTGATGAAAGTGTGAAGCAGGAAAACAATTTTTTTTTTAATTTTTTTCCTGTCGAAGGCAGTCAAATAATTCTATTATTTTAAAATTTGAAGACTAAATAACTTGATAGACAGGTAAAAAAATTTAGTCGCAAGTGTCGGCCTTGTGACTGCATTTGTCAAGCCATGGTTATAAATATCGTAAAAATATTTTCATTATAGTCAAAATTATAACCCAAAGTCCTACGTCTTATTGAAGCGAAACAACCTATAAATGTACCGGAATTAGAAGATTGCGACTTTGGTTTTCAATATAAAAAAAATATATATTTGTTGTGCTCTGTCACCTCTTAAACTTTGTAATCGTTATACTAAAATATCCTGTATATCTATGATATTATCAATCAATGTAGGGGATTTTGTTTGAGTTACGTAAAGAAACACTACGCACATTTCTTCTAAGATGTCTCTCTTTAAAAGTTAATTATTATTTTTTTCATGTCATATATCACATATTCCTCTGAAATAATGCACAAAATTTAAATGGTATAAAAAATTCCTTGCAGGAAATTATTTGAATTCAATTTTTTTTAAATAAAATAGATTGGAACATTATGCTAAGAAAATTACATTATTTAATTTCACAAATTAAAATTTAACATTTCAAAAATTAAATTATGCAGTTAGAATTATCCTTGCTAAAATCATCATCTTTATATATTTTAATTTGTTTCAGTAAAATGTTCTTACGACTTCATGATATTTTCGATTAAATATGTAATTACAAAAAATATATGAATGCACTTTAAAATAAAAGGTTGAATAGAACTAAACACTTAGTAACATTAAATAAAACACTACGAATCAAAATATAAATGTTTAATCTAAATTTATAAATCATTTATGAAAATTTATATTACTAATTAGAAAATGGTTTAAACCCATTTATTGCTACTGAATTGTACAAATTGTATGGACATTCCTTTGCATACTATATAACTATTTTACTAACATTTCTTCCTATACTAAGAATTATATGAGATTATTTTGAGAAATGAGTATTCCATTAAAACCTTTCCAACTTACGGAATATTTCATACTCCTAAAGATCAAAACATTTACTGGAATACGGCCAAAGATGTTGATGAGAAATATTGAATCAGTTCTCTGCATCTATAAGTTTTACTATGCTTTTATCGTATCTTTTTCTTTGATAATACTCAGACACTAAAATACTTCATACATTGCACTTAATTGCATTAACCTTTGTTACTTTATGAATGATATTTCTGTATTTTTCTGTTGTTATGATCAATTTTTGTTTATTTTTGTTTATTAATGTGTACAGTAAAAAATCTTTAATAAAATTGAATTTCTACATTTACATGCATGTGTATAACAATCAAATTTTGTTAAAAATAATTCAAAATTTTCAAGTGTAAAAACCGTTTGAAATCAGAAAATTAATCAAAATACAGGCATTTCTTTTTCATGTTTGAAGAAGGATATTTAAAAATATTCATAAGGATAATTTGATTATTACTAACTTTTGTGAGAACTTGCTGTTAAAAATTATAAACTGAAATAAATAGGCTTTTTTTATCTAAAAAATATGCAATTATTTATGATTAATATACGCAAATACGGACTCGTTTAAAATGACGATATAAAGAAAAGAAATGAAAAGAACAATCCCTTCAATAGCGTGGGAATTAGCATTTTTGAAGATATTTATTTATTTTCAACAATTTTAAGTATTTAACTTGACATTAGAATAACCATTAAAAAAACAAGGAATGTGATTTTAATGAAATTTCTTGCAAAAAAAATTAGGTAGATGAGCATGGACTAAAAAATAAGGAAATTGGAATATTTTCGGACGGTAAAAACATATAAATTCCTTGGAAATACAGTGAACTCCCGTTAGTGCGAACTTAGTGGAGGCCTTTTTTTTTATACTAACCGAAGACCGCGTCAAACGATGTAAACACTTAACAGGTGTAAATATAATACCTAGCATGGAAATACTTATTTGAATGAAGTGTGTAAAGAAATTAAATAGGGTGGAACATCATGCTAAAAGAAAAACCATTTTCTTACATAAAAACAAGAACAATTATATGAACTTGTAAAACTTAATTATATTTATATATACATATAATCAACGTTTCGACCTGCATCTGCAGTCGTCTCCAGGATGTAAAGTTAAAGCGAACTAAAAGTCTAGAGGTGAAAACATAAAGTATGTGAGACAAAGAATTGAATTTCGGCCAATAACATGATTGGAAGGATGCAGTGGCGCCATCTAGTTAATACAATAGAAATGTTAAAACGAAACAAAAATTTAAATGAATAACGCCAATTAATGCTAATATTGTTAATACAAAAAAACTAATTACTCTGGACAAAAAAGTGTAAAAAAAAATCACCGTACTTACATAATTTAAATTAATGTATCTTTTCTTTGGGATAGTACTACAAATCATCTTTTTACCGCATCGTTTTTTAATTTTGAGACACGCTCTAAAATTTCGTCTGTTTCATCAGATTTCGATTGGTAAATTTCAGCGAACAATCGAGAACATTTTGCCATTTTCTCACATTTCCCGTCACCAGTCTCACTAATAATTTCTTGAGTTCTCAATAAAAGATATGACGCTAAATTTGCATTTTAAAAAATAATGTGCAAAACAGGCGTCTCTATATTCTGCCATGTTAATTCTAACGAAAATATTCGCATATCCGATGAAAAGTATGCATTAAGCGATGTCGTTAACAGCAATTTCAAATAGAAGATGATGGGAAAAACGACATTGCTCTCATTAACCGGAGACATGTGGTAAACGGAGACGCTTTAACGAGAGTTCACTGTATACAGGTTTATATTTAATAACTTTAATAAACGTACCGTAGTGGATAATGTTTGAAAATATTAAATACATATTTTCACTATGGGGGACTTTAAGAATATTATGACTTTAGTATCTTCCAAACTATGCTTTGTTCTAAGAATAGACATATTGGATTAAATCTAAAAAAATCATTTTACCTGTGTTCGTAAAAATATACATATAGAAACATATTTATATATATTTTAAATTATAAGAAAAGTTCTTTATATCGTCTTACTTCCTCTTCAAGACATTTATTGACAAGCAAACGCTATTTGGTGTTGAATGTTTAAATCTAAATTCAATAATATGTGAAATTTTTTATTTAATATTTTATTTATTATTTTTGTAATGTAAAAGTGAAAAGACTAGAAAATTTATTTTAAAAATATATACCAAGAATTTATGTCAATCATATATGAAAAAAAAGTAATTTCATTTAAATTAATATAGACTTGGGTCTTTACAATATAAAAAAAAAATAATAAATTTTACGAATTTCTCCTACAGCTTCAAAGAGTGATGCAATTGCGTATTAAAATATTGTTCTTCTCAAAATATAAAGAAACTTTTTTACGAATCTTCTTGCGTATTTAAAAAAAAATCTTTGCCGGCTCGCCCTCCCAGCACAGGTACATTTCGAAGTTAAGTACTAATTTCACCAACAAAAACTAAATCAAGATTAGAGATAAATGATTGGTTCATTAAATGAACCACACAGTATATTTTAAATTCTGACGTTCTTTTTATTGAGACCATGTGCGCGTTTAATAATGCAACCTTATATACAGTATCTCTGAGGGTTGTCAAAATTTTTTATCACGCCAATGATACTTACTGGCGGATTAACGGAAGTGTCATTTTCTTTTCTTCTACCCTCCCCCCCCCTCTCTTTTTTTAAAATTTGTTTTTGCTGTAAAAGTTGGTTCTATCAAACACTTGTCAATATAAAAGTTGTAGATAATAGTAAGAGGATTTATAATAAATTTAAGTGGATTTGATATATTTTGAAATGACAAGTTATGAATTTTATTCTTCTTAAATCACTAATTTTTTCGCCCTTTGAGGACATTTTTAACGATATCAAAAATATGTCATGCATAAATTTTTGGTACTTTTCCTAGAAGTAATAATTACTTTAAATTGATTCAATATGTATCATAATTAAGACTTTATGGGGATTTTTCTGTTTTCACAAAAACCCTTCCCATTTACACCCCTTTGTCCGATTTTGCCCATTAACGAGCTAGACCGAGATTTTCTGCCCCTTGATTTTATGTATCAGTTTGGAAGAGATTTGTGCAGCATTATGGAAGATATCGTGTCCATAAAAAAGTGATATATATAGATATATCTATAGATAGATAGATAGATAAAGTGTTGAACTGTGGGTAGTTTGGGGATCTAGGGGTTATAATCAGCGTACACTGTAAAAAAAAAATTCTCAGGTTACTAAAAATTTTTTAGTATATTTGTATTCCACAGATTTTTTTAGTAACCGGTACTAAAAATCGGTACAAAAAGTATGTATCGGTACAAAGGTGTATTCTTACTCAGTTACAAGATAATCTGAAAAAATTACTAGAAAACAGCTAGCAATGATTCCGATTTTTTAGTACCGGTTACTAAAAAAATCTGTGGAATACAAATATACTAAAAATTTTTTAGTAATTTCCAAAAAATCTGTTAGAAAAACTAAACTTTTTTTAGTAGATCGACCCATTTTTTTTACAGTGTAGATCTGCAAACATATTTCAGAAATTCCAACATACAGAATGTAGTAGGTTTTAAATATGTAGTAGGTTCTTACGAAATCTACCTAAAAATCACTTATAATGACCATGATTAGTTTAAGAACAATTTTTTACATATTTTGTTCTCTGACTTTCATTGTACGCGCTTATTTTTTTTTTCACGAGCGAACGCGTGGTGTCTTTTGGGCGGTCAATAGTAACGCTATAATTAATGCAGTATATTTTAAAATTTGATAAGATGCATGTTAGAAGAGCAATTATACATTAATAAATTAAAATATAATGTTTGCGCCTTTAGAGATAACAACGATTTCCGTAAAATTTCAGACAGCCCAAGAGCTAGAAGTGTAAAGATTTAGAAGGCTCTTCGCTCCGCATTCGCCTAAATAATTTTGCATTTTTTTGTCATTAGGAAACATTGTATATTCAACTTTCGAAAACTATCCACTGTAACTATACTGATGAATGAAAGTGTTAGAATGAAATGGGTTGAAGAGAAGCTAGACTACACTTTATTCTAAAATCAACCAACATGAAAAAAAAGCAAAAGTGTAGATAATTCATTAGCATATATAATTATCATACATAATTTTTTTTTAAAAATGATCGAAATATTTAGGCTTCTCTGGACAAAACTAGTCAAAATTAGTTAAGCATAAATACTGACTTATTAACCTAATTCCTAATAAATAAAGTGTTTAAAAGAAGTGGTTGTACAGCGCTGTGGGAGTTTTCAAATTTAGTTTGCCTTAAGAGAAATAAAGTTAATATTTTGTTTAAGAAAAAAACTCTTTAAAATTTTCTCCGCTGATATGTTAGTAGATGTTTGAAGAAAATCATCCCAAGAATGATAATTGAAAAGACATTCAAAATTTAGCATAAATATTTTATTTACAATTACATATATTTATACATTTATTAAAAAAATTAAAAGAAAAAACATTAATTAAAAACATAACCCCGAATTTGCTTATATTTCTATTTATCATAATTGTTACGGCGGACATATATGTACGAAATTGTTAAATAGTACAAGTGCAAAGCAGTAGAAACTGCAATAATACTTTTCAGTTTAATATGTTATTACTAGAGTCCGTATTTAATGCAATTACGTATGAGCATGTACAGTTGTATATTTTAGCTGTAATTAATTTGAATGCACAGGGTGTCCCAAAAGTCCTTCACAGATTTTAAAATTCAATAAACAATCAAGCAATTGGCGTACAAGAGTGCGGTCTGAACGAAAATACTTCTTATGATCTGAAATTTTGTTTAAGCAAGTAATAAAAAAAATAGTTTAAGAAATTTCTCATAAATGGCGTTTCATCTGGAAAGCTACCGAAGAAGTAGAATGCCTTTATATGTAACAGGGGCGAAAGGTGCACAATGCTTATGCACACTTTTTGTACGAACTACGGCAACCCACATTTCAAAACTTAACAATACTACCCCCTCTGAGTCGCCCCCTTCATGAAGGCGAGTATTGTTAACATAGGATTTGTCCGATATTTTTAAAGCGAAATGCTTCAGTTGATGAAACGAATCGTGTATTTTAATTTTAAAACTGAAATATGGTAAAAATAGTGTCATTTTGTATGCCATTTTAAAAAAGATTATGGACGAAATGTTTTCACAAATCTTGTCACCTATGAAAACAACGTTAATAAAATTCCACACTGAGCAACTTTGTACTGTAATTCTTAGGGTGTAGTTATAAAAGTAACACAGATTGGGAGACATTAGGGAAAGCTTCCCACGTTTTTAATCTATGTTTTATCTCGACTAATCAATTTTTCCTTGTCTGACTATTCGTATGAATCTATTTATTTGTAAAAGCCAGTATAATTGCATCAAAATGTAATGTTCTGCTCAACTACCTTTTAAATATAATTTTATTTACTATGAGAAATATAAAAAATATTAAGATTATAAATATTCTTTTAAATGTAAAACAATTTATTTTATTTTTCCTCACCAAAAAAAAAAAATAAATAAATAAATAAATAAAATAAATAAAATAAAAATATCTTGCAATGCAAATACAACGCATCAAGTTGCAATCCAGCTGGTATCTACTACACGCGCACGAATGTGTAGAAATTCGCTTATCTAATTATATTATATATCAAACACATGTGGGTTTCGGCGACGAAGCCGTTTGGCAGTCGCTGCGGTTCATCGAGTGCCACATGGTGAAGTCTCCTCTAAGAGTTGGAACTTCCGCCGAATCGTAACGACCTATGTCGTCAATGCCAGCAATCACTCGGGTAAAAGATTGGGAGGCTTGGCTGGTTCATGATCCTCTGAATCGGTCGTAGCCCCGTGGTGAGAGAAAGCCTCTGGTGCGTTAAAAGTTCCTCAGAACTTGCGCACGACGAGTCGGAGTGTTCGCTGGGCGCCCCCGAGGGCGCCTGCGGCGCATTCTTGTTTTATATCAAACACATGTATGAAAGAAATGCTAACTATCGACAGTGGAGAATCTATTTCACATTTTTCGCAAATTTATTACCGTCGGAAAATTTAACCTATTCCGTAGTCGAAAGCGAAAAACATATATTTTCAAATACATTTTGACTGAAAATTGTATCTCAATCTACAGATTTTTTTTAATGATTTTTTAAATATTTTTCAAGCAGAATTTAAAAAACAATATATATTTCTATCGCGTGTAGACCAATTACAGAAGATTAAACTGCTTGCACTTAAAAAATTATAAATAGTTCAGCATTTGTTTCCAGTTAATATTCTATAACGAAATTAAATGTTCGTTATAAATAAATAGTTCAATAAAACACAAATGATATGTTAAACTGCTTAAACACTGAAATAATCAAAATAAAAATTGTGCTAAAATTTTTGGAATATTTTTTGCGTGATGAATTTTTCGGCTATTAAGACCATACCTGAGGCTAAAACAAAAGTTTCACATTTAATAATTTTAAAAACTTTTTTTGACTAATTGGTATTTTTCATATATAAATGCCTTTTAGTGTTTATACTGTAACTAAAAAAACTATTAAATGAAAAAAATATATCAGAGTTTCCAATCAAAAATAGTTCTCACATCTCTTGTGTACACCGGGGAGTATCCAAGCCGGGCTCCCCGGATTGGATCTGCAGGTATATATAATCGTTATACGTGAATTTTATAACATGATCCTAATATTACAGTCATATTGTTATTATGCCGTGTATTGATAAATTATACATTTATTTACATAATATGATATAATACTAAAATAGATATTTGTCACTATTTTTATTTTATTGAAAAAATACGTTTTTTGTGATGGTTTTATTTATATGGTATATTATGTATCACATTTTAAAAATGCATCACATGTTAAAGCTAAAAATAAACATACGTAGAAATTCTTTTAGTGAGGAAATTTGATCTTTGGGGAAATACTTAGATTACGATTTTTTTGGTAATGTTGATAAAATTAGTATGTTATTAAATATATGAGTGTTACCCATAGTTCACCTGTTTTCTGAATGAATTTTGATAGGGAAAAAAACAACAACGAAATTTTAAATTATTCATAATATGAACTTTGAAAAGAAACAATTATTTTGGTAAGAGATGATTTAAATTACAAATGACAGTACAGATAAATTAATTACAGATTTAAATAAATTAGATGACTTATTTAGCGTATTTAATTGACAAATTAATTTATTAAGTATAATTTCGTTTTAATATTATTTTATCGTATGACTATACTATTCCATATATGACAAATTTGCATAGACGTTCCTCTTTTCTCAGATAATATCAATAAACCTCATTATATTTCAATACAAAAAAGTCCTTCCGGCCTGTACCGGAAGGAAAAGGTAGCTTTTATAGTCAATAGTCCATGTTTTTAAAAATTCAGCTTATTTTACTCAAACACCCTAAGCTAAATTGCTTGGAAATCGTTTAAACAAGATTCAATCCCTGTTTTCATTAATACTGAATTTGAATGCGCATTTCTGCATAAGCGTTACAGCATAACAAAAATCAGATTGTTTCAAAATGTCAGCTAACCTAGAAATTCAAACTGCCATATCTCTGCCATTTTTTAAGATATAGCCAAAACAAAAAATGTTCCAGAATCCTTGTATCACGTTCTAACACTTAACAGAAACATTTTTTTCAATTTATAATCTTTTTTTACATGTTTTTGAATTATTATGTACATGTTTTAGGTAGCTTTCAATACAAAAAAGTATAAAGCTACCTATTGCAGCCGTTCGGAGGAAAGCAGTTCCGGAAAATTTCGATATATTTTCACCGATCACGACCCCCAGACCCCAAAACCACCCTCCGTTCAAATGTTGATTTATATATATATATATATATATATATATATATATATATATATATATATATATATATATATATATATGACCTATGTCATACGATAACGCTCGTATTTATAAATCAATTTTGATGAAACTAATTGTGTGTATTAAGCTCACCAATGTCTCGACCGAGTTCGTGGGCCAGCTTGGTCCACCATTTTGTTTCAAGATGGCGGCCAGTTAAAATTTAAAACTAAAATAAATATACAAAAAAGTTAAAAATTCAAATTTATTTTTTAATTAAGTGTTAGGCCTTGATACGAGGATTCCAGAGCATTTTTTGGTTTACCTCTATCTTAAAAAATGGCTGAGATAGAGCAGTTTGAAATTTTAGGGTGGCTGACATTTTGAAACAAAATAGCACATTAACGCGATTACTCTCAAATTATTTTCTTTCATTGTTGTAATAATTTTCCCAATCATACGTATAAAACTATATATTCATATCCGTTAGCGCCAAATTCTCGCCAAACTTGGCGACATTTGGCGAAATATCGCCAAATTTGGCGACCAAAATAAGTTTTCATAAATGAAGCCAATTTGGCCATTGCTCAATAATTTGGCAAATTTCTTATTCAAATTCAGTATTAACGAATTATTTGTAAACGTTTCTTTGCATTTTAACTTGCTGTTTTCCTGTAACATTAGCTAAAATTTTAAAACGAAGATATAGGAAAGCTACCTTTTCCTCCCGGTACAGGCCGGAAGGACTTTTTGAATTATATTTGTTTTAAAAATTTTTCACTGGCCGCCATTTTGAAAGAAGAAGGCTTATAAAGCTGGCCAGCGAACTCGGTCGAGACCTTAGTATGTTCTATACACATGCTCAGTTAAATCCCAATCGGTTCATAAATAAGAGAGTTACAGCATTACAAATGTCAGATATATATATAGACTATATTTCCAATGATCACCGGTCACTTGCGTTTTGTTAAATATCTGGAAAGATACATGAGGAATTATCCTGAAACTTCAGGAGTGTAAACAACATGACAGACGTCATATATTTCCGCGAAGATTTTTTTCCGAAACCCCATAAGGGGCCGTCAACAAATTGAAGAAAAACGAATATCTTTTGGATAACCCTGTAAAAACTAATATTGCAAAAGCATTCAATCTGTAGATTATGATTAAGTGGCTTATTTTATAATTTGGGTTCATTTGTATGAAGATAGCATGTATACTCGAAGAGAAATTCAGGTTTTCTTAAAAACAGTTTTACAATTTTTTTTGCTTATAATTTGCAGAGTTTTTAATATAAAAACAAGTTTTTTTCAGAAAATATGACACACAATATTACACACAATACCCTGCAACCATAATTAAAAAATAATAAAAAGTGATGAGGGGTTGTATCAAATATAGAATGAGAGACATTTCATTCTTATTATGTCAACTTTGATAAGCTAGTATATTAGGATACAACCCCTCATCTTTTTGCTTCATTTTGGGAACAGCGAAATTCGAGCTTATTCTATCGACGATTACTATCAGAATTTCCAAGCTATGTTTTTGTGACTTTCATAAAAGTTTATCTATACATTTAGCTAATATATTATGCAAAGTATATTTTGATTGAATTCGCGCATGCGCAGTGAAACAATATTTAGTAAACCTGCTCATTTTTCATACAATTTTTATTATTTTTTATTTCTGATTGCAGGGTAATTGCAGTCGGATTGTGTATAATATTGTGTGTCATATTTTCGGAAAAAAACTTGTTTTTATATTAAAAACTCTGCAAATTATAAGCCAAAAAAATGGTAAAAATTGGGACTGTTTTTTATAAAAAACCTGAATTTCTTTTCGATTATACATGCTATCTTCATAAAAATGAACCCAAATTATTACAATAAGGCACTTAGTCATAATCTACAGTTTGAATGCTTTTGCAATATTAGTTTTTACAGGGTTATCCAAAAGATATTCGTTTTTCTTCAATTTGTGGACGGCCCCTTATGGGGTTTCGGGAAAAAAATCTTCGCAGAAATATAAGCAAAACACTTGGTGAAATTTGGGATTGTTTTAATAAAAACCTTAATTTCTTCACGAGTATACGTCATATCTTCATAAAAATGAACATAGTTTGTTAAAAAAATTCGTCGAAGCATGTGCTACCGTTTCAACGCTTTGGCCATATTACTTTTTACAGGGTTATCCAAAATATATTCGTTTTTCTTCAATTTGTTGACGGCCCCTTATGGGGTTTCGGGAAAAAATCTTCGCGGAAATATATGACGTTTATTATGTTGTTTACACTCCTGAAGTTTCAGGATAATTCCTCATGTATCTTTCCAGATATTTAACAAAACGTCTAAAATCGTAAGTGACCGGTCATCATTGGAAATATAGTGTATATATATATATATATATATATATATATATATATATATATATAGTGTATATATATATATATCAACATTTGAACGGAGAGTGGTTTGGGTGTCTGGGGGTCATGATCGGTGAAAATATACCAAAATTTTTTGGAATTGCTGTCCTCCGAATGGCTGCAATAGGTAGCTTTTTGTATTGAAAGCTACCTAAAACGACATTTATTCTCTCGACAAATATGATAAGAGAGATTAAACAAGAAATTGAGCTGAGAAAGAAATGCAAAACTGAAATCTTTCCGCCCGAATGAAATGTCTCATATTCTTGAAGAAACCCAACTTTAGCTGGAATGCGTTCAACAATGTAATTGAGGAATTTAGAAGCATGTCTGGAAACTTTATACATTTTCTAACATAAATATAACATTTTTTTCGATGAAGAGTTACATCAATATAAATCACAAAATAATAATTATTAATATACATCAATTTTTTTAAAAAGTTGTTTGGGTACATCAACGTTACTCCATGATTATGTAATGTGTATTTGCTTCGAAAAACCTGTCTTTACAAGAATATTTTCATTAGCAGACATTTTATTGTTTTAATAAAGAAATTTTAATTATTTCTTTATGTTTTTTTTTAAAACTTCTTTCATGTACCATATTTAAATAAGTATAATCACATTTTTGTTCCAATAAATGAATTTTAAATCAAAATATGATAGAAATAACTCAACAGTTCAAATTAATCAAAAAGCATTTATTCTTTATTTTTTTTTATGTTTATTATTATTATTATTATTATTATCATTATTATTATTATTATTATTATTATTTTATACACATTTGAACTCCGGGTCTTTAAATGATCTTCCCATTTTAAGTTATCATATGACATCTTACTGTTTAATTTAACATGAGAAGCAATTTTGTTTTCCGTTTTACTGATTTTTTTTTATTTCCTCTCTACTACTCGAAAAATTCTTTAGAGCTTGAAAGCAAATTAAGAGCCCTTAGTCTTTGAACTTTAAGACTAAAAAAATTTAACGCTCCTTTCTCTTTACTTGATCTCAACCGTTTCACAAATCCTGCTTGAAAACGAAAACTTTTCTGACATAATTTCAAAACATTTTTCACTTTTGCACGTATAAAATCTTCAAGGTTTCTCATTTAAACTCTAAAAATCTCGAGTATTGCTTTTTATTTATTTTTAGTGAAATGTAATAGATGTGTACTATAATTGACTTCTACTAGATAACCAGCTTTCCATAATTAAATTTTCCAATTCTCGCCAACACTTTCGCTCAACATTTGACCTGTCGCATTAAACAAAGCATCTGTGATCCTGTCCTGGAGTGTTTCAATATGTTTTACTAGTATTGCAAACACTCTGTCTTTGTGTACCCCCCCCCCAAAAAAAAATAAAAATAAAAATAAAAATAAAATATCGACAGTAGTTGGTCTATCCCGTCCTATCCATCCTCCAGGAAATTTGTCATCAAGGAATCTGCAAATCTGCATTCATTTCTGATGGTACTAAATTTTGAAATTTTCACTTTTCCATAATAGAACACATGATCCATATAGCACATGAAACCTTACATCGTAAAACAACACCATTCATTTTTTTAATATATTTTTTTAAATAATGTCCTCTTTCAGGAATCGTATGTATTAAAAGAATGAATTAGTCTCAATCGCTATCGGTAATTCAAACTATCAAGTGTACAAATATACGATATTTTATACACGACGTGATGAAAGTAGACTGGGTTACAAATTAGAAAAACAAGTTGCAAATTCTACGTTAAGTGTGACAAGTGAGATGTGTTCGTTCTGCAACTAGTTTTAAAATTTAAAAAATTCATCGTTATTATTTCAGTGATATGAATTATTTCGTCTGTTATGAAGGAAATGAGCATGCCTTTTCTCTTTTTACGTATGCCACGTTCACAGATGCGATTTTTTTCGACACAAGACAGCGCTGCAAAATATGCCATGGAGATTTTGCTTTCCGAATGATTACCTCTATGGTATAATATTTTTATGACTCACGATGAACGAACCCATATGAAAAACAACAGTTAAACTCCAACAGTCACGGTTACAGCGAAAAAATCTCGAAAATTTCCCATGACAACATCTACTTTTTTTTATTGGAATGTGATCTTCATAGTAAAAAACCATAAAAAGCGTAGGAACGGTATTTGTAGCATTACATCGCCGGCGCTAGACACACTAAGAAGAAAAGTAAAAACAACCAATAAAGGACAGAGAAGCAACAGAAATTAAAACGTTTAAATGTTCAGTACTATCCACCGTCTGCTGCATGGTGAAAACAACCAATAAAGGACAGAGAAGCAACAGAAAGTAAAACTTTTTATTGTTCAGTACAATCCATCGTCTGCCGCATGGTGAAAACAACCAATAAAGGACAGAGTAGCAACAGAAAAGAAAACATTTTATTGTGTTTCTCAAATTTTCCACTTCACACATGATGACATTTTGCATACGGCAGATGGTGGATAACACTGAACAATAAAATGTTTTACTTTCTGTTGCTTCTCTGGTTGTTTTCACTTTTGTTATTAGTCTGTCCAGAGCCGGTGATTTACATGCTACAGGTAGTATTCCAACGCTTTTTATGGTTTTTCACTATGAAGATCACATTCCAATAAAAAAACGTTGGTGTTTTGCCATTTGACATTTTCGAGATTTTGTCATTGTAACCGTAACTGTTAGATTTTAACTGTTGTTTTTCGTATGATTCTTGGAGCGTATACCTCAAAATACTTTAAACCAAAATTTCATTCGGTTTCTGTGAACGATATGATAGTTAGTGGCTTATATTTTTTTATAATCACCCTGTATATCGGCCCACATCTGAATTATGTTCTTTACATAGTAACGGGTCTTCGACTGAATAACAATCGTAGCATTGAGAATTTATCCGATAAACATTTATATAGTATTAGTTTAAAAAATGCATTTTTTCCTGAAATATCTCTTTCCCTCAGAATGACAAGGCGACAATACATATTCGGCTGATATGAGCCTTTAGCAGCAATTTGAAATGACATATAACATATTCTAGAGAATATTTCGAAAGTTTTTGACTTTCAAAATGTTCTAATTATACTGTTATCTGTAACAATCTGAATTTTTTTGCCGTTTTCATCAAATAATGTTCAAGGAATTTAAAAGTTATTTTAAGGCAACGTGTCTATGGATGTTTACTTATGTTGTTATAACTAATAAAAAAATATCTCTGAAGTATTTTTTTGTTATTATTATTCTCACAAGACATAATTTAGTTTGATAAAATGTCAAATGTATATTTTACATTCTTTTGCATATTAGGCATGATCTTAGATATCATATGTTTCGGATATTAACTCATGATATCTGATTGGCAGGATTTTATTCTCAAGCAGTGTGGCCAGTTGGGCGGGGTTGGTTTAGTTCAGGTTGCTTCATTGCTACTACTTATTTGAAAGATAATCATATGCCTTATTTAATATATTTTAACTCCTTGAAAAACGGGGGTATTTTATTTTTACCACTTAACTTTAATCACACTTGTGCCAGAATTTATTTTCAAAGATATAATTTTTAAATATTTTATTTAAAAAAAAACTGTACTATTACTACATTTCATATTTTTAAATAAAAGTTGTATGAAATTTTACTATTCAACATTACGTAAACACAATTATTTTCGTTTGAAATGGTTAATGCCAGATAAATAAGGTGGGGATTGCTATTTGAAAAAAGAAATAGCAATCAAATATTTCCAATACAGAAAACAAGAATAATTCCCGAAACAAATGGGTTAAATGTGAACTCCACATGGTCTTTTTTTAACACCAACATGGAATGCTGTAATAACTGGTGCAAATTCTTACAAGGTTCATTTTACCTCTAATACTGAAAGTTGCTTTATAAAACAAACTGACAGATTAATAATGACAAATGCATGTATTTAAACAGTGGATTTTGAAAATATTTGTTTTGCGAATTTGCCTTTCATAAAAGCAACGCCTAATATTGATATGAATTGATCTTACATATGAATGCAAATTAAAGTTTATAACTTTTGTATTATTCATTGCATATATAAATAATTTCAGAAATAAAATACGTCAAAATTTAATGAATAGTAAATTGAAATATTCAATCATTTTTAACTATTTGTCCATATACTATTTAAAATAATTCTCGTTGTACATCATGTAATCAGCAATGAAAACATGATATTCATTTGTAATTTTGCAGCATTGTTATATAAATATGGTTGGATTTATCATTTTAATGCATTATATGTTGTAGCATAAAATATGAATATTACATGTTATATTTTATTATACATTCTCATAAATAGTTAACGTAGTATCGATATTTACAAACTTTTACACAGGATAACAATTTACAAACTAATATACAGATGAAAGGATTAAATTTGAATAGATGAAGTTATTCTCACAATATTGAATTGAAACATACACTGCAGATTTGAAACACAAAACTCACAGAAATAATTCATTCTATTTGAGAATACGTCTGAAATCGAATGAGTAAATTGTTAAAATTTAATTAAACTCAAATAAGTGTCAGACAGAATTTTCCAATGTAAAACTTCAATACTGTAACATATAGGGTCAAAATAAACAAACAAAACATGCGCTAAACTTATCAAGTCTTTTATAAATAATCCGCTTTGCGTCACTAAACTTGTTTGTCTAACACAAAGACGATCTTTCAGGAAATGTGAGGAATCTTATATGTTTATTCAGTCTGTTTATTTGATCTTTCGAGGATGCGAAAAGGATGAAGATGTTTATCTTTACAAATCACGTATTATGACAAAATAAATCATAAACTTATATAATTTATTAATTTATTTATTAATATAGTCCATTTGATCTCTTTAATTTATTTATTTATCTGTTTATAAATATTTAATTATTAGATATGTACTAAAATTTATTTGTCGTTGTATCGTTATTGTATCGTTAATTGTTCATTGAAAATTTTGTCCTTAAAAAAAAAAAAAATAAAAAAAAAAATAAATAAATAAATAACTTTCGTTCTAAATACAGTTATTTTTATAAATTTTAAATAAAATAATTTTACCATTTTACCATTAAGCATTTTGTCAGTTTTTTTTTTTTAATATAATTATTTGGCATTTTTGTTCGGCATTTTTAATTTGTAACGATTTCAGAAATTCTTTTATCAATGAAAGAAAAAGAAAAATCAGCAAATTGTTGGAGTTAAAAAGAAAGGAAGGAAAACAGGCGCAACACACCTTTGCTTACAAAATGTTTTCTGTCAATTTTATTGTTTGTAAATTAGATGACTCGCTCGGCGTTGCCCGCGGATAAAAACTTTAAATATACCTAAAATCATTGTTGAATTGAGACATTCTTCGATGGGATGGATTTAGTGTTGGAGACCCACTGCCTTTGGCAGGGTACACCCTTGAATTTGTATAATTTTACATTTTTAAACGAAAATCTATGAAAACGAATCTAGAATTGTGTGCCCTGCTGAATTCGGCTGCATACAGCATCAAAATTCTATGATATTATGCGTGTAAAAGAAAAACTATCCGTACGAACATAGAGTTGAAATAGAAGGGGGACAAATACCCTCGGCATTGTACACCGTGGCATGCTAGGCATGCTCCGTTCTGATTATAGAAACGACAGTTGAGTTTATACGATTTAAATTTTTATGAGGAAAATATATCCAAACGAACTTCATTCTGGTGACTCCACTGTTTTCGGTAGCGTACATGCTCAAATCAGGTACGGTAGAGTACATAATTTTATATTTTTAAATGAAAATCTTTACAAACAAAGTATAAGGAATCCCCGTTATAGTGATTGCCGATTTAATTGAGGCTTTTAACATGTAATTAAGCTTTCAACTCTGACAAAAAATTCTTTTAAAACGTGAAATTATATCATTTAAAGATTTTCAGACATGTGCAGGGGCAATCACCTACACAAAAGCAACGCGAATCGATATCTCCGAATGTTGAAAATAGAGATGATTCCCCGGAAATGCTCAGAAACGATCGAGGCACACTAACAAGCGTTCGATTAAGGTGTTTTATGAAATCGACCTGCAAAGATTTTTTTTTAAATAGTAAATATTAATGAATTTTTAAACAAAAGTTATTGTTATAATCAGGAAAGTACCCTCTATAAGACTTTTATTCATCTTTTTACATTCTCGTTTTATGACAGTTCCAAAATGCAGAAGAAAGGAACCTTTTTTCCTTCGTTTTCTTATAAAATCATAGATTGTCTGTAATGGCCGAAAATTATATTTGCGCCAACGGACTTGTGAAAATTTAAACTCTTGATACATTTGGTGTTTAAATAATGCATCAGCTAATTTAAAAAAAAAATGAAAAATCTGAATCAAGGTATATTCGGAACTGTCTTTGTCTATACATAATCAAATTTGGAGACCTCTACGTGCGATAGATTTTCCTAGCTATCACCAATAAACAAACAAACAGATAAACCGACACACAGACCAAAAATATTCTTTTATTAATACAGATTATACTGAATTTTTCTGTACATGACTTCTAATAAAATTCTGGTTTGGAAACCCTGAGGCACCTCAAGTGAAGATGTAATTGTTGTTTTCAACCACTGTAACAAAGAATACTGGTGGGCCGTGAAGCGAAATAAGCTGTGTTGCGACAAAATTATTAGAGGGCTTGTACGGCAGCTTATTTTTGGATAACATAATTACCATACACTGTTAAAAATTTCTGTAAAATCACAGAAAAAACACACAGACTCTCTGTAAATTTAAACTAGTTCTCCGTTAAATGCATTTGATCGAGTTTCTCTGACATCATTTTACAGACATTTCCCTTCTCTTATATTAGATCCCCTGTAGGGATTTCCGTGTCTTTATTTAAATAAATTTTTATATTTGTTATAGCCTGTAATTCAAAATACACAACACACTTTTTAAATTCTTTTACAATTTTATTAAAAATATTAAAGAAAACAATTTGGTTTAAAAATTGTTTTATTAAAAACTAGAATATTTTAGAAAGGGGAAATTCATCTCTGCGGAGTTAGCGGGGATTTTTATCGAGTATCACTTTGATCAAAAGATAGAAAGAGAGTATGGTTATTTAAAGAATAAATTTTTATTTCAATCTGGATTTACAATTTAGGTAAGATAATTTTCAAATATTATTTAAGTCCATTTTATAATTTGTGTTAATATTTATAAAAAATTGTAATATAATATTATTAGGAGTCGTAGAATTTTAATGACATATGCGTTATAAAAAATATATCAAACTTCTAAATACATAAATATTACAAAAAAAAAAGGTTTAATTTTCTAAATTTAAATATATGAAAATATTAAAAGGCATTTCTTTTTAAATAACTTATATGCTTTAAATTTATTTTTATTTCATTTACTACTAAAAAAAAGTTCCTTTCCAAAATATATTCTTTTCAAAAAATATTCGCGCATTATGAGAAACAAAATATATATATAATATGTATATTGTGTTAAAACTTCGAAAAATTCTCGAAAACATAGTTAAATTTGCTGAAAACAAACAAAAAAAAACATTAAAATTCTGTCATTTTTTTAGATAAAAAGAAGACAAAAAAAAAATCCTTTACAAGTACAATAATTTTTTTCAGACTAAATCATAAAATACATACTTGGCACAAGACTGTAAGAACCCAAATGGTATAGTGGTTGTAGTACCTGTCCGCCACCCGGATGACACGGGTTCGAATCAGGTCTGTGGTCAAAGCGGTTCTTGTAAAGTCCTGCGTTACATCGATTAGAATTAATTCAAGTAATTCTAACAGCACCCTTATCTGGCGTAGAAACGGCGTTTTCTGTCAATGATTTATATATATATAATTAATAATAAAGATTTTTTTTAACAGAAAAATTTACAGTAGACTCTGTAAATGTACCGAATAATTTCTCTGTTATTTAACAGATTCTCTGTTTTCTAATCTCTGTAATTTTACGTAAGACTTAAGATAACAGATTACCAGTAGATTCCCCGTAATTTCACAGAAATTTTTTAAACAGTGTATGGAATATTTTGCTTCGGTTAATCTCAAAATCTTGCATTTTAATAAGGCAAAATTTACTAATAAGGAATTCTGGTATCCATATGTAAACACCGGTACGAACCTATCATTTTGTCTTAAGAATGAATTTCTAACTGTTGCATGAAAAAAATAGAAATATTTCTACAAATATAAAACTCACATTTCCGTGAAATGAAATTTTCTAAAACGAAAACTCATATAATCACATAACACGAATTTTGAGTCTTAGAAAAAAGATATTCTAAAAGTATGTAAAGATTGGATACTTAGTTTAATGCTGACATATAATAAACAGAAAAATAAATACATGTAAAGATTATAATAAATATTTTTTATATTTATATTTTATTCCAATTCAAAATTATATATTTTAATCCGTTTAATATTTGTTAGTATTAAATAACATGTTGTTTCTTAATATGTAATTTTTTAAATGAACCGAAGAGAAAATTTTGGAAATATGATTGTAGTACTAAACAAAGTACGTTTTTTTAATATGATAATTTTTTTTTAAATATATTTTTGTAAGTACCGTAGATAAATTAAGATTTATTAGTTTCTATAATCCAAAATATATATGAAAATTGAAACATTATTAAAAAATATTTGTCTTAATTAAATTTTTTTAACGTACAGTTGAAAAGGAGTAGATATGTATAGACCTGCATTTGCAGAAAACATGTGCGTAAATAATACATATAAAAGAAATCATTCTTGAGACGTTATATTAAAGAAATAATATATTATTTGTTAGATGAAAAGTATTTTTTTTATTTGTAACAGTACTATCGTTTACTGAATAAATACTATTTTTACTAAATACACAGACAAATTTTCTTCACGATCATTGATTTATCACGCTTCCTGAATCATCTTTTTTGTGTTTTGCAAACAAGTTTTGCGACGGTTAAAGGATTACTTGTAATAGAGTATATAGGTTAAGGCCAAAATCTTTGCCTATATTTGGAAACAAATTTCAGACTATCATGTTTACCTTACAAAATTTCTTAGAAGTTTTATTTGAATCACATTTATTTGTAACGTATCGTTGTGTAATATTCCGACCGAAGATGCTAAGAGTGAAAAATATCTCTTGGAATTTATACTAAATATTAGAAGATTACCTAGTATATAATATTACAACTACAAAATTTACCAAGATGATATACTAAAATGATACAGATATTAGGTTGTTATTTTAAGGTTGCCCATTTAATCTTATTTTGAAACGAGCATTATGCATTTTTGAAGAAACTTTACTAAAGTACAACTTTAAATATTTCAAGGATGATTAATTTTAGACTAATAATTTTCTTTTCAAATAATGCCATAAAAATTATAGAAAAATATTTTTATTTTATTTATTTTGCAATGTAGTTAGCATATTTTTATGACTGTAATCCCAATGTCTATGTGTATGTTTGTATGGACTCTAGGTTTCATAAATCTGCTAAGAAAGACTATTTATTCTGCCAAGAAAGTCTATTTATTCGTATTACTGAAATTCTCTAAAGTATGATCATGTCCATAAATGGTGTGATCATGGATACACACAAATGATTTGGATACGTTAACCGCTGCGTATGTGAATTACTAGAAGTACATTTTATTTATGTTGTATTTAAAAGAAAAAAGTAATGAAATTTTTTCGTTATTGAGATGTTTACTAAATACATCTTTCATATGCAATAACTTGAAATTTTACATGAAAATGTTTTTCAGATGCACTTCAATGTAGATATTTTCGGCAGAAGATACCATTGTCCTGCTGTTATGCTTCTGTCACATAATTACACAAAATATTTCAGATACAATTGCATTTTAATAGTCTGATATTATTTCAAACAGGAAAAAAGATATTATATTTAAAATTTTGAGAGCCTCTTCCCTATAGAAAATCGGTAGGGTGGTATTCAGAACTTTTTGCAGTACTGCACGAAGATGTTAGGATACAAATTTGTCAAAATGTGCTAATTTTTGAAAATGGATGTTCACTTCTACGTTTTACAAGTTATCGAAATTTGAGTGTATCATTATGTATGTTAGATTCATAATTTCGAAATAGGATTGCACAAACAAATTCGTTTATACTGCCGCCTCTGAATAACTAAGTTTTAGATTTTGTTGGGCAGCTCAACTAAATTTTCATATGCGATGTTCTCTGTATATTTTCTACAGTTAAAATTAATACACTTAATTGATACACTATCATTTATGGGCGATAGTAGTTTAACATTATGCCTAGCCATATTATAAATTTTAAACGGTACAATTGATATTCTGAGAGCAAAATGTTTAAAAATTTAATATTCCAGCAAGGGGCTTTTTAGTTGCACTTAGTGTTAAGTTTGTTGTTTTTTTCACCTTACAAAAAACACTCAGTAAAACTCATCAAAATTTGTCAATTTACTTCCCAACACATATTATTCACACTCCAATAAATATTTCTTTCATACTTTCTTTTTTCTTCTCCCGAGTACGGCGTATTGCCTTCCACCGGAAAACTGGGATCATTTGCCGGCGCCGGACCAAGGTGCTGGCGTAAGGCTGAACCCCATTTCTCTTCACTAGTTGCTTCTAACTTGTAAATAATTCATACATATTTCATCATATTTAGCTTTAGTAACCCCCAAGTTTTTAGCCCCCCCCCCCCCAAAATTCAACACACCTGCAGCAATTTTAGTTTTAGCGGACTCATTTTTTTTCTTTTCTTTTCTTTTTTTTTCCTTTTGTGTGTGTGTGTTTGTCGCAAAACACACTTTTTTCTACATAACTAATCTTCCTCACATTCAATAACTATAAAAATTCTTTTCGTAAATTAACACATTTTGCTCTTCATACCCCCCACTTTTTATTAAGTTTCTTTGTCTAGTTTTCCTAACTATATGCATTTTTCATCATTTGTTTACACTCTTTTTTCTCACGAAAATATGGCTAGGTCATGCAATTTATTCCTTTTTCATACTGTTATATACCGTTTTTTGTCCTCTCATATAAACTTAAGTGAATTTATGTTCTCTAGCGCTTCTAATAAATTTTATCATTTTTTACGTAATCCTGAAATTCTCTTTTTTTTTTTGGGGGGGGGGGCGTTTTTCATCAGATTCCATTTCCCTCTTTCACTATCTTCTTCAAATTAGAATACCTATCTGCGGACTTTAACATTTTCGGACCATATAACCAATTGTAACATCTAACTGTAACCAAACTTATTTTTACAATTATTTCCCATTTACAGTTTTTTTTTTGCCCACATATTTATAAGCTTTAGTGTGTTTTTTTTTCCCTTTGTTGTATTAAAGTCTTTTTTTTTTGTTTTATTTTTATTTATTTTTCTTCATTTTTCTTACACTCCTGAGTAGAATAATAATGGTTTTATTTACTTTTTAATTTCCTCTTGCATCAAAGTACGTTCTTAGACTTTCTCAGACTCCCCTGTGTTCGCAAAATGCCACAAGACTTTTCTCTCTTGCTTTTTGCACAGCATTTCCCCTTTACCACTCGTCGGTCGGGGTGGCGCGCTGCGGCTGGCCTTGGCTGGCGCCTGAGTCTCCCGTCTCTACCTCCAACAGCAATCTTCATCAACAACAATCCTCCTCATCTATCGCAACAAGTTCTGCTCTACTCATATTTAAACATGTACTATTAATAAGTTACATAGCAAGGAATAGCAATTTGTCTTTCATCACCTTAGCGAGCCCCAATCGTTTCATTTTCTCTCCCCTTTCTCACCCAACAATTCCTTAAGTCTAAGCTTTTTGATACTGGTCAATCATTATTCTTTACCCTAAAGTCGAACCTAATAATTCCAGTCTAATTTTCAGCGCAGTCACGAGTTTTTGACAAACGGCAAGCTTTTGTTCCTACACTTTTCCATTTTGAAACATGCTGCGAGACCTGTAGAGCCATTCATGGGTTTATTCAGTCAAGTGGCGTGAGTGCCCAATGACCTAGTTTTTGACTTAGTATAATTTTCTTTTGTTTATCGTTTCGTAGTAGAAGCTTCTCATCCTGTTCCTTCCCTTGCTAACATGTCGCCAGGCAACGGAAGATTTCCTTCTGACAAAAACTCTAGCACTCAGTCAGCAGCTCGAAAGAGCAGGTCATCAACTAGAAATACCAGAACAAAGCTGTCTAGAAGCGTCAGCTACAGCTCAGCAGCATCCACAATACATGAAAACACTGATGCAGAAACAGAAACATGTACGATGGCAGAACGTATTACGATGGGAAAGTGCTACGTAACAAGAGCTGAAAACAGCATTGCTACAAAAAAACTCCCCACAGAAAAAACACTAAAAAATCTGAGATATGTATTTGAGTTCCTTCAAAATACAGAAGAGGCACTGCAGTCCAGGATACGCCAACTAGAAATAAATGAAGCAAGCCTCCAGACAAGCTGCCAGCACCTCCAAGAAAGCCTAGATCACGCACGCCAAACGAATGAGAAGATAATTGAAAGGATCCCAGACACCGTTACACTTATAGAAGCAGTCAGATCAACACTAAAACAAAATCAAGCAGACCAAGCAGCGGCAATAGAAAGCACCACCATTTCACCAACAGAAACAGCAACACCTCAAGTCCCACAAACATACAGTCAAACAGCCGCACAATCAGCCAAAAAGTTTGTTCTGGAAAGCTCTAACCGCAAAACCCTCATCATTAAAGGTACATCAATAACACCGGGAAAAGAAATCGAAATAATGCTATCTAAAGAGGCAATTGCAACGTCAATACACGTGGATAAGGTGGCCCCCAGGAGAAATCACGTAGAAGTTACCTGCAAAACAGAAGAGGACCTAAAGCGCCTACAAGCAGAGCTGCAGCACAATCAAGTTCTCAACAAAAAACTTAATTTTCTGCAGAAGGCAGTTCCAAAGCATAAAATGATTCTCCTGGATGTCCCAGAGGCGCTGACGAAGGAGGCCCTCACTAATATTCTTGGCAAAACATACCATATAACTGAAGAAGACATCATCGTCCTCAAGGAGTTACCTAATAGACACAACGAGGCGACAAAAGATTTGATTCTTCTGCTGCCTAAGTCACTTGGCATAGAGCTCATAAATGATGGAGGCATCGTCATCGGCCTAAACACCTGTCGCCTCCGACCACATACTACCATCATGCGCTGTCGCCGCTATCAAGGCCTTACCCACCACGAACGGAACTGCAAGGCGGCCACGTCTGTGTGTGCATGCTGTGGCGAAGCACACCATGAAGAATCATGTGCAGCAGCTCCACGATGCATCAACTGCACCAAACATAACACACAACACAACACACATTTTCCGACAAGCCACAAAGCATCAGATTCTGGTTGCAGTGCCTACCGCTCAAAATATAGTTCAGAACGGAAAAGACTTAACCTGCTTTTCCAAATTGGTAACAGTTCGCAAGTTCACCTAACACCAGAAGAACCAAACAGACATCAACAACTCAACACACAGCACCCAACCATACAAGAGGCAACACCAGCAAATAGCCCCTATCATCACGATGAATGGTATGGTAATCGCTCATATAGAAATGAATACCACCCACTCTATCAAGGAGGCCACAACGGGCATCACCATGACTGGCAAGGTAGGCCCTTCTATTGAATCTAACATAATTTTTGTTACTAACTTAACCAAGAACCCCTTTATTTAAGTACCTTTTCAGAAAACCAATATGTCTCTTCTAGCACCTTCGGACCCCCCACCATTTGGCCACATCAAAATCATTCAGGTTAATTTAAATCACTGCAAGGCAGCTAATGTCAGCCTAAAAAATTACATGATATCAGAAAATATAGACATTGCATTGCTGCAAGATGCCTACTGTGGCAATGATGGAGCGCTGCTGTTAATTTTTCCGAAAAATTGGGCGAAGTTCGCGTCCAAAGATAACAGCGCTCATCTGGTCGTCCAGAATACGGATCTGGCATACTCATACCTATTCACAGGAGACAACTGTGTTTTCATCACTATAATGGCGAAGGAAGGAAAGCTAATTATAGGCTCTACCTACGCAGCACCGCGTTTCAATTTTGATGAAACCCTTATGGAGTGGCAACACTTAATAACTCATAAGCAGTACTTCATTTGCGGAGGTGACTTCAACGCAAACTCCACTGTTTGGGGTTGCCCACAGGAAACCATCCGCGGAGACAATCTCATCGAGCATCTATTGTTAACATTGATAACAGAACACACACATTTTTCAGAATGAACAACACAGGTATTATAACACACAAAGGATTCCCAGATCATACGCTGGCGAATCCGAAGGCGGCACAAAAAATCAGGGACTGGCGAGTAATGGACATCCACAATGCCTCGGACCATAAATACATACGTTTCGGCTTTGACATTACACCACTGACTACAACTAAACGACGTTTCAACACAACCCGAGGAAATTTTAAAAAGTTTACACAAATCATTAAAACACACAGACCACTCCTTGCACAACACCTAAGGGATGCAACAAACATCACCGACATTAACTCCTTCACAAAAAAACTTATTGCTTCCAGGCAAGAGGCGGCACGAGCATCCTTTAGACTAAAAAATACTCGGAGGACTCCAGTCTTCTCGTTCTGGACCACCGAACTATAGACACAACGAAACAAACTCACAGCGCTAAGGAGAAAGATTAAACATCTACGAGAAACACACGGAAACACACCTTATTTTGAAAACCTTGGCGCTCAGTACAAAATACTCTCATCAAAATTCAAGAAAAGTGTTCAGGATGCCAGAGTCAAAGCCTGGCGGAATTTCTGCAGCAATCAATCAGAACCTTTTGGCACGGCACAAAAATTTTTTACAGGAAATTTCTTCACACCAGACGAAATTAAACTTGAGCTTCCACCCTCCATTTCGTCCAGGCAAGCAAATATGGAGCACCTAACTGCAGCACTTTTCGGACCATCCTCGTATCCCAACAGGGACAATTCAGACCTCAATTTTTCGATACCTAATGATAAACCGTTTTCTAAAGCTGAAGTAGCATCTGCTCTACATACATTTAATGATAAAAAAGCCCCTGGCCCAGACTGCGTGGACTTCAAAATTTTAAAATTAACTTTCAAAATCATCCCAAAGTTGTTCACCAGATGGGCCAATCTGTGTCTCAATCACAATTACTTCCCTCAAACACTGAAGCAAGGTGAGGCCGTCTACTTCCTGAAAAAAGGAAAGAATGCCTCAGAACCCACATCCTATAGACCTATTTGTCTCCTACGAACTCTGGGGAAGCTGCTAGAAAAACTACTAGTCACACGACTGGTGCACTTCATGGAGACGAATGGCATCTTGCATCATAGGCAATATTGGTTCAGAGAGGGTCGGTCATGTGACAAGGCCCTTTATGACATTCTTACCACTTGCAATGAAACCATCAGCAAAGGAGACTACACCTCACTTGTTTCACTAGATATTAAAGGTGCTTTCGATAATGTAGAATGGAGGGACATTATCCAGCAACTAATTGAAATTCGCTGCCCGGCTAATATAGCTGGAACCATCGCATCCTACTTAAGCCTTCGTAGCATAATGATCAATTGGGGTTCAGGCACTTCGGTACATCAGCTCGAAAAGGGCTGTCCCAAAGGCTCCTGCCTTGGCCCAATACTTTGGTTACTCATAGCTAACATAATTCTAAAAGAGCTAGAATCTAGAGGCTTCATTCTCTTTGCATTCGCTGATGACTTCAGTTTTATTTTCTCGGGCAGGCGGCGCATGGACTTAGAGGCAATGGCGGCTCAATCCCTCCCCGTATTCTGCCAACTGCTAACAAACCTCAACCTCCAGCTATCAAGCCAAAAATCACAAGCAGTCACATTTTCCAAACCACGCAAACTTGAACGTAAACCAATCATAAGTGTGAACGGGGTTAGTGTCGAGCATGTCTCACACCTCAAACTTCTTGGCCTCACCATAGATGAACACCAAAGCTGGACGGAACATATCAACACCCTCAGGATTAAAGTAGGAAAATTACACTTAAACGCACGTAAACTAACGTCAAAATCCTGGGGAATAAAGCCAACAATGTTAAAAATCTGGTACCACACAATAGTGGAGCGGATAATTTTCTACTGTGTGGGCGTCTGGGGAGGTAACCTCACGCAAGCCGTGAAGGACAAATTGACCTCAATGCAACGGCTCTTTTTGCTGCAAATTGCTCGAGGATACAGGACAATCTCAACGGAGGCAGTAATAACAGGTATTCCTCCCATAACAATAACACTCCAATATGAATACCAGAAAAACAGGATCACACACCTAGAACATGAACCAATGTGTGCAGCACTTTTTCCACAAATACAACTACAGAGGAAGGTTCCCAGTTGGAGAATACATCCCGCAGAAGAGACATCTCACTTACAGATAAACACAACCAGGCACGGTTTTGAACACAGCTACTCTCCCCGCTGTCCGACCATTTTCACTGACGGGTCACGCACGGAGACTGGCGTGGCAGCAGCATTCTGTGCCATGAAAGGCGAGGTCGTGACCCATAAGTGGGCCTGCAGAATCGGTGATAACAACAATGTCTTCCAGGCTGAGCTGTTCGTGATTCTGCGGGCATTGGAATGGATTGTCTCTAACCCAACAGTACAATTTTACAGGCTATATTCAGACAGCCTCTCCAGCCTACAAGCAATCTTTACTCACCGCATAAAACATCCCATTGTACTCCAAATAAAACTATTTTTAAAAGACCTTGCACGGCGAGTAGCCCTGGGCCATGTGAAGGCACACATTGGCATTGCTGGCAATGAATTAGCAGATAAATTGGCAAAAGAAGCTACGGGAAGCACAAATATTGATCTTTCCCTCCCTATTCCCCCATCCTACATTAGAGGGTTTTTAAAGTCTAAAATCATTCCTCAGTGGCAGGACCACTGGGATTACTCGGATAAAGGTCGACATACCCACAAATTGCTCCCTTTTGTCTCCCTAAACCTGCTTAACCTCGCACCCCACACCTCAGCGTTCCTCACAGGACATGGTCCATTCCCTACTTACCTCAAATATTATAAACGTGCAGCCTCCAATGTGTGTCCATGTGGTCAGCGGGGCTTGCCTTCTCATTACTATTTTGACTGCCCACTGACCGTTGCCTGGCATCTCAGATCTCCCGAAATTCCCCCACCCTCTTGGCTAACCAATATTCTAACAAGACCAATCTTACTAAAAAAATTAAAAAATATTTTTAATTTCTTAATGGATTTATCGAACTTAACAAATTAAGTAACCAACTCTAGCTTTTATCAAATTTTTAACTAAACATATTAAATTCTTCACCACCAATCAGTACTGTAATTGATCTTCCTACCCTCCTTCTCCTGACTTTTCCTTATTTTGGCTGTACCTTGTCAGTGTTTGAGCACCTCGCTGTGCTCCCTTCGCAGTCTTTAGAAGCGGCCTCATCTCTCCAACGCAACAACTTGTGGCGCCATCTGTCGCGTGGGAACTGAGCTTCTCAGATTCCGGCGCATCATTATTATCCAAGGAACGCCTTGGCCGCGAACTGTGTGTCATGACGCAGGAGCGTTAAGGACTGTTCACCTACAAGTTCTTCACCACTGCACCTGCCTCTGTCTGTCGCGAGGGAGTGCAGGCTCCAGCGGTTCAGGCTTTTTTCTTTTTCTTTTTTTTTTGTTTTTAGCTTTCTTGCCTGCCCCTTGTCGCGCTTAGGCTTGTCCTGGCAGTGCCGGCCTTTGGCCTAGTTTGTATTTTCTTTCTTTTCTTTTTTGTTGTTGTTTGAACCGTTTGCGCGTGCGCTCGCGGTCTCGGCGTCGTGCCTTCCCTTCCGCCGGTGGCTGGAATCACCCAAAACGAATCCCCGCGTGCCGGGGAACATCCCGAGGGAGGTGCTAACGCTCTACGGCCTGGCTTTGCTGGGCCGAGTGGCCCCCCTTAGGCATTCAATATTCCAGCAAATGCATTATCGTAGTTTTTCAGATATTTATATATAAATCATTCTTAATAAGTAATTAGTCAATGATAATAATTAATTTATAATTTATAATTCATTAATTATACATGATAATCTACAGTCATTATAGAGGTTGACCAAGGTGATGACCTCTAATTTGTTTTCAAAATAACTTGAATGAAAATACTTAATTTCAAAGTCCTGAGATCCAGTCATTTGCGAGCTACAAAAACCGAAGTACCGATAACAATTACCTAAAATATAGACAAAATAGGTTTTTGCAAAAATAAAAATCATATAAATAGTATTGTTCTTCAGTTAGTCAGTATTATATAGACTTGACAATAAATTGCGTTGTTCGTAGGCTTGAAGTTGTTGCTAGTTAATTGTTTGAAAATATAAGACTCAGTTTACTGTCTTAGAGATAATTTCTGTTCATTTATTAAAAACTTTTCGTAGAAATTGATATATTTGCCAATATTGTCCAAATGCAGTATTTTTTTAGCGCGTGTACAAATATATATATTCTTAAATATATAAAGGAAATTTTCATTGCAATTTGATTTTATATTTTATCACCGTCGAACACAGTGATCCCTCCTATATGTGAATTAGATAAAATATTTAATAATATTTATAGAATAATTAGGAAACGTAACATTGCGCACATTTCTAACTCAATGTAATTTTGAACTTTGTTTAGCATTACTGAATAGTTTTTACAACTACTCCAAACACGTGATATTTGGATTCTTCGATATATTAATAAGAGTGTATAGTTCTGTATGGAGACGACCTGCCAGGATTATTATATAGACATAAACTCTAGCGAAAGGGCAATTTCTGTTTTCTTTTCTGGCATCATTTTTTGACTTGTATAGACCCCGTCTTTTTTTTCTTGTCGACTGTCCACGCTGGTATAACATAAAAACTATACTAAGTACTGCTATCTACTTATTTTTTTAAACATAATTTTGCAAATTTTGTTTCAGAGAAAAATGCGTCTTTATTACATATTCCATTTTTGTTTTAATAGCAATGCCAAAAATTAAAAAAGGATTTGTGATTTCAAGATATATATTATGCAATTAACTCCATCTGAATCATTTTAATAGCCGGTGAAAAGATATATTTATACAGTCATTTATACATTCATGTGTTTAAATTCATTTTAAAAAAATAAATTAAATGGAAATAAATGAATTAAAATATGATGTATAGAAACATCAAATCATTTGCATTTCTTGCAGAATCTATTGTGCTATTAGTTCTTGTTTTTTAAAAAACAGATATATATTGCACTTTCTAACGACAAAAGTGCATGACTTTTTTCATCAGCACTATATACAGGGTGATTATAAAAAAACTATCCCGATATATGAGTCCTTAACTGTCACACCGTTCGCAGAAACTGACTGAAATTTTGGTTTTAAGTATTTTGAGGTATGCGCTCAAGAATCGTATGAAAAACAACAGTTAAACTCTAACAGTTACGGTTACAGTGACAAAATTTTGAAAATTTCAAATGGCAACACCAATTTTTTTTTATTGGAATGTGATCTTCATAGTGAATAACCATAAAAAGCATTGGAACGGTACGAAAATTGCCGGCGCTAGACAGACTAAGAAGACAAGTGAAAACAACGATTAAGGACAGAGAATCAACAGAAAACAAAACATTTTATTGTGTTTCACACATTTTCCACGTCACAAACGGTGACACGTTGCATGCGGCAGATGGTGGATAGCACTGAATAATAAAATGTTTTACTTTCTGTTGCTTCTCTGCCCTTTATTGGTTGTTTTCACTTTTCTTCTTAGTCTCTCTAGCGCCGGCAATTTTCGTGCTACAGGTACCGTTCCAACGCTTTTTATGGTTTTTCACTATGTAATATTTCTATCATCCTGGGTTTATTTTTCAAGCATTGTTTTTTCTTCATATTTATTGTCAAAGGATAATTCATAATTTTCATCTCTATTGCTGTCTGTGATTTCGTCACTTTCAACTTGAATTAAATCTTCATTTTCTGATTTATTCCCAGAAATAGAATTTTCTTGATCACTTAGTTTTTTTAATAGTTTCCAGATAGTCTCAGGTCCACCTCAAACATTTTCTCCGACAAAATGTTTTGACATGTTACGGTAGCACTGAAAAAAAAAACTAAGTCAGATTCTCAAATGCAAACGCAACTGCTAACCATTCGTCTGCGAGACGAATATTGTTCTGAAAACACCCTGTGCACAAATATTTCGGGAAAAAGGATTATCCTGAAGTAGTATCCAAGGTCAAATTACGGTACTGAGTGGCACGACCCATTTCCTTTTTTGGGAGAGGCAGGTCAAAGTTACTTGTTATGGACATCGTCCAGGAGACGAATGGGTAGCATTCTAGGGTTAATTATGAGTAAAAAGAATTATGGATTTATTTGTCTGCGTTCGCGACTTGTGAGATAT
Source organism: Maratus michaelseni (assembly GCA_963931845.1). Classification (NCBI taxonomy): domain Eukaryota; kingdom Metazoa; phylum Arthropoda; class Arachnida; order Araneae; family Salticidae; genus Maratus; species Maratus michaelseni. Next base: position 356,040,048 of record OZ007591.1, on the reverse strand, counting down.
TATCCAGACGAAACACCTGTGTCCTAGAGACATCCACATCCAAAGAGCATCATTCGTAGAATATGCTTTTGATGTGATAATGTCATACTTATAGATGACTTTTTATGACATTTTCTGAACAGTTAGAGGATAAAGTAACACAGCAAGAGCCAACATGGAAGTCTAATTCGCATGTACATCTGATGAGAGAATGTACAGGCTTTTCTCAAGAAAATGTATTTGGATAACTTAATCATCATAGCCTCTGGATATGTTTTAGATAGTCCTCATAAGACATGACAACTACAGTATTTGTAGGATCATTGCTGGAAATCCGTAGGATGATTTTGATTATATGGGAATTTAAACTTTAAATGATATGGAACAATAAATTATTTTGAATGATTAAAAATTTGTTTTCTGTGTACGCTCAAACTTGCTGTAGAAAAATATACAAAAAGTGATAAATTTCTGGTATATATATTTCACGAAGTTTTTGAATATACTTTAATAAAGTTACCGGGAAGGATATCTATGCTCTAAAGACTTCGCCTTTTCGTCTGAGCAGTCCCTCTTAGGCAGTGAAATTTAAATGCCTAAATATAAATCGTTGTCTTTCATTTTAGCTGCAGATGTTTCTAAACAAAAATAGTTATCTTATGCTCATTTTGTATGTAATGGAACAAAAGACAAATTGTTGTTTAATGTATAGTATAAATCATATATTGTGATTTATAATAAAAATATAACCGGAACTTATGCATTTACCGTCGTTTTAAATTCATGAAGCACAGAGCATCTGCCCGGACTCTTAATCACATGATTTGTAGGAGGCAAAGACCCAATTTATAGAAAGTATTTGTTACACTGGATACAATACAACTAAATTATTGAAAAATAACTAGACTACCACTCAAATACTATACACAATCAATGTAAAATTACTGTTAGCATAATAAGTAACTACGACATGGGTGCTTTTACAATACAATAATAACTTACTATAATAAATTATTATATAAAAATTATCACCACTTCAACTGTTTAACAATTTACGAAATTTAAAAGAGAAAAACAAAAGCAGAAGAATTTTTTTAATTCAAAAGTCAAAAATCAAGAATATTTAATTTTGAATATCTATTTTATTTTAATTATTACCGTTTTTATTATTAATATTTCTTGGAATTAATTATAATAAAATCTAGCAATGTGTGGATGTAAATGAATGATAAAAGACCAGGTTAAAAAAAAAAAATAGGCAACTAACGAAACTTTTTGATCATTAATATTTATATAGTATATTTTTAAAAGCAGAAGCTTCTCTAGTTGCTAAGAATTCAATGGAGCACATTTAATCCAATTCCTTCAAATCTTTTGTAGTTTTGGAAAAGTTTTGTTTATCTTAATTTGTACCCTAAAACTTTATAAAGCCTACTCAAACAAACCATGTCGTGAAATGTCAAACAAAAAAATATTTTTTTTTCTTCTTGCCTTTCCTGGTGCAGAACGAACAAAACGCGTCAATTTGAGTAGAGTGTTTATTCTGCATATAACAGAATGAGCGCATTTATTTGCATAAAGAATTAACATAAAAATTTATTTTTTTTCAAATATACATTTCATAAAGTTTTTCTTAAAAGTACATTAGTAATAGAATCTATTTTTTATCAAAAAACCTAACAAGAGAATATTTAAGGATAATTAAGTTTGAAAATAAATAAAGTTTTTTGTAGCTCGTTCGAAAATCTCTATAAAGCAACTTTTTTCCGTAAAAGGAATGGTATTGTAAATATACATGTGTGTCTTTTTTTTAAAAAAGCAGTCTTTCGGGTTTAAGACTTATGATGTGTAGACTACTCTGATTTATAAGTGTTGGCGAAGTTTCGATTGAGAACGTATTTCTTGTCCAATAACAGACAATGTGCGTAAAAATGATCAAAGCTATCTTTCTTTAACTTTAGATGAGTGAGTGTGGAAACCTCGGAACTTGTGAATTTTCTCTGCGTTTTGATATTTGTGCAAATTTCTGCAACTGGTCAATCAATATAGCAGTATTTAAGCAATGGCACGCGCTGGGAAAGTGAAACTTTTGGATAGAGTTCTTCCCCACTGTGGCCTTTGGAGTTCCATTGCGTTAACTGAACTATTCTGAAGTAGAGGAAGCGTGCCATCATTTGGTAAGAGTACATTTTACCTCATTTTTGTTCTAATTGAATAAAAAGAGTTTGGCAGTCACGGAGTGCCGATTTCAGAGCTGCCGTAGGCATACACTTTATACCAGCCATACTCAACCTGGGGCCGGTGGACCGCATGTAGCCCAGAGACCTGTTATGTGCGGCCAGAGATACATGATCAATAACCTCTATTTATTACATTAATTGAGATGTGCATAAAAGTTTTTATTTTCATGGGAAGACAAAAACTGTCCTGTTATTTGAAATTACTAATTTAAAATTATCTTAAATACCGTTTCCTTAGTAAAAAGTTCTTTTTACATGTAGTTTTATTTGTGCTATAGTGGTGTATACATTTCTTAATCTTCAACAATAAACCAACGTTTTTCCAAATTTATTAAATTTGCTCTATACATTTCTGCACTTAAAAAAAAGTTTTTGTATTGAGAAATCAATTAATTTTTTAAAGCAAATTACCTTATTTTTTTCTTTAGAATTGGTAAATGCTACATTGTTATATTATTACGTTTAACTACTAATGCTTATCAGGGTTGAAAGTTTACCGTGGAAAAAAGTGGCAGTAAAATGTTTTATACCACTATTTGTACATCATTTGCAATTGAAATCTACCACAAAGTTTATTGTTTGGAAATAATGGTGTTAAAAGTCTTGGTAATATTTCTTTTTCGACAAACATTCAATCCTACTGATTATATTAACTTTATTATATAGGTTTGTTATATACTGCTTTTTTTAAAATCTTACTATTTAAATTACCCCTTTTTTACATTATAATATAATTGTTTTGCGGCCCGCCGAACGTTCCAAGTGTATGTTTGCGGCCCGCGGGGTAAAAAGGTTCAGTATGGTTTTTTAGACGTTAGAATCGCTCTAACCATAGCTAGGCTTGCACAGTGGAAGATAAATCTTTCTGAAAGCATCTCAACCGACATTTAGACGTTCATCCAAGTCGTATTTCGAAGTTATTTATTTATTGACATTGCTAATTGAAGTTTTAATTTCTGAGTAAAGTATTTTGGAAATTGGCTTTCTTTCGGCCTAAAGCAAATTAAAGCAATGCTTTCTCAAATCCCTTTCCTTTTAAAGTTTGTAAATAAAAAATTGTTTAATTTGCTTAAACTTGTGTTCTATTCGACTTAGCTAGCATTTATAATCATGAACCCCAGTGACATGTCTGTTATAGGCTGTTGCTCATATACTAAAATAAATTTTAACAGTTACGTATGATTTTAAATATCGTGAATAAAAGGACAAAAGAACATTCCTGAAATTTGTGAATGACTGATCAATATATTAATGATAAAATATATATATAATCTAATATAAAAGCTAACAACCGAACATTTAAGAATAATTAAGTTTATAAATAAATACCTTAAATAAAGCTTCTTGTAGCTCGTTCAAAAATCCCAATAAAGCGACTTTATTTGTGAAATAAAAGGTATTATAAATAAACGTGTGTCTTTAAATGAAAATCAGTCTTTCGGGTTAGACTGTTGCTCAAATAAATTATAACACTTATGGGTGATTTTAGCTACCGTGAGAAAAAAATGACAAAATACATTCCTAAAATTTGTGAATAATTTATCAAATATTAATTATATATATATATATGAGTCCACAAATTACAAAGCTAAAATTGAAAACCGCAGTGTATCAAATAAAAGTGAATGTGTTGGAAAATTTTCGAAAATGTTTGAGTTATATGACGTCTATAATTTACTCATCAAACATTTGCTTCCAACGTAAAATTCGTTTAATAAGTATGAGTTACTTTAAACTACACATATAAATAAACCTCGAAGTTTCAATTAATCTTTATAACCATCATCAGGAGAAAACCTTCTTAAATATGAACAGCAAAAAAAATTAAAATTTGTTACATGATTGATTCCTATGTTCTAACTGACACGACGCTAAAATAACGGAATTACAACACCGAGTTGCCAAGTCCCCGGCTTTTTGTACACCAGTAATTGTTTAAAAAAAAATGTTGCTGTTTCAAATCACAGAATGCGACAATTAAATAGAACAACATTTTCTCTACTAAAATACTGGTATCCAAAAAGCCGGAGACTTGGCAGGTCTGACAACAATATATTCAAAAAATCCCTGACGGCTCGGCCTACAGGCACAGGTAGATTTCGAAGACGCAGAACGTGGGGTGCCTGTTTGTCGAGAATTGCGGAAGAAATGACCTTTTTGTGATGATGCTGCAGTTGGAACCGCCTACTTCGAAACGAAACTTGTTTGCAGGCGGAGCCAGCAAGGATTTTTTTTTTTTTTTTTTTTTTTTTGCTATAAGAGTTGGTCCTATAAAAAACATGTCAATATAAAAGTTTTAGATAATATTAAGAGGATTTATAATAAATTTAAGCGGATTTGAAATCTTGGGAATTGACGAAGTTATGAATTTTTTTCTTCTAAAACCCCCCTCCTCTTAAGGCAATTTTTAATTATATCAAAAATCTGTCATACATAAATTTTCGGCCCTTCTCCTAGAAGTAATAATAACTTCAAACGGATTCGATACGTATCATAATTAAGAAATTATGGGTTTTTTTCTGTTTTCACAAAAAGTCCCCCCCCCCAATCCCCCCCCCCCCTTGGTTCGATTTTGCCCATTAACGAACTTGACCAAGATTTTACGCCACTTGATTGTATGTATCAGTTTCGAAAAGATGCGGGAGTTGGAACCGCCAACTTCGAAAAATAACTTGTTTGCGGGCGGAGCCGGCAGGGATTTTTTTGTTTTTAATTTGTTTTTGCTATAACGGTTAGTCCTATAAAAAACTTGTCAATATAAAAGTTTTAAATAATATTAAGAAGATTTATAATAAATTTAAGCGGATTTGAAATCTTGAGAATTGACGAAGTTATGAATTTTTTTCTTCTAAACCCCCCCTTCCCTCCCCCCTTAAGGCAATTTTTAATTATATCAAAAATCTATCATAGATAAGTTTTTGGCCCTGTTCCTAGAAGTAATAATAACTTTAAACGGATTCGATACGTATCATAATTAACAAATTATGGGTTTTTTTCTGTTTTCACAAAAAGCCCCCCCTTCCTGGTTTGATTTTGCCCATTAGCGAACTTGACCGAGATTTTATGTCCCTTGATTTTATGTATCAGTTTCGAAAAGATGCGGGAGTTGGAACCGCCTACTTTGAAAAATAACTTGTTTGCAGGCGGAGCCGGCAGGGATTTTTTTTGTTTTTAATTTTTTTTTTTTTTGCTATAACGGTTGGTCCTATAAAAAACTTGTCAATATAAAAGTTTTAGATAATACTAAGAGGATTAATAATAAATTTACGCGGATTTGATATCTTGTGAATTGACGAAGCTATGATTTTTTTTCTTCTAAAACCCCCCTTTCCCCCCCCCCCCTTGGGGCCATTTTTAATTATATCAAAAATCTGTCATACATACATTTATTTTTGGCCCTTTTCCTAGAAGTAATAATAACTTTAAACGGATTCGATACGTATAATAATAAAGAAATTATGAGGATTTTTCTGTTTTCACAAAAAGCCCCCCCATTCCCCCCCCCTTTGGTTCGATTTTGCCCATTAACGAACTTGACCGAGATTTTATGACCCTTGATTTTATGTATCAGTTTGGAAGAGATTTATGCAGAATTTTTCCAGTTATCGTGGTAAGAAAAAAGTGACATAGATAGATAGATAGATAGAAAGATAGATAGATAGATAAACTATTGAACTGGGGGTGGTTTTGGGTTCTGGGAGTCATGATCGGCGTAGATCTGCAAAAATTTTTCAAAAATTCCAACTTAGGTGGGAATGTAATAGGTAGTATTTCTTACGAAATCTACCTAATAAGCCAGGTGGCGCCCTCTATGAATCAGCGATGTAACTGGAAACTCATGTTCAACTAAATTAAAGTTCCTTCAAAATGCATTTCCATATAGCTAGAACAGAAAATGATGCGATATCGTTACAAATTTCATGTTTCCTTAATAAAATTTCAATAATTCACGGATGTAGTCTTTAAAGGGATTGTTTTGTCTGGAAATAACTTTAACGTTGTTAAAATCAATAAACCTAATCTGTCCATTAGCAAAAGTCCTTGATAAGGCAGTGGAAAGTTTATTGTATTTCAAATCACACTTGTGTTCTTTGAGTCTTTCTACGATGCGACGTTTTGTCATACCAATATATGCAGAATTTGTACCATCGGTCAATTCAAATGGAATTTCATTCAACAAATTAAACAAAGTTTTGGAATTGGATGCTACCAGTTGTATATTAAATTTCTTGAAAACTCTATTAGACCCATAATTTGTGCAACGCATAGTCATTATTAATTATGTCTATAATTTATCCAGACAAATTTCAGCTCAGGGGTAAAGATAAGTCAAATTGGTCATCTGTTCCTCAATTAAGACAAGGTCAGCAGCTCGAAATATCTCATAGAAGTTTTTAACTCCACAAAACGAGCCGTAGACACATTGGATCCGATATGTAATAACAGGTCATGTAGTAGGGAAACACGCTGGTGGCCTCTATGTGTGTTTTATGGTATGATAAATATCAGTTTATTTAATGCACATGTTATATACGGGCATAACATGGCTCGAAAATTCGAAAAAGCATTATCCAGAAAAAAGTTCGCGATAAAGATAAGTGAAGATCTTTCTCCATGGATAAAGAAGCATCTCAATGTATCAACCTTCCCCGGATCAACAAGGACAATTATAAGTGAACTTTTGAAATTGGATATGAACATTCAAAAACTCAAACAATCTTAATGTAAAAAAAGGGAAAATTCTGCATTTTGCCTTACAATTTGCGCAGAATGATGCGCAACTTTTGTCCAACATGTTCCACAGCAATGTGTGGTAAACATCACGTAATATGTGTAAAGATTTCTTTGAAAATAAATAAATCGTGCTTTCTTGCTTACTTGCAGATCGAGAGTGATAAAGTCACATGCAGGTAGTATAAATTTAATCTAATTAGTTTTTAAAATTTATTTTAAGCATGCCTACCCACATTTCGTCTGGGAGACGAATGGTTATCATTCCCGTAAGTTTTTCAAAGGGTAGCATTCTAGGGTTAATGTAAATATCTGTCTTTTAGGTAGCTTTAATTACAAAAAGCTACCTACACTGTATAAAATAACCAATGTTTCTTATTTTATGAAAATATGCTATAACCACGAACGAAAATATAATATAATCTTCTGAGTTATCCGAAATTTCAAATATCATGTTACATTGTCTTTTGAATCCCCAGAAACGAAGACATTTTCAAAATTTAAAGAATAATTTATAAAAACAAATTATTTTTAGCTGCCCGAATTTTTCAGAAACGTTTCCGAAGGGTTTTTATAGTGTATTAATTAGTGTCCTCAGCCTGGAATACCTGATTTTCGAATGTTATCCATTCTCAAGTACACGTTTTCAGCCGCATAAGTTAATTTATACATGAAAGAGTAATGAAATAATCTTAATTTTAATGTTATTGTTAACGCTGTTAATTTTGCATGTTTGTCTGTTAAACATTTTTTTTGAGCATGAAAATGTTTACTTCAGAATGGATAGCATTCGAAAAACAGGTATTCCAGGCTGAGGACACTAATTAATACACTATAAAAACCCTTCGGAAACGTTTCTGAAAAATTCGGGCAGCTAAAAATAATTTTTTTTTTAATTATTCTTTAAATTTTGAAAATGTATTCGTTTCTGGTGGTTCAAAAGACAATGTAACATGCTATTTGAAATTTCGGATAACTCAGAAGATTATATTATATTTTCGTTCGTGGTTATAGCATATTTTCATAAAATAAGAAACATTGGTCATTTTTTACAGTATTTTGCAGCCGTTCGGAGGAATGCAATTCCAAAAATGTTGGTATATTTTCACCGATCATGACACCCAGACCCCAAAACCACCCTCCGTTCAAATGTTGATTTATATATATATGTGTGTATCCATGTATATACATACATGCATACATATATATATATATATATATATATGTGTGTGTGTGTGTGTATATATATATATTTATTTATCTGAGCTGTAACTCTCTTATTTATGAACCGATTTAGATGTGATTGAGTATGTGTAAAAGATATACCAAGGTCTCAACCGAGCTCGTTGGTCAGCTATATCTGCCATCTTGTTTCAAAATGGCGGCCAATTAAAGATTTTTAATTTTTCTTTTTTAACTAAAAAAGATATACAAAAAATAATAAATTGAAAAAAATGTTTGTGTTAAGTGTTAGAACGTGATACATGGATTCTGGAACATTTTTTGTTTTTGCTATATCTTAATTGAAATTCTAGTGTGACTGAGATTTTGAAATGATCTGATATTTGTTATGCTGTAACTCTCGTTTTTATCAACTGATATGAATGTGACTGATCATGTGTACAGAAAATACCAAGGTCTTGGGCGAGTTCGTTGGCCAGCTTCATGCGCCTTTTTTTTCAAAATGGCGGTGAGTTTTTTTTTTTTTTTTAAATGCAAAAATTTGTATAAAAATATATGAACTGAAAACGTTGTTTCCGCTAAGCGTTAGACCGTGATACAAGGATTCCGCAACAATTTTTTGTTTTGGCTTTATCTTAAAAAATGGCAGAGATATGGCAGTTTGAAATTTTAGGGTGGCTGACATTTTGGAACAATCTGATTTTTGTAATGCTGTTACTCTCATGCTGAAATTCGCATTCAAATTCAGTATTAATGAAAACCAGGATTGAATTTTCTATAATCGAGTTCCAAGCAAATTAGCTTGGGATGTTTGAATAAAATGAGTTGAATTTTTAAAAACATGGGCTATGAAAGCTACATTTTCCTCCCGGTACAGACCGGAAGGACTAATTTATCTCCAAATGTGCCAAAAGTTTCACTATCGTCTATCATTATACTGAATGGTAGGAAATGTTTTTCCACGAATAAGGAAATTCGTGAAAGAAATTTATAACCCCCATGTCTGCAATAACTCGTCACATAAAACTCGGTTCTATTCCATTGGTTAGTTTTGACTACAGATACATCCCAACAAAAGCTATTTTATGGTTACCCTGTATTTCACAAAGGCTTCGCAAAAATGTTTTGTGCCTCTTTCCTTACATAAAATAAACACTTCGTTTTAACAAGAAAAGAAATGCCTTACACCAAAGTATTGTATGCTAAATCTAAGAAATAAAAATCTGGCGTAAAAGTTTGATATAAAGTAATAACATAAATTACATAAAAGACATAAAATACAGTTTGATATTATTCTATATGAATATGGATTATGTGAAATTTTAGATGTAATTTTCACAAGAAATTAAAAAAAAAGTCATGCCATAAAACCCTGTAAAAACATTTGTAAATAAAATAATATACATATAAAAGTATATAAAAAGTAAAGCACTCAATGTTGTAAATGTTTTGTAGTTAGAAAATGAACAATAATGATGCACTAATGGATAAATTCGATTATCTTGAAACATGTGTTTTAGTACGATTTGACTGCTTGATGGTTACTAAATTAGTTTCCAAGTAATTTAGTGCACTTAATAACTGAAATTTGATAAATATACGCTTTAAATCTTGTAATTTGGAAGAGAGATGGAAATCTTGGTGGAGAGATAATTGCATGGGCTAAAATTGATTGGTGTCATTTATAAAGTCGGAGTTATCCATATTTGATTTGCCCTAGGAGTACTTTTAAGATAATGGAATAATTTTGTTTGTTATATAATTTTGCACTTTTCTGATATCAAAAGTGCGCATTAAAGCCGGAATATACGGGATATGCATCTTTTACATATATTGCGATTTAATTCATTTTGATATCTAATATAACATTACAATTTTTTTTTAATTAAACATATGTATTGAATGACATATGTAATGATGACATATGTAATTTAATTTTATGACATATGTAATTTAATGACATATGTGATTTAATACATTTTGATATCTAATATAACATTACAATTTTTTTTAATTCAACATATGTATTGAATGACATATGTAATGATGACATATGTAATTAATGACATATATATTGATAATCTAGGAATTGCGAAATAGTTATTCAAGAAAAGAAATTTATCCTGGTGTGTTATATCATATATGATATTTTTGCTGTCAGCTACTTTTTTCTAAACAAATAAAAAACACACATGATGAATAATGTAATATACGAGAGGATTTTGAACAAACTTTTGACATGGTACGCATACATATCGTTAAAACACGCTTCTTGATTAAAAAAATGTATTAATTTAACATTAATGGAAAACATATCAGCAAATATTCTCAGAGATTACTGTGTACAAACCTCGCATCTACATGGCAATTGAAGATTACAATAGGAAAACTATAAAAAATTATATTTTAAATACAGTAGAGTCCCGCTATTCCGAAAATCCGCCTACTCCGAACAGAGTTCAGAAAAAAAAAATAACTTTAAACCATGAAAAATTAAAAAGACGTTCGTGAACAAACGTACATTTATTGTAAGAAGTTAAATAGAGACATACATAGATCCTAAGCTTGAGGAAAACGCCTGAAATCAAATTGAAATAAAAGCTGGTTACTTACAGTACATATCGGCTTTATTTATACAATTCTGTAGAATCATTTTTAATCATTGCTAAACACAAAAAATAACTAATTTACACACACTTAAGAAGTAAAGTCATTGTTTTTTTTTCTGACGAAGAGCAATGAATCGACTTGAGGATGTAATGTTCCGCCATCGTCGCATGAACATAACATCATTTGGTGTTATTAAGCGTGTCATTCGACGAACCGTAAGGCGAGTTCAAATGCGATATGAGTTCAGTTTGAGCATTCACCTCCTCCTCGTTTTCTTCCGAGTCGATCTCAGCTGATGAGTCCTGCACAATTGCTACGATGTCTTCGTCTCCGTACTCCTGGTGGCCATTGTCGTCAACAGCAGTCCACTCCTCAACACAATTTTTCACAATAAATGTGCAATAAGCGCACACAGTTCATAAAATACCGCTAGAGTAAACACTGACCGGGAGGGGGGTCTTAAAATCATTTCTCAATAGTTGGCGAAAACACGGAATCTATACGCCAATAATCTGTGGCAGCGGAAATGCAGTAACCCTGGTAGTAATTCTTGGAACGCGGGAAGGAGAAGGATAGGTAGGGTAGGGAGACGCGTCATGGAAGACTACTACTGTGAAGTGGATTTAACTTCACATATTCCACTTTCTTAAAATTAATTCCTACACACCCTTCCTTTTTCTAAAAATTATCTTTCTTTAAAATTATGTTTTTTCGTGTTATAAAATCTTGCTGCTCCCTGTATTTCTCTTTTATTATGCGTTCTTTAATTCATTCGCATCTCTTTCCTCACCGCATAAATCATGTCGTTATAAAAATAAAAGAGAAAAAGAATTTATTCCCATTATAATCCGCGCTTTTCTTCCAGCGTCTAAACTTTACTTACATTTTTACGCCTACACTTTGCTCGTCAAGGTTTCATTCCTTTTAACGTATTTCATTATTTTCCCAATTGCCCAGCTGCCTTTAATGTATAATATCTCTAACGTACCAATTCTATTTTTAACCCCAGTTCTTAATTCTTTAAGCTAACCCCATGAGAAAGGACTCCATGCGGTTTTGTCTGGTTTACCAAAATTCCATATCTCCTTCTGGCGCATAAATTCATATTTTACATTCATCTCTCCCCCATAGGCTTATCATTAACAGACAGACATCACCTGTTTCTTTTCACGTTGTTCTCGCCAAAACAGTACGTTATCTGGCTGATTGGCATGTGTAATTATCGCCATCGCTGCACGGGAACCACGAAAAGAAATCATGTAACTGTAGACATTCTCTCTCTGCTTGTCGGTGATTAAATATATGTAATTGTCCGTGCCTCCTCTCCAGTGCTCTCGGCATTTTCATGCCTATGGATGCTTGTACCTGAACCCATGGTCAACTGCAACCTGGAATAAAAATATTTGTTTATCAAGAAACACCTGAGTTCGCATCTATTCACTCTGTGTGACCTGTTTACCTGGATATTAACAAATTACTTTTTGCAGCTTAACCGACGTAAAACCACTACGCCAATAAACTTCGTTACAACTACCCTTCACTGAACCTGTTTACCACGAGCCGATCAACGCTGTATAGAGCTGACAGGCTGACATTAGCATATGTCCCCGTATTTAATTTACGCCTTAACAAGTCAATATTATTAATTATTATTATTCTTGTTATTATTATTGTTCATTATTATTAATAAAATCCGCCTATTCCGAATTCCCGCTAAACCGAACAGTGTTCGGTCCCAATTAGTTCGGAATAGCGGGACTCTACAGTAATTTCACTCTTTTACATCATTAGTAATTTTATTCATGTTTTAAAAGTTGTATAAATTATGCATGATTTTTTTTTATAATAATACAATTAAGTAAAACATTCTTAATTGTGTAAAAATTATAGATATTTATATTTGAAATATTTATACTTTAACATTTAAATTTAATTTCAAAATGTTATAAGCCTCATGTTCCAAATCTACTAGAAAAACGTTTGTCATATACGTTAATAAACATGGAATAATTATATATATATATATATATATATATATATACATATATATATGTGTGTGTGAATGTGGTGTGTGTGTGTGTGTATGTATGGGTGTGTGTGTGTATAGACAAAGTAATTAAAATTGACATACAGTATAAACACATCTAGAAATGCAAATTACTAAAGTCATGGATTAAAACCCTGATGAGAACAACATGCAGCGCAAAGGAAAGTAAAAAAAAAAAAAAATACCAAAATGTGTAAGTTTTGTATGTAGAAAATAATTGCAGATGGTGCAATGATACAATAGAATAGAGCATAGTGTAATTAAAGTGAACTAATGATAGTGATATTTGTTTTAATTTGACGTGATTTATTTATGGTTACTAAATTTGTGCCAAATAAATTTATTCCATTTAGCAACCACCAGAAAATTTATAGAAAATTAATTAAATAGTGTTTCGAAAAGAACGGAATTGTGAGAAAAGATATATATAATTTACTGCTGTCATTTATAAAGCTTGAGTTATTATATGTTACAGTGTGGCGATTACCCTAGAAGTACTTTGAGCCGATATAGGAATAATTCGTCTTGGATTATTTAGATTTTATCGTAGATACGATATTTTTATTGGATTAATAAGCAGATGCATCACATTCTGCAGTGTTCACTTGCATTTGATTAAAAAATATATTTTTTTTATATTTAGGAAAATTATAAAATTAAGTAAAATTAATAATTGTTTTCGCTAAGAAGTCCATGTGAAACTTCCAATTGTTCAAAAATACGCATTATGATATTTTTAATAGCAACACTCTCGTATTTTCTTTTCATAAAATTCATTTTGTAACCTAGTATAAAGTAGACACAATTATTTGTTTTTAAAAACATAAATAATAAAATATTTATAAATGTTTAACGAATAATGTCATCACGGGTATTTCAAATATTTAACTTTTACGTTTTAAGATTTTCTTTCCTTTTTGTTTTTCAAAATATTACAGTAAATTCGTATTAAAAGTTATATAAGAGAAAGCATGTCATAAAAATTAATAAATGAATAATTAAATGCTAGAGAAGTGCAAATACTCATTTTACTATTCCTAAACTAATTTTAGGTAGGTTTGTAATTATATAAATATGTAGCACCAATAGTCGTCGTCTGGTCTGTCCGTCTACAAGTCCGTCTACAAGTCCGTCTGTCTGTGCATCTGTCCGCATATAACAGTGCAAAAACTATCCAACCGAATGGTTTAAAATCTAATATATATAATCGTTACAGAATTTTGTCGAGTCATTTCAAATTTTATGAAAATCGAATCAAAACTTCAAAATATGTTAATAATTTTTTTTTTTTCATTCTATTAAATCATATCACAGCTAATAAAAACGCAAATAATATAATAAACGCAAATAAAAAATAAAAAATAATAACGCGCGAATTTGCCAGGTGTAGCATTTGCACCTAGCAAATGCTACAAATGCTACGCTATTGTAGCATTCCAGCCATGCGGAATTGCTATAATTCCGCAATGACTGAGGAAAACGTATTTGTTTTCCTCACTCATGTGACTGAGGAAAACAAATATGGTCTAACCACTTCTTTTTTAATATGCCGGGTGGCCATTTTGTATTCAAAATTATTTTTTCGAATAAAATTGCATAAAAGTTACATTTTTAGAAAGACCGCCCCCCAAAAAAAATGTTTGGGAGACGAATTACTTTAAAAAATGTATAGATTTTGAGATAACTTCAATTGAAATTAGGTTGACAGCCCAATTCTCAATCCATTAAAATAAATACACACAAGAGACTCGTTTACCGTGAGTCATATAAATGATTATACCATATTATATCATATTAAACCGTGGAGGTAATCATTTGCAAAGCAATTTTGCATGGTGAATTTTGCAGCGCTTTCTGTTGCCGAAAAATAAATTCGCCTCTGTTAAAATGGTATACGTAATAAAAGAAAAAGCATGCTTATTTTGCTCATAACAGACGATATAATTCCTTTCATTGAAGTACTAAAGATGACCTTTTTTACATTGTAAAACTAGTTATAGTACGAACGCACCTCATTTGTCACGTTTTAATGTACAATTTCCAACTTGTTGCCACTATAGTCGTCTTTTAAACGATAACAGTACCTTGTATTATCTTACTCATCAGTCTAAAAGGAATTCTGGAGTATTCTTATCCTTGCCGATGTAAACATTTTTATTCTTACCGTTTAAAGAGAAGAATATGCGATGTGCACCTTTGAATACGCAGTTATGTGAATTGTACTCGAACTTTGAATTCTTCAACAACGAAGAATTTTTTTGAAAAAAAAAATAAAAATAAACATTTTAAGAGGAATGTCTGCAATGAAAAGTTTATACACTTTTGTAGAAAGATACGTGTATTGAACCGAAACATAAAATATTTTATAAACCATTTATTTACTTTTGGAAATTGATTCTCAAAACGTCATATTTTAAGTATTTCACCATACGAAGATATATTTTTAGGGAATAAACATTTTCAAAATTTGGAGTATGATAAGCAGTTCTTATTTTAAGGCAAGAAATATTTTTAAATACACTCTTAAAAATTTGCAGCAAACTGTCCAGTCATTTGACCGTCTTTAAAGAAAACGGTTACATAACCGTAATTTAACACTATTCTGACAATAATATGGGCAATAATATAGTAAGAATACAGTTAAATTACGGTAATGTAACCGTTTTCTCTAAAAACGGTCAAATGACTGAACAGTTTGCTGCAAATTTTTTATAGTGACAGAATATAAGCAGCTTAACACAACATAATTGTTAGCAGGAATAGAGAAATAAAAACCGTTAAAGAAACTACATTTTTTTTCTCTTTTTATAGTGGAACTTCTGATATTATGGAATAGTCAGGCAGTATGGAATACCAGAGTTTCTATTTGGTAACGTGCTTCCACCAAGCGGCAATATCATAAACTACTGATGAATGTTTTCAGAACGCCTCCCCGAACGCGTAGTTCGTGGATAGGCGTCAGGACGAGTTGTGTGAATAAATAATTAATTTTCGTCTTGGGAAAGTTTCAGGCAATAATTTTTTTAATATTTTTTATTCATTATTAGAAGTAATATTTTTACATTGAAGTTAAGTGTAACGTACACCAAAATACTAATAGTTTATGATGTAATATTCGTTTTAACTCGCAATTCACACCAATAAGCATAAATATTTTTTTTTCTTGACCTGATGGTGTCGGGTTATATATAATACCAATATCTCATAATACACCATGATCATAGTCGCGCGGATACAGATCCTTATATTTGTGATTTGCGCAGATCTGAAGTATAAACTGAAGTATATTAACTGACTACCTATCCAGGTCGAAATTCCTGCTAGTACGAGCAAGCAAAAATAGGCTAGTTATTGCTATGTATTGCTTTGTATGCTAGATTTTCATGCAATTATATGCTTTATCAGCACGTGCTAACCAGCATCAAGAGGGTCAATACACACCATGACTTTCTGGTTAATTCTGGTGGAACCAGCAAATGTTTATCTGAGTACCAGCAAAAAATAGGCTAGTTATTGTTATTATATGCTTTATAATGCTAGACAGTATAAAGTGGGTCAATACACACCATGGCTTGCTTGTAATTCTAGTGGAACCAGCAAATGTTTATGCTATTTTATTGCTGGGATATAGCATTTAATGCTAGTCTAGCAAACAAATTCCAGCATGAATTTTGACTTGAGTAGTCACTATATTCTGATCATGCTCTCTTGATAACATTACATCTCATTTTTTCCAAATTGTGTTCGGTTTCTTCATTTTTAAACCGCTATTCCATCTTTAAAGCCTATCTCACAATACCTTCAAAATAGGTTATTAATATTAGTACTATTTGTTTGCAAATAATGCAATTTCGTAACATAATTTTTGTCTGTAAAAAGTATTCACAAATAGTTGAAGTTTGTAATTGTATTCAGTGTTTGGGTTTTAAACAATATCGGGATGTTGAATTGCCAAAATGTAAATAGTATTCTATAATACCCGAAGTCCCTGTATACAGTTTGTTCCAAAACTCAACCGTCAATTTAAGAGGGATGATAGAAGGCATCAAGAGGACTTATTATAGAAAATGCGGTCGTAAATCACGTTCAGTGGTAGAAAATCGCAAAAATAGTTATGACGTTGTGACGTCGAGTGGAGCAAAAAGGGCCAATAATCTATATATATATTTGTCTTACGTGGCACGGAAATAGGGCTGAATTTCTACCTTATCGTTGGCAACAACCGTAGTTTCCAGAGCTCAGACCAATGAACAGACAAGATTGTGTTAACTCCGCCTCCAATATGGCGGTCAGTGTCAGAGCAGTGAAACTCAAGTTAACAATTATTAAAAATAAAATAATATGAACGTAATCCAAAGCGTCTGAGATGATTCCTCATTTTAATTATGAGTAATATTGTTAATTTCAAATGAATTCTCAACTCTTATTTAGAATTTATTTACGAATTTCACTCACACAAAAAATTGGAGATAATATAATATAAACTTTCTAGAATGCCCCTGCTGCCATCTGTTGCTGTTTTATTGAAGTAGTAAAAATAATTTCTTTTGCAGAAATCTATAATCAATTAAAATAATAAAATGTCGAACGAAATTTAAACAATCATTGATGATAAACTATCTTCCTACCACGTAGTGTTTTTTTTAATGATTTTAAGCCGTGCTGTACAATAGTATAGGTGCAATAAGTTTTAAACTAATTATGATTCCAAGATCCATTTTTCATAGTATTTAAATGGTTTATATGTCCATTAGTAGCATCAACTAAATGCATTTTTAGTTGTGTTTCCAATTACTTTTTTACATTAAAAAAATTGTCAATTTCATATGTTCAAATGATTTATTGTAGTACTTATTCCGGCTAGAATTACTAGAAAAATAAAAAGGGGCGAGCGAGCGCAGCGAGCTGTTACCGCGTAGCGGTCTCAACGTGAATTGCTTTGCAATTCACGGGGGATTGACGAGCGTTAGCGAGTAGGGGGCTGTGCCCCCTAGTAAGTAGAAAAACATTTAATATCACGTGAATAATGATTACAATGCATTTCAGTTTAACGTCAGAAAAGAGACGACGACACATTTTTATCGAAGTTGCGTCCACGAAGGTCATT
Source organism: Maratus michaelseni (assembly GCA_963931845.1). Lineage (NCBI taxonomy): Eukaryota > Metazoa > Arthropoda > Arachnida > Araneae > Salticidae > Maratus > Maratus michaelseni. Next base: position 356,022,152 of record OZ007591.1, on the reverse strand, counting down.
GCACAGCCGACACCGGTAGACAAAGGATTGCCGGACGCGTTAAAACATATTTTTATAAATTGTCTCATCGTCTTTTTTCTGAAGTTTAACTGTAATGTATTGTAATCATGCTTTACGTCAAATAAATGTTTTTCTGCTTATTACTGGCCCTTTTTGTTCCACTCAACGTCACACCCTTCATAAATATTTTTGCGATTTTCTCCCACTAAACATGGTTTTGATCCCATTTTTTATGGTAAGTTTTCATCCTCTTGATGCCTTCTAGCACCCCTCTTAGTTTGTTGGTCGAATGTTGGAACCCTCTATATACGGATTGTTTAATGCAGTGGTTATTAAACTTTTTGACTTATGGAGCCCTTTCTTGAAAAATATGTTGTCCGGAACGCGTATATATGTAACCGAAATTAAGTTGAGTATAATTGCATATCCAGCGTTTACTGGAGTTTCATTACCTGCGATTAAATATTTTGGGGGCTGTTTAAAATAACAGACCAGATGTGATTATCAATAAGGTTATCTGGGTGAATTGTGTCCGCAATATTCATCCAGGACAGCTTATTTGGCAGAATATTGTCAGTTTAAGTCGAAAGGTTCTTGTTTCGAATCCTAGCTTAGGTACTTTTCACTCAGTTGGAAAATTAGAACTCGAATGGTTTACATAATCACATAATAACACCACTAATTTTAATTAAAATATAGATAAAGTACGTAAGTGATACAAAGAAACAGAAAAGGCTTATAAAAACCTTTTAATGATCGACATATGTTTCAGCAGTCATACGGCACCATTTCCAGGATATACAACGATAAACAAAATATTCTCGAAAATTTTTGAAAATAAACATGAAAACCATAAATCACGAGACCATATATGTTAAAAAGCTGGTGCTTAAAACAATCAAATGTAAACGTGGAAATTAATATTGCCTTATTGCTTTTATAAAACTGAAAAGTACCTCGTGCCAAATTTTAGGTAATTCAAATAAGGCGGATTCGTTGCAAATGTTCACGTTACACATATGGATTTCTATTTATTCACGGATGACAGATGGGAAATAAAGCCTTGATTGATTTGTTTCGTTGTCTTCTCAGATGACCAACATTTTGGGCACCTCATCATTAATTTTCCCTTATTCTCATGTGTCATTACTGACATTTTGAGATAAAAATATTTTTCAGTTCAAAAGTTATTCAATTTTGTATTTTTCTCTAACCTGTGAAGAACTCTGTACATACATCTACATTAATAAAAGAAAGTTTCGCTGTGTGTGTGTGTGTTTGTCTGCGATGGCTAGGAAAATCTAGCCCACCTAGAAGTGCCATGTGCACCTGAGTCTCACAATTTTAATATTTTGATAATTACCCAAGATATTAATTAGATTCTCACTAACCATCGCTTCTAAAATGACATCTTTTAAATCAAAATGGCTAAAGAAAAAACAGGCACATTGGATTTGCAAGCGGAAATGAACGAATTCGAAATTATTTTACTAATTATCGAATTTTAAGAAAACTAATTGAGATATCAATTTGAAAATTTCTGAGCATATGTAAAAACAAATCTGCATCCGACTATGTGGTTTTTGGAAAAATCGGTCGGTATATTTTCTTAATTTATGCAAAAAACTGTCAAATATCTGCCGGTGCCAGTGAAAACAATCCGAGAAAGTTTCAGGCAGGGATCTACTTTCATCAAAAACTGAACTACAAAGAGATCTGTTTCTCTTGCCGATCCCTCCATTTAGTTTGCGAAAATGAAAATTTTTCTAATGAACAAAAAATTAGGTAACTAATTAAGATATAGATTTGAAATTGAGGTCGGGAAGGGGTGTCATCTGACGGCTATTTCAACGTAGCGTCTTCGTTATGTTCTAATTATCAGAAAATTGTAATTCTTTCTTTAATGATAGCATTAATGTAGGTAACGGTGGTTCTCTTGAACAAATTATTCATTTCATTTGCGGGTATGGGGAGGGAGAGGGTTAACGCCTTTCTCTGAGACTGTAATTATCTCGGGCCCGGGCAAAGCCGGGCGGGTTAGCTAGTACGTATATAAAGTAAAAGCAATCTTTAACAACATTTCGTGGTCTGCAGTCATTGAAGGATTTATGATGATTAGGACTATTAGTTTTCGTATCACTTATGAGATTGTTAGGAAATTGTATGAGATTGTGTCAAGTTATTTAAGGTTACATCAGGTTAAATTTAGATTTAAATTTTTCAGTCATCCTCCTTTTTAGGTGCGTTCTTAATTACATAAATACGTAGTACCTATAGTCGTCGTCTGGTTCATCCGTACGCATATAACAGTGCAAAAACTACTTAACCGAATGGTTTGAGATTTAATGTATACAATCGTAGCAGAATTTTGTGGAGTCATTTAAAATTTTATGAAAATCGAATCAAAACATAAAAAGATATTAATAAAAATATTTATTAAGTAAATTGTCTTTTTCCTTGTTATAGCAGCTACCGAGGATTCATCGTCAAGCGACTGAGTTGTATCGTCTAGTTATCTGACATGTATGACGTTATAGTCATTTATAACGTATATGATATTTTACAACCTCTATAACTAAGTTATAGTCACATTCTTTATTCTATTAAATCCTATCATACGTAATTAATTCAGTGTTATCCCATGATAGGTAATGATTCTAAGTTGTCATGGCGATTATGTCCTATTTAAGATGGAGTCATATTATTTCCGGATTACTGAATTTAAAAACCGAATTTGTATACTAAAATTCTTTAATTATAGCAATCATATAATTTTGCCGTCAGTTTTTTAGATAGATGTTTCCGGAGTAATAGATGTTAAATGGAAAATGTGTCTAAATATGGATTTCAAGTTCTGAAATTTTCAAAGCTAGGCTTAAATTTCCCATTGGAATTTTCAGTAAATGTCAACAAAGATAAAACGTTGCCAACATAAAATGTACTTATTTTATTACGGAAATTAAACCTATCATAATGACAGGCGATGTAATTCATTTCATTAAAACTAGTTATAGTACGGACTAGTTATAGAACTAGTTATAGTACGTAATTTACATTTGTCACGTTTGACGTACATTTCAAACTTGTTAAGAATTGTTTTCCGTGATTTTTACTAATCCAAATACTTCTGTAGATATTAGTAATTTGTATTGATTAATATAATAATAATTTATACAAATATTTACATGTAACGATAATAGATATCTTTTTGTGTTTATAGTGCGTTATCATTATTTTCAGGTATTTCCGATTGATTTATTTAAATGACAGTTATTTCAAAGAAATTCATGAAACGATATAAATAATGGGAGATCGTTAGTATGATCGCTCATGCATAATACAAACGACTGTGAAATGTCTTGTCCTAAATGAATTGTGTGACAATATATAACAGCATTTTTTAATGACTGAGATCACATTCACCGTTATGCAATAGACGCTAATGTATATTTTAACAATAGAATCATAAAATGTTTTTCAGATTTAAATAAATTATGTTATAACATTATTCATATTTTTTCGTTATTTGAGATTTCATTGTATGGCATGAGATAAATTACCATTATATTGAAAATAGATAAGATATTACCTTTTGGAATTCCCCTCACTTCCTTAATCACTATTCTTTTTTTATGTGCCCGTTACGTCATTTGTATATATATATATATATTTATATGAGTGTCACATGTGTTTTCTACACATTTTTTTAAATTAATTATTTTTAACGTTTTCCAATATAGCAGAAAAGTGTTTACGAATACCATTTGTCTGACGTTTGTCTGTCTATCTTTCCGAGATGTATCTTTCGTAAATATACTCGGATTGCTAAGTAATTGATATATGTTATTGAGGTCTACTATGGCATATTCAGTATTGAAAATGAAGTGTTTAGCATTTATTATTCATTTACATTAACAGTCAAACAATGTCGTTGCATTATATTCCATGGGAAAAAATCAGTTGCGGTTTATTTTAAAGGTGTTACTCATTTCAAACATATTGAAATTGATATACATCACTGAGGTGCACTATAAAAAGGTGACTGTAAAATATGGTGCGCATAACATTTTCTTGTTCATTTACAGTGACACACAAAATAATTCGGTTACAATACTGTTAATGAGCGAAAATTGCACTCCATAAACGACATTTGCAAGACGGAACAAAAATTACTCAAATCTGAGTATGTCGCATATTCAAAATGGAGCCGAATCAAAATTACTCAAGTTTGAAAGTTAATGAGCAAAAATTGCACTCTATAAACGACATTTTCAAGACTGAACAAAAATTACTCATATCTGAGTATGTCTCATATTCAAAATGGAGCCGAATCAAAATTATTCAATTTTGACACATGTATACACTCATTTCTGAAAACATGCACACACTCAAGAATAAAACATCATGTGCTCATATTTGAGTATGTCCAAGTTTAAAAAATGAGTATGAACTGACCTCTATGCGCTCAGTTTTGTGTATGTCAATGTTTCAAAAATGAGTAATAACTGTCCTCTATGTGCTCAGTTTTGAGTATGACCATGTTTCTATATTCTGAGTATTTCTGGCATTTCAGAATTTAAATTGCATTGGCTCGCCCTATTTGAAACAAAAAAAATCATAACAAAATGAAAACATCGATTTACTCAGATTTGAAGTGTCATTTTTCTCAGTGAGGGTATGTGTCTTTAAATATAACATATTTGTTGCATATTACTTGGTGCATAGGAATTTTATAGATATGATACACATAAGACTGCACATAAGAATTCCAGAACATTTCCGTTTACTGACAGAAATTCTTAAATGATATTTTCAACTGTGTTATACGTTTTCAGACTGAACTATAATTTACAAAACTATGCACTATATATAAAATTGTTAGATCATATACAGAACTTCACAAAATAATTTAAATTGTTATAATTTAAATAGTGTAATTTCTATATATTGCTGAAATTGAGTTTTTAAATGTGTTATGTCTTTTTCAATTTTTTTTTCGTTATTATTTTCTAACTTAATACCTGAGGAAGTTTTGTAACAATATTCTGAATATGTTGGAAAGTGTTTCATAATCTATGCTTGACGCATGTTTTTTCTTTATTTTTTTCTATTCTTATGACTTATGTAGCTGATTTTACATTCTATAATAATAGCAAAAAAATATCGAGTATTTGATGGGAATATTTTCGACGTTTTTCATTTTGTTTGTAATTTCCAACGCGAATATATTTGGATAATAAAACATGTTGAAAATTATACATCAAACATGACGAATGAGTTGCGTTCGTACTACAACTAGTTTTATAAACATTCAGATCTTGGTGCAATAGCTGTTGCATTCTTATACAAAAATGCATGAATACAAAATTTATTAAATGTGCAGATTTTCATAGTATATATATATATTAATTTTATTTATGAAATTAAGTTTGAATACACTTTTACGAATAATTAATTACAATTCTTTTACATTAAAATTACACAAATATCCAAGACATTGTAAAAAAAAATCACCGTTATTATTTCACTGAAAAAATGAATTATATCGTCAGTTATTATTATATGATTAATTTCTGTAATAAAATAAGTACATTTTAAGTTGGCCACATTTCATTTTTTGTTGACATTTACTGAAAATTCCAATGGAAAACGTAAGCTTAGCTTCGAAAATTTCAAGATTTGAAATCCATATTTAGACTCTTTTTCCATTTAATATATATTTCTCCGGTAACACCTATCCAAAAAACTGTCCGTGGATTATATGATTGTTATAATTAAACAATTCGAGCATACAAATTCGGTTTTTAAATTTATTAATACGGAGATAATAGTAATCACCGTGGCAACCTAGAATCATTACCTATCATGGGATATCATTGAATTAATTACGTATGATAGGATTTAATAGAATGAAGAAAACGTTTATCAATATCTTTTTAAGATTTGATTCGATTTTCATTACATTTTAAATGACTCGGCAAAATTCTGAAACAATTATATATATTAAATTTCAAACCATTCGGTTGGGTAGTTTTTGCGCTGTTATATGCGGACAGACGGACGGACCAGCCAACGACTCTAGGTGCTACGTATTTGTATAATTACAAACGCACCTAAAAATAAGATAATGGTATTCATTATTACCGGTTTGCGGTAATCCAGTCGGTCGTTATTGTTGCTTTTGTTGTCTTGTGTCCGTCGTCTGTCAAAGATCTCTGACAAATCCCGAAAGCGCAGGGTAAAGGAGTGCTTGAAGGCAACACTTGGACAGGCAACAGATTTTTGTTCTCAACATTATCCTCAAAATGCTATACCATAGTATAATGTGGTAGTATGCCATTTTTCTGTCCCAGCTATCAAACTTCCAGCGAAAAAGCACTATTACTTGTCAAATTCTTAATAAAAGTTTTTAAAATTCTAATGAAAAATAAATCATTAGTAAATATATAGTAATTCCCGTTATTTATTTTTCTCTGTAACATTGGAAGTCTTGTCACCATTTTGAAGAAATTTCATCAAACATTTTTAAGATTAAAAATAAAGTATTAAAGTAGAAATATATTTTTTAATGAATAGCTAAATAGTGTGCACATCTACAAATGAACAAACTTTTGTCCTTATCATTTTCCTCAAAGTGCTATACCATACTAGAGTATTATGACTTTGTTCTGTCCCAGCTATCAACCTTCCAGCGAGAAAGCGCTATTACTGGTCAAATTTTTAATATTTTTTTAAAATTTAAATAAGAGAAAAACATTAGTAAAGATATAAATAACAATAGTATAGACCCCATTATTTTACTTTTTCCCTGTAACAATGGAAGTCTTGCCACCTTTTTGATGAAATTTCAATAAACTTTTGAAAATTAAAAATAAAGTATTAAAATAGAAATATATATTTTTTTAAATAATAGCTAAATAGTGGGCTCATCTACAAATGAACGGATTTCAATTTAAAAAAAGTTATAATTAAAATTTGTTCAGTAGAAGACCCAGGACAGAAAACGAAAAAGAAAACTATAGCTCGTGTCAAATATATACAATGTGGAGATGCAGTGTAGATAAATGCAGATAGCGTATTCGAATGAGAAAGTACTAACACCTGGCACATGAAAAAGTGAAGTGAGCCTCCCGGAAATGTTGATGACAGTCAAATGTTTTGCGCTTTTATTACATACATTTGATTTGATTAATAAAGAACACGTAGACATGAATTTAAATAGTTTTACTCAAGGAAATACTTTGTTCAGCAATTTTTATTTTTATCGAGATTTATATAATTACTTATAATATTACTGAGCACATAAAAGTCAGTTCATACTCATTTTTGAAACATGGTCATACTCAAATATGAGCACATGTTGTTTTATTCTTGAATGTGTGCATTTTTTCAGAAATGAGTATATGCATGTTTCAAACTTCAGTAATTTTGATTCGGAACGATTTTGACTAAGCGACATACTCAGATGTATGTTTTGTTCAGTTTTGAAAATGTCGTCTTCAGAGTATGGATTATGGGGGGAAATTGTTTGCAGTGTATTTCTAACGATATTACATCATTTCAAACATATCAAAATTGATATACGCCACTGATGTGCACAACAAGATGCTTACTATAGAATAGGGTGTGCATAATATTTATCGTTACTTTACAGAGACACGAAAAATAGTTCAGTTTCCGCGCTGTCTGTGAGCAATAATTTCTGGTAGTGAGTTTCCATCTACGGTACCAGATTTTAAATCCAACCAATTTTTTGCGTTTTATTGGGTGTGTAGAAATACTATATATAGTATACAGAGTTGCAAAAAATAATTCGAGTATAGTTTCCGCTTATTGACTGAAATTGCTGAAGTGGAATTTTCAACCGTGTCATGCGTTTCGTAAAATAAGTGAGGTTTTCGATACTATGTAGTATATATACAAATATATGGGGCTGCACCAAAGAATTAGGATATGTTTCCAGTTATAGATATTAATTGCTGAAATTAGTTTTCAAATGTGTTATGCTTTTTCAAATTTTTACTTTGACATGGGTGGGGCAAGTTGAGCTTAAGTCGAAAGGTAGGTCTCCCCACCCGGTTTGAGTTTGGCCTTGTTTACTTCGATATCACTTTTCACCTTTTTAAGCGGTAAAGTTTTGTTACAGTATTCTGAATGTTTCGGCAAATGTTCCACAATCTATGCTAGACGCATGATTTTTTATTTTTGTCTACTAGTGTATACTGGCTGTCTGTCTGTCACCCGCCTTGCGGATCCGCTTTTGGCATATGATCGGTACAAGCCCCAAGCTCAAGGCAGGAAGGTCTCTACCTTCCAAACGACACCACCGTCTCCGGATTAACTAAAATTTCTTACATCATCAATCATAAGTGGCAGCCCTAACTAGTATATACATGGTAAAAATTGTAGATAACCTAGTTTGAGGGAAGATAAACCACATTACATTTTCTTTAACAGAAAATGGGAATTGCCATTCCTTTATTCGATAAAAAACACGCTTCATTCTGAAACTGGAATTTTATTAGTATCTTTAAATATAACGATATTTAAAATAATAATATTTTAGCGAAATTTTAAGTTAGCTTACCTTACTTTCTGTAAATTGTAACGATATAAAAAGAAGTGTTCAATGTGACAGTAATTTTCACCCCGACAGTATTAAAATAGATACGAACTAATTCAGCATGTATTTAACATTACATTTAGAATCACTAATCGAATATCTACGTTCTTTCAGCCAATTTCATAATGTCATCCGAATTCCTACAAAAAATGTAAGTCTTTCTGAAAATTCCATTAAAATAGCGTCATTTTTCATAAAGTTATGATAAAAAATTCGGGTTCATATTGCCAGAAGAACAAATGTACTTTTAACTGAAATAATGGATTGAGACTCTTATTTCTTATACAGAAATTGATTTTTGTAGTCTACCCTACCTCCACTGAAAATTTAACCTCCGTTTTTATGACATCCTGTATAAGTAATACTCTATCCACACTAACACATCCATATTTAATTAGTCAATGATAGATCTTATTCGAAACTCCCATTTCAGACTGATATCCTTTACAGTTGATATCTTCAACTTTTCAAGCTAGAGAACTACACTAATAAAAACTTCAAATTCTTCTGTCCAACTACTAAGTTAAATAGCGTAGACATGAAATGTATGCACACCAATAGAGGCGAGGATGTACATATGTGCTGATAAATTGCAGATTTTTCATTTTCTTTTGGATTTATTTGATTTATTTATAATTGCTTATAGTTATTATGCTTGTCGTTATTTATGGTAACGATATACAATAACAAATGTATTTGCGATTCTGACGTCGAGACTGATGATCTGCAGATTTAAAAGATATTTACTGTAGACAGATTTTTCTTTTTCTTTAAGTAAAATAAAGATACATGGAACATTTTTAATTATTTAAAATTCTCTTTCTTTCAAATTTCTTAGGCATGCGCTACATATTGAAATTTTCACTTCATGAAAATATATAATTAAAATAATATTCGCATTATACTCCATTTCGACATATGTATGTTTTTTTTTTTTAAACTGATTTATACAGCGGTCTGTTTTTATATTTTTATGAAATTGCTATCCTGTAAGATTGCATCACGTTAGAACATATTTAGAGGATCAAAAAAACAAAATATGTTTATGCATACTGTTTATACATAATAATGTGAAATTCATTTATCATTTGAAACTCATTAGAAAACATTTACAATTTTGTTATTTACAGTAAATTATTGTTAAATAACAACTTAGCTCAAAGTATTGAAATCTTAACCTTTTCCAGAAACAGAAACAGAAAACACTATGTTATTTGAAAAAAAAACACCAGTTCGTTTGTTTGAGTTGTCTCTTTAATGATTACGGACACTTTAAAGGTTAAACGAAAATCTTAAAGAACACTTTAAACTCTAAGAAAATGAAATCTGCTTTAAGAAATTCTTAGAATCTGAAAAAAGTTTGTGTTCTTAAGAAATATGCAATTGTAATCTTTAATGATCAAAAGTTTTCGTTGTTTGTAAAAAGATGTTTTCTAAAAATCTTATATACTCATCTTTCATTTATTTACAAGTGTTCTCATTAAGATATAAAAATATAGGTTCAAATTTAAATAAACGTCTTAAACACCTCAAAATTTTAATTTCTTTTTCGTTTTATAAAAATGTAAATAACAGACCAATGAATAGCAAACGGAGTTTAGTTTCTACACTATTAAAAATTTGCAGCAAACTGTCCGATCATTCGACCGTTTTATTAGAAAACGGTTACATAATCGTAAAATTATATCGTTACATAATCGTAATATTTTGACCATAATATGGTCAATAATATGGTATTGCCTATATGCTGCAAATTTTTAACAGTGTATTGTAATTTGATTTTATTTTTTTCTAAGCTTAAGAAACAAATTCTAAAAAATTCACATCTTTATTCATAGTTTTTTAAAACTATTCCTTTTACAATATTTTTTATAACTGATTTTTACACAGACGTTTCTATGATAAAGTTTTTTTTTCCTTTCTAACACGTATGTACAAACTGCAAATTAGAAACATGTGTACATACTTATATGGTATAAATACTTTTAACATAATTTTTTAATTAATACAATAAAAACTCTAAATTATGGATACCTTTGAGCGCAGAATTTGTTCGGTATTCAGAGGTAAAAATTATTGTGATTGAAAAGGCGTTCACTAAACAGAGGTGTCCGCTATTAGGCAGTGTCCGTTATGTGTATATTTATGAGTTCTTTCAGATTTATGTGCCGAAAAAGAGAATTTTAATAAAGCCCTGAATTGTATTGCAAAAACAAAAGATATTATTATTTACCTTTCTGAACTAGTATGGAGTAGATTTTTCAAAATGTAGTTTCTGTATATAAATCTAGTATAGTAACACTCTAAATAACGGTCTCCTCGGGAGCGCAGAATTTGTCCGCTATTCAGAGGTTCCAGTTATCCAGACTAAAAAAAAGTTCAACATATAGGTATGTGAGATCCAAAAAGTTTCCGATGTTCGGGAGTTATGGGCGTTTAACTGCATATTAATTCAAAGAGCGCAGTTACAACCAATAGCTTTGATTAAAAAGTTGAGAGCTTTTTTCAGCAATCAGAACTACAACAAGCAGTGAATAACAATAAAATAAGTCATACATAAAAACACTTCTTGCTACATACAAAGACAGAATTGAAACAATATGCACATTTTTAATATCTCAGCTATTAAATTTGACATTTTTATCTCAGAGAAATTGAGATACAATTATTTTATTCATCAGACAAATCTAGTATAGTAGCGACACCTGTTAAATGAACAAAATCAAAATAAATTCAGAGTATTTTTCCCCCAAAATAATATTTTACAGGAAGAAAATTAGTCTGAATTCATTCAATAACTCTTGAATGGATAGAGCTACAATTGTGAAACAAGCGTCTACTTATAGTAAAACAATTATGTTCTACACGAGAATGACTGCCACGCCCTTAGTTGAGAAATCTGTAAATTATCGACTCAATCGAAAAAACTATGATATATAGCGAAAACAAAGTTCAATTTAAAAAAATCCCTGGCGGTTCGGCCTACAGGCACAGGTAGATTTCGAAGACGCATACCGTGGGGCGCCTGATTATTGGGAATTGCAGAAGAAATGACCTTTTTGCCATGATGCGGCAGTTGGAACCGAAATCTACCTGTGCCAAGTAGGTGGTGCCAGCAATTTTTTTCCCTCCCCCCCACACCCTTGGTTCGATTTTACCCATTAACGAACTTGACCGAGATTTTATGACCCTTGATTTTACGTATCAGTTTGGAAGAGATTTGTGCAGAAGTTTCGAAGTTATCGTGTCCATAAAAAAGTGATTTAGATAGATAGATAAAGTTTTGAACTGGGTGTGGTTTTGAGTTCTGGAAGTCATAATCGGCGTAGATCGGCAAAAATTTTCCAGAAATTCCAACATAGGAGAGAATGTAATAGGTAGTATTTCTTACGAAATCTACCTAATAAATTACAACCGCCCGCGATTTGCTATAAGATGACCTCCTACAGATGTAAGTAACTTTATTAAAAACTTAAAACGGGATTTTTTTTTAAGTGTGTCTCATATGATACCGTATAATCTTTTACTATACACTGTAAAAAAATTCAGGAACGTTCCTGGAAAATAATGGGCAGCTAATGTGCCTAATTTATACCAGTAATATTTCTGGCAAAAAATAGAAAACTTTTTTAAGCATTCAGAAAAGTTAATATTAAAAGTCAGTAACTTTCCTGGAATTATAATGGTAAGGTTTCTCAATTCTTCAGAAATGTTCCAGGTTTAAGTCGGTAACCTTCCTGGAAAAAACCATGAACATACTAAAATCTTCCCAGTAAAAGCCTGTGACCTTCCTGGAATAAATCAGCAATGTTCCAAAACAATTTAGATATGTTCACATCCTGTTATCTTCCTGGTAAAACCCAAGAACATTCTTTAAGAATTTAGAAAAGTTCCACAGATAGCCAGTAACAGTACTTGAAAATATAAGGAAACATCCTATATATTTCAGGAATGTTTCTGATACATCAATATGATTTTTATTGATATGAAGCTCACGATTTAATTAGCTTAAAATTTTTGCAAAGTAATTTTTGTATGTTTTAAGAATATTTTAAAATATTTAACTTATAAAATATATATTTTTTAAATTTAATATTTATCTTACAAACATATTTGTTTAATTATAACATCAAATTTGTCTGTAATTTTTTTTTTAATTGTCACAGTATTTAAGTGTTTTTTTACAAAATATAGTTTGATGTTAAAAATAAACATGTTTGTAAGATAAATATATGTTGTTTCATTTTTAAATTGTATAATGTTTTTTTCTTAAGGTAAATATTTTGAAAATTCGTGGAATGCAATAAAAATTATTTGGAAAAACTTTAAAGCTAATCGGTTGCTATTCTGACATAAGAGTAATCAATTACTCATAAACATATTGCATTTTTATCAGTAATTGAAAATTCTCAAAAATGTAAATACTTTTATGAGCAGTCAATTGCTAAAAAATGTTACATTTTGGATTATAAAGAAATATAATTTAGTTTTTATCCATGTAATGATCACCTGATATTAAATGTTGAAAATTTTTGCTTTTCTTTCTGAAAATCAATGGACCCCCCCCCCCTTTTTTTTTGTTTATTTTGACTGGACTATTATAACTAGAATGTATTCAAGGATAAAGTCACTCAAAGCATTAACAGACTTTGTCATTTAAAAAAATCTTAGGCAGATTTGTTTGAAACCGTTTTCTTTTCAACATATACCTACATTTACAAATAATTTGCTTAGTATTTTCTTTGTATCTCATGTTAAAAATCTAACACCATTTTTAAAAATTTTCATTAATTTAATTTAGGTGAAGGCTGAGAAAATAAAATTATTATAAGAAAATATTTGATCTTGAGAAATTATTTGTTCTTGAAAGAGGTGTGATTTTCCATTTATTTTATACTCAAATGAGATTAAGCAAGAAGTTTTCAGAACATATTTAGCATACTTGCAATACTATATATTTTTTCCAATATTCATTCCCAGTTTAGAATTAATTATTACTTTTCTTTTTTGTTGTTTGTCAACGAGAAATAATCACATTTTGAAAAGCAAAAATTTCAATACAGGAGTAGTACTGGTGAAATTTCAGGACACATTTTCCAACATAATCAAATATAAAATTTTCAAACAGTATATAAAAATTAATATGTTTATGAAAATTAATAATTTCTCCAAAACAGCATTTCAACAAAACGAAAATATTGTCTGTTGTACCCTTCTCAGTTTAACAACCCGATCACTGTGTTTGTAGTGTTTATTCTGGAACTGAAATTGTGTGAGTTGTTGTTGTTGTAAAAATATTTAAAATTATACAAATTTAAAATGGTTTATCACAAAAACGTCTTTAAAAAGAAATTGGTTAAACAAGATTTCTATTAAGCTACTTTATATTTTTTTACAGATAAACTTTACGGTTTCAGAGATTATATCTATATCTTAAGATTGGGGGCCCAAACACAGAAAAAAAAAAGCATAGATAAACTCCGAAAAAAACATGCAACCTGTTTAAATTTATTTTTAAGCAGAAATTTTGCTAAAATATACACAAATTTAGGTTCAGTCTTACTATAATAAATTCACAAAGATTACAAGTAGAAACATTACCAAATTTAATAAAATTATTGTGCACAATTTAAAGAAAGTACATTTTTAACTTTTTGAGATAGACAACTTTAAAGTATCTTTTTAATCACTGCTTACAGTGAGAACAACAGATATATTTTTTAGACATAACTCGCGTAAATATCGGGATTTTTAAATACAGGTTATCTTAAAATGCTCAAACAATGTTGTTCTTTCGTGTTTTTTTTCTTTTTTTCTTTTTTTTTCAAAAAAGTTAATTTTTTGAAGATTAAAATTTAATTTCTTTTAAAAAGCAGGCATGCTTCAAATATACAAACATAGTAATATTTTTCATATATCAGTAAATGTACATTTTAAAATATTATAATTCTTACAATGTAAGTTTAATTACTTTTTCCCCCCCCGATTGTCGGGTGATTTTTAATATGACAGAAAAGTTATTTTATACACTTACGTTCTGTTGCTCTCAATGTATGCATCGAATTATAATAATAATAATTATTATTATTATTATTATTATTATTACTATTTTACACTCTCGTTTATGGATTTTATTTGGTACAAAAAATTATATATACTACTTTAAAAGTCAGAAGCATAAAAAAAAAATAATACTTTTAAACAGTATGGAAAGTTTACTAATTTTAGATTGTAAAAGTTAAAAGCTTGTAGCTTAAAGGAAAAAAAGAAAAAAAATCGATCAATTATTTATTTAAAATATTTTTAATTATATTAAATTGCGTACATACCTTTCTTTTTGTTATCCAACTGATTTCCTGGGGAATCGTAGGAATAATATAATCCAAAAATGGAGAAGAATTAATTACAAAAAGTATTCCAGGTAACAATGAAGGGATTATAATTTGCGCAAAGTTAATTTGCGTACCTTGCAAAGCTACCCAGTACCATTTGACTATTATTACGTGCAATAAGATTAAAATGAAATTTAAAAATAGTTTTCCTCCGTCTTCTTAGAGAACCTTCCTTCTAGAACGTCTTCCGCTTTGCCTTGTGCTTGCTGTTGAAATAATAAAATGGCAGGTTTTTGACACTGTCCAGATGCAGCTGTTATTTATTCATTGTTTGTCTACCGCAGATGATTTGATATTGCAATACATTTTCAGGAGAGTTTTCATTTCAAGTACCGCTTTCAATAAGATGTTTTTTAATTCAAGGCCGCGGTAAGCATAGATGCAAGGGTCCCCAAATCGGTCCGTGGATATACGTCGAGAAGCCAATATGGCGACACTAAGAGCTAAAGTAGAGACATTGCCACACAAAAAAAGCTTAATTCCTGAATTCAGGAAACTATTCATAAAAAAAACTTGTTTTGTCCAGGAAGCTGATAGAAACCGGGGAAAACCCGGACAAGAGCTAAAGTAGAGACGTTGCCACGCAAAAAAAGTTTAATTCCTGAATTCAGGAAACTATTCATAAAAAAACTTGTTTTGTCCAGGAATCTGATAGAAACCGGGGAAAACTCGGTACGTTTCTGGAACATTTGCGTGACGATACAGAATTTTCTTACAGTGTAGATAAGGCATGAGCTCCAAAAATTTCGCCTTCAAATGTTATTTATATTGTGCAAGAGAAGAAAGGAACTAAGTATTACAAAATAACTGTAATCGAAGAACATATTTCACTTGTTCCAAAACTTGGATCAAAATTTTCAAGACACGTAAAACCGATTTCTGGCACTGGAAAAGGTATAAAAGACAACATATTGACATTTTTAAATGGCAACAACCAATACTTAAACATTACTTCAATTGGATATGATGGAACTGTCTCGAACACTGGATTGAATAATGGTGCGATTGCTTTATTGGAAAATGAATTATGAAAGCCTCTGCATTGCTTGATTTGTCTGTTTCATGCAAATGAACTACCCGTCCGTCATCTATTTTCTTTCCTAGATGGAAAAACTAAAAATGCAAATGAATTTGGAGTGAAAATAAGGAAACAACAGGAAAAGTGTTATGAACTTCCAGTGACAGGGTTTTCACCTGTTAAGGATAATTTAAGTATGGACCAAATATATTTCTTAGAAATGTGTAACGCAATCTCCGTTAGAAGTTGCTCTTCTGATTTGTCTAAGAAGAAACCAGAAAAAATTTGTCATTCACCATGGTTTACCTTAGAAAACAGAATAATTCACTTGTACGTGGGAACATAAAATCCATATACTGACTGAGTACATTTTAAAAGTGTATGCAACTGTTTTGTTTAACATAAAGTTGAAATAATCTTCAATCTATGGACGAAGCACTTGTTAAAACGTGTCAGCTATTTACGATACCTCAATTACACTCCTAAAAATGTAATTTATCTAATCAGCCAAAGCAATGCATATTTTGCTGCACATGAAAATGTACTCCATTGTATGCTATCAGGTGATAGAAGTCATTAAGGAGTTTGCATTACGCCGAATTGTAAAAGCAGGGGCTGGAAATGAATTTGGCATCAGAAATTTTTTAATTCCTGTATGTATAAACTTTGATGTCAAGGATTATATTGATATGATTCAATGGCATGATGTTAAAGTAACATAACCTCCTATGACGATGTATATTGCTAACTACAAACTAAAGCAGTAAATAAAGCAAACAGAAGAACCTGATCATGAGAGTCAACTTCAATGTTTCCCTATGTCACACACAAGCAGTTAAAGGGATTGTTAAATTAGTTACCGAGTCATCCTTGTCAGTTCGCAGCACTTCTGCAAGAGATGCATTGATAAAAACCAAAATAAATTTTCAAAAGATCATGCCAAGATTTGAAACAAAAAACAACAAAAAAAAATCCTATGTGTCAGTGTGATTATTATGGACCATGTATGATTACTATGGACATTAGAGAAAAATTAATGTTTCTTAAAAATAAGGTTTTGCCTTTAAAAACAATATAAAGTCAAACCGCTTTTAACGGACACCCGTATATATACGGTCACCCCTGTCTTACGCCCAAATTAAAATTTATCAGCGAACATTAACCTCTCGTTATAACTAACAACATATCTCCTACAGTCGCCTCATTTTTTCAGACCATTTTTTTGGTCACATAGGAGTCCGGAAATCAGAGGTTTCACTCTTTTAAAGTTTTTCTAAATAAGTGTGATTTGTTTAACTAAGATACGATAATTAAAGACTGCATTTCTTTCATTTCAATGTAGTACTATAAGAATATGTTACTGTAAAATTAATAAAAATAAATATGGTGAACATCGCTAAATTCTACAAAATAATCTAAAAAATCGTAATACATAGAATGTGCAAGTTTTCTGCAAAAGTTATCATATTTTGAATATTCTGTTTACAAAATATATGTATATTATGTTAATAATCAAGAAAAGAACTTTTTTTTTTAAAAAAAGGCAATTTTTATCGTTTTTTCATAGAAAAGTCATTTTTGAAGCTCTTTGCGACACCTGAAAATATTTTAGTACACCAACAAAATTTTATATTCTTCATTCTAATCCCAAAAGGCAACTTTTGCCGACTATAGCAAATTTCTAGCTGAAAAAAAATAATTAACCATTATTTTTGTTCCACCCTAGTGGACACCTATGGTGTAGCTACCTTACATAAAATTTTTTAAAGTATAGAAGACATTTTAAAGATTTTTATTTGCAAAAGCTGAGCAAGAACGAACTTTAAAGAAACATATCGCCAGTCAATAAAATGAAATATCTTCAGAGAATTCTTAAAAGTTTGTTTTGTCAAAAACAGTTGAATTTCTGAACATTAATTATCAAATGTTAACGCTCTTGTTAAAGTGTTATTTTACATCCATTCCTGATTTATTATTTCCATAGCATGCATTCTAGATTTGAAATATGTGCATGTTTGCCTCTTGAACATGCTTTTTGAACATGCTTGTTGAACATACAAATAATTACTTGCAAATTGATAGCACCGAAAAACCGATATTTCATATTGAGAAAACTGATTTTAACTCTAAAAACTACTCGGAAACGTTTTATTTTTAACTTTTTTTTTAATTGAATAATAACAACAAAAAAGAAGTTCGTGTCAGAAATGATTCTTTAAATCATCAAAATATATTGATTTCCGAAGTTTCTGATGAAAAAGATACACTCTTCGAAATAGTGGATAACTCTTGAAAAATCTAAGAATAATTCAGTTTTTTTTATTCTTGTTGTTTCTTCTTCATCAGTGTCTTATGTAATTTAGAGGATATTACCTCCTTTTGTTGAAATAACCGAACAAAATACTACACTCTTTCGTTTTGTTTGAAATATTTTCATAAAAATTATTTTTTCTATGAGAATGTCCAGTATTTTATTCTATGATTTACTCTCTGTCATTACTAATTATGTTCTCATCTATTGTTTCTTGTACGTTGCAACTAATCTTGCTCCTGCTACACTGTAAATGTAGCCCTAAAGATAAATCATGACAGTAACATAAGGGCTATTTCTTTTGTCCTCATATTCTATTTTTGGAACATAATTATTTTGAGAGTATGAAGTATTTCAACATTACCGAAGAGAAACAATTTTTTCTGTGACACTAATTTGTTATGAAAAACCTTCGTCTTTGTTCTTATGTTTTATGGCAGTGTAAAAGATTAAGCCAGAATGTCGTTTCAATGCGACGAAAAATAGAAAAATGTTTAAGATTTAAAAGAAATCTTTAAAGAGGCACCATATCGTTAATAATTTCCTTTTTCATTCTCAAGGAATTATTCTCTTAGACTCTTATTTTCAAGTTTATTAATATACAAGGTGGCTGTTCCGGCTAATTTGTGAAACAACTATTTAGCCAGCGCATGCGTAGTTTGAACTCATATTTTCATGTGAACTGAAGAGAAATAATTGTATTGTTGATATGTAGATTTTAGATTTGTTGCGTCGAATACTTGGCGCTAATATTCTTTTATGTGTTTTATTGTAATTAAATGTCATTTATTCCGTAAATGCAGATTGATTTTGTTTAGATAGTTTTACACTGAACCACACGTAAGATTTTAGAATATATTTATCATTTTACTCAAATTAGTTTTGATTGAATTCGAAAGAATGGAAAAGAGAATGGTACATTTTTGGTGCAAGCGGCCTTGAAAAGGATTATGATAACTTCATTCGGAGAGTGATTGCGCAATAGAAAGTAATTATTTTGTTTGACTGGAAATCGGTGAGTTTATTTTATCATTATATTTTGCTTTGAAAATGTCTGAAAATAAACAAACGAAAATGCGTGATACGCATCGCAATCTTCTCAATAAAATTTTTGAAAGTATCGATCAATATTTAACTAATACCGAATATTCTATACAAGAATTAGAAGAGCTTCTTGATAAATTGAACGAAAAATATAAAACTATTAAGGAGCTTGATAACACCATTGTAAATACGATTAATGCTAAACATATTCAAACCGAAATTTTAAATTGTGACTTGTATGAGCAAAAAGTAATATCATATAGATCAAAACTGAACTTTAAGATAAAAAAGTTATGTTCTAATGATAACAATGCTTATCCATATGTTAACAATGTTTATCCAGTGCGAGCAGATCATGCTACTACCGAACTGAAAAAGGTAAAGCTTCCAAAATTACATATAAATAAGTTTTATGGTGAACCTGATAAATTTATAGAATTTTGGAACACATTCGAAACAGCCATAAATAAAAACACAAGTCTATCAGATATTGAGAAATTTAGTTATTTGAAAAACTTAGTTTCGGGAACGGCTGCAAACACAATAAGTGGATTCAGTCTAACGGAAAAAAATTATGCAGCGGCCGTATCCCTTTTGAAAGAAAGATTTGGTAGACATGATATGCTCGTACATGCTCATTTGAATATTTTACTAAATATGGAATATCTGAAAAGTTCTTCTGACACTCGGGGTTTAAGAAATCTGTATGATAAATGTCTAGTACAAATTCGTAATTTAGAGTCACTAGGTGTAAAATCAGATACATACAGTGGATTACTTTGTCCAATATTACTTAAATTAATACCCACAGATTTAACGTTAGAATTCAATCGGAAGTTAAATGATGGAGAAATGTGGAATATAGAAAATCTCATGAGTTTTCTTAAAAACGAAATTGAAAGTAGAGAAAGGGTTTTAACTATCCATGATTTAGATGTTAAAAAATCATTTCCCAGTGATAATAAAATTGAACATAGATCAAAATTTATTGACAAACAATCAAAATATAAACCGAGATTGCAATATAGTACGAAAGGATTTAAACAGAATAATGTTTCAGCTGCTGAATTAATGACTTCTGTAAATAAGAATTCTTGTATATTTTGTAACAGTATTGATCATAATAGTGAAATGTGTGTATCTTTAACTATAGATCAGAAAAAAGAAATATTAAAAAGGCAGGGAAGATGCTTTTTATGTTTACAAGCCAAACCTAGAATTAAAGAATGTGAAAAAATTAAAATGTGTGATATTTGTAACAAAAAACATAGTAGGGCCATTTGTTTCCAACTTGAAAATGATTTAAAGGTAAATACGGATAAGAGTGTCGTATCTGTTTCAAATTGTGATAGCAGTTCTACTAATAATGTACAAAATAAAAACACCCAATGCAACATTTTTTTGCAAACTTGTTCCGTGATGGCAAAGGATCCGAGAGATAATAGACTGAACCCAGTGGCGTAGCCAAGGGGGAGGTCCAGGGGGTCCGGACCCCTCCCGAACGAAGTACTGGTTTACTGAATCATGGATAACAAAAACAGCAAAAGCTGCTAAAACGGAATCGCTAAGAACCTATGAACAATTTCGCTTTAGATAGGTGCCTGTCTTAGCAGGTTAAAGGTATGTCTTTCGTAGGGCTGTGAAGGTTTTAAGTTTAAGACAGGTTTTCGTTTACAGAAGTGTAATTAATTGTACCTCTAAGGTACACTATCTCAATAATATGTATTGTTCGTTTCGTCGAGATACTCAAACTCTTCCGTTTAAAACAGGATTCCGTTATTGAAAGGTTCGGCTTTTACAGGCTTTACTGTATTATAATGTGTGTTTGGAAGTACAATAAACCTTATTAAGACGCAATCGCTGCTGTGATAAATCCCGTTTCAGACAGGTTTTCAGTGGATGTAATTGTAAGGTAATCAATATCAGGACCATGTAATGCTTTCTTTTAAGATTCCGTTTTCGCAGGTTTTATTATCCTTATGACATAAAAAGGCATAAATACAGCAACACTTGGGAAAACAGCGCATACCTATAACAGAATGCTGATTTAAACGGAAATATTCCTTGGTCCCATTTAAAAGAATACCATACAATTACACCTGCTAAGACGAAAACCTGTCTAAAACAAACATTTTTACGACTCTCTGCGATTTTATCTTGGTAGATTTTACTATATACATAATCTGAGGGAAAATTCTGGACCCCCTCCGAAAAGAAATCCTGGCTACGCCTCTGACTGAACCAATTCGTATTTTATTGGATAATGGTAGTATGAGAACATTCATAATTCGCGATGTTTCACAAAAATTAAATTTACCTGTTGTTAGAACAGAAACTTTATCTGTTTATGCTTTTGGAGCCGAAAAGGCAACTGATAAAACGTATAATGTAGTAAAAGTAAAATTAGAAAATAGAGATGATCCCTTTTCAAATATTGAAGTTGAAGCCCTCGAGACAGATCAAATTTCAGCTGCTTGCTTACCCACTCCTGATAAATACATTCACAAAACTTATAGTAAATTAAAAGGGTTACAACTAGCTGACAGTTACGAATGTAATAATAATAAAATTGCAGTGTTAATTGGATCAGATAATTATTATAATGTTGTAACTGGCAGAATTAAAAGATTAAAGGATAAACTCGTAGCTACTGAAACTCTTTTTGGCTGGTGTTTACAGGGTTACATGGGGTCAGCCAACGAATTGTTTAGCATGAAAATTATAGTTGAAGAAAAGGATATATCGGATCAAATCAGAAATTTTTGGCAATTAGAAAGCTTAGGAATTGAATCTGAAACTAAAGATGTTAGTAATGTAGATGAAGAAATTATGACTGAATTTCAATCAAGCATAGTTTTTAAAGATAATCGGTACAAAGTTAAATTCCCATAGAAGTCTAATTTGAAAATGTCTCTTAATAATAATCGCGAAGTGGCATACAGACGATTTTTGAAGTTAAGAACAAATTTTACAAACGATCCTTTGTTATTTTCGGAATATAAAGCTATTTTAGATAGTTATTTAGAAGAGAATATTATTGAACCTGTTGAGAACAACACATCGGAGGAAAACACATTTTACTTACCCCACAGAGAAGTAATTCGCGAGGATAAGTCGACTAGCAAAGTCAGAATCGTATTCGACGCAAGCGCCCATGCTAAAGGTGAACTTTCACTAAACGATTGTTTATATACAGGCTTAAATCTTAGTAATCAGCATTTGATACCTTCCAAGGTTTTAGGGGTTGCTTGGGATCCAAACAGTGATAAGTTTTCATTTAAAACTCAAAACTTAGAAAAATTCCTGTCGAAAAATCTTAGTACTAAACGTTATCTATTGCAGACTGTTGGTCGTATTTTCGACTCAATTGGTTTTATTAGTCCTTATACTATTAGACTTAAATGTTTAATCCAAGAAGTTTGGTGTTTAGGACTTGACTGGGATGAAAATCTACCCAAACAATTGGATATTTTGTGGAATGAATGGTTCGAGGAAATTAAAGAACTGACTAGTATTAATGTTCCCAGATATTATTTGGCAGATATTGCCATCGAAGAAGTTGATTATTTTGAGTTACACAGTTTTTCAGACGCTTCAAAGAAAGCATATGGTACAGTAGTGTACCTTAGAGCAGTATTAAAAAACAAGAATGTTGTTACCAGCTTTACTGCAGCGAAAGATAGAGTGGCCCCATTAAAAACTGTTTCTATACCTCGCTTAGAGTTGTTAGGAGCAGTTTTGTCTGCTAGACCAGGGGTTCTCAAACTATGGTACGCGTACCAGTACTGGTACGTGAAGCTCTGGCTACTGGTACGGAGAAGTCCGATACTGGTACGTGGTATAAAATACAAACATCAGCATATTATTATGGAATTGAAAACGGCTTTTTTTTTATTAACTTAGAAATTTTCAAAAAAAATTCGAACGCGATTTAGGATCTGTAAACGCTTTCTCTATTTTTTTTGTTACGAGAAATGTCTGTTATAACAGACTTGCTGAAATTCGTACTCAACGCTTATGATTCAATCAGTTTTCCAGAATTAAAAACACAATTATTAGATTTATATAGATAAAAATTTAATTTTTTAATAAAGATCTAATTTTAAAATTAATGAATGAAGTATTTTTAATTAGCGGAAGAACTGTTTTTAAACAGCTTTACAAATTGAATTATCTGAGGGTAAAGTCTGAATGCTTGGAAGTAGGAGGAGCTTGTGTGAGTAGGAGGAGTTAAAACAAAACAACATCCCAAGTGTAATTTATAAATTACACTTGGAATGTTGTTTTGTTACCCATTGTTCTCTTTGTACTAGAAGAGCTTCTAGGAAGTGTGAAATAAAAGTCTTATTTCAAACATAATTCATAAATTGATTCATTGTGTTGACTGAAATATTTTCTTCTCTTTTACAAAAAGTGTTATAGTTTCCTCCTATTTCATGGAAATCAGTTTTTGAGAGAGTAAGATTATTCCAATCAAACAAATACTGTGGTCATATGCAGTGCAGATTTAAGGTAAAGCATTGTACATATGTACTGAGGTGGTGTATAAAATGTATGAAGAAACTTGCAAGTGTTTGCCCACTGAGCGACATTACTGTCGCATTTAAAGGTATGCAGATTATTAATACGGTTGTATTGAGCCTATGTTAAATGCGCTAACTAAGCTTTAGATAAGAAATTCGCAGGACCTGATTAATGCAGAGGCGTAGGCCATGCCCTAGGGCCCACCAAAATAAATAAAATTGCTTACGTAAAGTTTATCAAAAATGCAGTTTTTTCCAATTATTTCTTCCAAAACAAAAAAAGATTTTGATTAACTTGGTAACCATATCATAATATCTAAGGATAACAACCGAATACTCCCCCCAAAAATTTATAGCTATTATCTTGGTTTGAGTTTGGCTCCGAAAAGGTACTGGGGCTTGAGCTCCACATGACCTTAATCAGTCTCTGGAAATTCGTTTTTCATTTGAGACATCCTGCCACTGTATCTCACGAGAGAGGAAAGAAGTGAACTTATTCAGCTCTCCTCTCCTGTGATGGATTACTGGAGTCCACATTCAAAAGGATGAATGTAACAGAATTTTCGCTGATGAGAATATCAGTGTACCGTCAAAAATACACAAAGTCTGTTTGTGTTTAGCACAACATATCTCTGTGAATGTGCTTTTCCCCCCTTTGTTATATGAAAAAAAAATACAGCAATAAACTAAACATCGAATCTGACTTATGACTAAAACTTCTCAATATTGAGCCAGACATGAGGAAGTTGTGCTTGATAAAACAAGCCCATCCTTTTCATTAGCCTACAACAACAGTATATGAATCAGTGTGCACCAATATCTCATTATGTATTGTGCATTTTTTACTATACCAAAATACTGTAGTTTGATATTGTATGCATTATTAAAATTTAATGATGATACTACTTTTTACTTGAATATTATTATAAAGCAGTCAATTTAGTAACGTAATCATTCATTTTTAAATGCAATAAAACCTGCTATGACGGAAATACAAAAAGTCGGAGAGATATTTCGTTTTAGACAGGTTTTTTATATTAGCTTTACGTTTGTTACCAGGTGGTACCCGGAAGTATGAACTTCGATTTATTGGTACGTCGGTCTAAAAGTTTGAGAACCCCTGTGCTAGACTTTCTCATAAAATTGCTAAAAACTTATCTTTTCCTGCAACTTGCTACTTTTGGACTGACTCGACCATTACTTTCTACTGGATTAGAGGAGAGTCAGAGAGATTTAAAATGTTCGTCAGAAACCAAATAAAAGAAATAAAAGATCTTAGTGATCCACTTAGTTGGTTTCATTGTCCTGGACAAGATAATCCCGCCGATCTAGTTACTAGAGGTTTGAAAGTTTCAGAATTGAAAGGTAATCATCTTTGGTCCCCAATGGTTAAAACAGGACAGATCTCTTTGGCCAAAATTCGAAAAACCATTTGATAAATTAGATATTTCTGAAGTTAAGGTTCAGTTAGAACTAAAGAAAAACACTGCTGTGAAATCAACTATTGTAGATAAAAATGAAGGAAACACTGATTTAATTAATCGATATTCTTCTTTTATGAAATTAATAAGAGTTACTGCATGGTGCTTGAGATTTCTGAATAACTGTAAACCAGAACCAAAAATTAAGAAACATGATTATTTAGATACTTCTGAGTTACAAAATGAAACGAAAAAATTAATAAAGATTGTACAAAATTCCACATTTCAAACGGAAATTCGATGTTTAAAAGGAAAACGCCCTCTACCAAACAACAGTAAGATCTTGAATTTAAATTTTTTTTTAGATACAGATGAACTGTTAAGGATCGGTGGAAGACTGAAGTTTTCTAATGTATCAGAATCTCAGAAACACTAAATACTGTTACCAAAGTCTCACTATTTCACCGACCTATTGATTGAATATTATCACAGATTCAGATTAAGATTCAGATTCAACCAAGCAGGGTGGCCTACCATACGGCTTAAGCTCTACAAGCCCTGCTTGGCAAGTTTATTAAAAAAAAAAAAATGAGGCCAATAGGCCATTAGGCTTTTACATAGTATTGATTTGAGCAATGAATAAGAATTATATATATATAATACAATTTGACATATATACTCTCATTTCAGTAAGGTATTTACAATAACTCCAAGAGTTTAAATTTTTATATTTGTGGACTTGAGTAATATGGGTTTATACAATTTGCGATATTAAAGTCTAGTTGTGATGCTGATAGAGAGAGTCTATACAATTTGCGATATTAAAGTCTAGTTGTGATGCTGATGGAGATGGAGAGAGTCTATTTACAGGTGTGTATAATGATGAGTCTCTTTTACTGTTGTTGACGGTGGATGACGGTGTGGTGGGACTGTTGGGTGAAGGGCTTGTGAATATTATCACAAAAAGTTTCTACATTCGGGTACTCAGACCACTCTTTCTTTATTAAGACAGTTTTATTGGATACCATCTGGTTAGAGCCAAGTAAGGCGAATTATAAATAGATGTATGACTTGTCTTCGAACAAAGCATCAAACTATTCAACAAATGATGGGTGACTTGCCCCGTGATAGAATTATACCCTCTAGACCATTTGAGAAGACTGGCGTGGATTTAGCCGGTCCTATTATAACAAAGCCTAACTTAAAAAGATCAAAAATAACACTAAAGGCATACATTGCTATATTCATCTGCTTTTCGACCAAAGCCGTTCATTTGGAAGTTGTTTCAGACTTGACCACAGAAGCATTTTTAGCCTGTTTAAGAAGATTTGTTGCTCGACGATCTAAACCTTCCATTGTATGGAGTGACAATGCCACAAATTTTAAGGGTACTTGTGCTCTTTTGAAATCCTTTTATCAAATTTGCGCTTCGAATGAAATTCAGCGTTTTAGTGCAGAAGAAGGAATGCAATGGAATTTTATACCCCCTGCATCACCACATTTCGGCGGACTATGGGAATCGAATATCAAAACAATGAAGCGAATCCTCTTGAAGATAACTAAATCTTCTATCTTGAATTTTGAAGAGCTGCCAACACTCGTGACACAAATTGAGGCAGTTATGAATTCACGTCCGTTAACGCCCTTGTCTGCAGATGTTAATGATTTACAACCACTAACACCTGGTCACTTCCTTATTGGAGGTCCTCTCTTAAGTATTCATGAAAATAATGATGTTTTAGATTCTTTACCATTTTCTTCTAGGTGGACACTGATTCAAAGATTAAAAATGTAGTTTTGGCAGCGCTGGAGCCGAGAATACTTGCATATGAACTGCAAGTCCGCAGTAAATGGAAAAAGCCTTCACTAAATCTTGAAGTTGGTCAGCTGGTCTTGTTAAAAAATGGAAATGACAAATTTACAGACTGGAAATTATCTCGAATTTTGAAAACCTATAAAGGTGATGATGGACTTGTTCGCGTCATCGATCTGAAGACATCCACAGGTATATTACGTAGAAACATTACTAGAGTAGTGCCTTTGCCATTTTATGATAATGTTGGACAGCCGTCCAACGCCCGGAGGGATGTTCCGGCTAATTTGTGAAACAACTATTTAGCCAGCGCATGCGTAGTTTGAACTCATATTTTCATGTGAACTGAAGAGAAATAATTGTATTGTTGATATGTAGATTTTAGATTTGTTGCGTCGAATACTTGGCGCAAATATTCTTTTATGTGTTTTATTGTAATTATATGTCATTTATTCCGTAAATGCAGATTGATTTTGTTTAGATAGTTTTACACTGAACCACACGTAAGATTTTAGAATATATTTATCATTTTACTCAAATTAGTTTTGATTGAATTCGAAAGAATGGAAAAGAGAATCGTACAGTGGCCATAATTAAACTGACGGTACTCAGAGTGTTCTGTAGCACGATCTAACTGCGAGAATGGCGCTAAATTTTGTAGGAATATTATACAAGACGGGGGACGAACGATTCCGCGAAAAAAAATATGTTCCAAAAGTCACCGCCAGGGGAATATGTAGAACTGTGTATTTTAAACAGAGAGTTTCAAAAAAGACGAATCAATACTGAAATAAAATTGCCGTTTATTTAGCACATCCAACTCAGGTTCGATGTGGCCGCCGTTTTTGTGGACTACATATTGAATTTTGTTCACAGCATTTACAACAGCAGAGAATAACATGTCTGCAGGAATCTCCCGTGCAGTTCGCGATATGTTATCCTTCAACGTAGCCAGGTCCTGGACAACTCCGTGATAGACCTTGGACTTTAGGTAACCCCATAGCCAAAAGTCGCAGGGTGTGAGATCAGGGGACCGGGCTGGCAATGCAGTTGGAAAACAGCGGCCGATGATTCTTTCTGTTGTAAATTTCTGTCGTAGCACCTGCTGTACATGCAAAGCAATATGTGGATATAAAATGATTTTCTCCAGGCACTGTCTTTGCTGAAGTGCCGGAATAACAAAGTTGTTTAGCATTTGGCGATATTTGGCTCCGGTAACAGAACAAGTTACAGGTCCTGTCGGAGTAATGTTCTCATAGAAAAATGGACCTATGATCATATCTGCTGTGAAACCACACCAAACAGTTATCTTTGGTGAATGCAAAGGAATTTCCTTGAATGCTCTTGGTGACTTGTTATCCCAAATTCGGCAGTTCTGGGTATTTACAGTTCCATTCAGGTAAAAGTGGGACTCGTCTCCCCATAAGATTTTCCAGGGCCAAGCATCATCCAACTCCATTCTGGCAAGAAAAGTGAGAGCAAAAGTCAATCGCTTATCATGGTCGGTGTGACGTAACTCTTTTCACGGCTGATCTTGTCGGTTAGAAGTGGATAATTTTTCGTAGGATTTTCCATACCGTACAATAAGGCATATCCAGATTCCGAGCTATCCCACGAGCGGTGGAAGTGGTAGCAATTCTGGTGCTTAGTCGACAATCGCCGTTGCCTTCGATTGTATCCTGTGAAACGAGTTTCCGTCCTCTGCCTGACTGAACATTTAGAGAACCTGTTTTCTCAAACTTCTCAACCAGTGCTTTTAAACCATTAACTGACAAAGAACCGTTACCTTTACGCATTTTTTTGTGTTTTCTAAAAGCACGAAGAGCGGCTGGCGCATTGCACTGGGTGAGGTAAAAGAATTTGACTAGTAGAGCTCGCTCGACTAAAGAGGGAGAAACTATAAAAGATAACATTCAATGAAATTGCTTCTAACAGTAGCCTTTTAAACCGAACAAGCTGGCACTGGGCCAAAAGATGTAACGTAAAATTTGAATAAAGAACTTCTTCTGCTGTTGCTTTCTTTGGGGCTCTGTAAGTGAAATTGCAGATAAAGAAACTTTATCAGTGTTTATGTAAATTTTTAGCTTTTTATAAACTGTTACCATTTTGAGCTTGGATTAAATTGCTAAATTCGTTAAATAAACGGTAAATTTATTTCAGTATTGATTCTTCATTTTTTGAAACTGTCTTTTTCGAATACACAGCACCACATATTCCCCTGTCGGTGACTTTTGGAAGTATTTTTTTTCGTGGAATACTTCGTCCCCCGTCTTGTTTAATCTTCCTACAAAATTTGGCGCCATTCTCGCAATTAGATCGTGCTACAGAACACTCTGAGTACCGTCAGTTTAATGTTTAAATTTGTCAATTAAACAAATGTCAGTTTAATGTTTGTATGTTTAAATTCTTTTATTGTTTACAGTAATTCGAAAATTATATCTTCTAACGACTACAAATAAATACAGTGAAAATTTTATAGAACTATTGTATTGATATTGCAGAAATGTTAAGTAATTCAATCCAACTCCTATTCTGCAAATTTTACTCTAATATTCAGAAACTAGTTAGAATATGACCTAACCGAATCTTTGAGGTTTCTGAGATTTACGGAAACATTCTGAAATCAGAAGCCCTCTCCATGCACGTAAATTTCCTAAAAAGCGATTTTACTTATAAACATTATATAATAACTATGCTAATGAGGTAAAGAATTTTTACTTCGTATATGTGCGTAAGAAACGCTTACTTGGATAATATATAATACTTAAATTAATATTGACTGCGGCTTATATAGTATTTTTTCAATGCTGTCATCTTTTACAAAATTATATGAATTATTCTGGGAAAATGCAGTGATACGAAATTCTTTAACTGTCATAAATGTTATTATAGCTTTACAATTTATAAAATATTAAGCCATTTGCTCATTCTCATGCTGAGATTGAATATTAACAGGTACGATTGCTACGTAGTCGTCATTAGTCTTAAAACAAAAAAGTCACTATTTATATGCGGTGTTTTTATTTTAAAAAGAACAGCACTCATGCCTTGTCAACAACAACAGCAATAACTAAAAAGATGAAAGTGACGACAGTTCACTCTTGGTTCTCTGAAAAGGAGAATCTATTTTATATAACTTTTATACAACTTTATATGTATATGTTTTTAAGATGTAAAACCTAGATTCTACTCCGTAAGATTTTGGGGGGAAAATTCAGATTGATCTATTACATTTTTCATACCTATTGTTATACATTTGTATATTATAAGTCTTAGAATATCTCTTTTAAACTTTAAACGCATATTTTAAAGTATATAGTTTAATTAAATTAAAGCATTGACATTTTTGTTCTAACTAAAAAAAATGAAAATTTTAAGTTCAGGGTGTCCATAGTTAAACGACACTATTTTAAAGTTATCTATATAGGAAATTATTCTTCAGAAAGTTATGAAATTTTGTGGAGGACATAATGAAGGGATGGGAATTTGCTTGAGTGAAAAAAATAGTTCAAAATTTCGTCGCCAGAGGGTTTTTTAATGAATTGCCCATCCTGAATACATTTGCGATAGTTTACATATATTATTACAACAAATAATGTTCAACAAAACTTTTTCACGACACATCCTTAGCATTTCCCAAAACATACTGCGGTCAGCCATAGAACAGGCTATCTTACGATTCCAAATGTTAGCTGAAATTGATAGCCATCATGTGGAACAAGATATGTAGTAATAAATTTTTTAAACTATCTTACTAAATGTGTAATTCGTTAAAAATGGCCTATGGTGGCGAAATTTTGAAGTATATTTTTTTCGCTCGAACAAATTCCTATCTTTTCATTATCTTCTTCACAAAATATCACTACTTTCTGAACTATTGTTTCGTCTGTATACAACTTTAAAATAGGGTCGTTTAATTATGGACACACTGTATATTTTATCCGCAATAAAATGTCAAAAAGCTTAGATAATTACATAATCCATTTTTATTTTTCTAACTTCCTATGTTTTTAAAACTGCCTTTCTTCAACTTGTTTAACTGGTCCCCTTCTAATTTTTAAACTGCCACACATATATGTATATATATATACTATATTTAAGCACTTGTTTAAAAAATATTTTCATTTTTATGTAGCATATTAGTCTTTAACGCGAGGCTATTATAAAAGTCTGTGATAATATTCATTACAAACTTATCTCTGAAATGTAAATGTTTTATTTGAATATATTTATTGTGTCATAAATTAGAAATTTCTGTATATTTTGTATTACCAAAGTCGTTGCTAACGAAAGCAAGTCCCAGTGAAAAATAAGTTTTACGATGTCCTTTCCCTTTCGAAAGACAATCACTTTTCCAAAAATCTCGCGTAATGTAAGCACGTATGTAGACAGGAACAGGAAGTTACTAGCATAACACAAATAAAAACTTGATTAAAGCATAAAATATTTACGTTAATGACAAAATAATCTTAACATTTCCCTTTACAGAAAAATAAATATGCGTTATTATATTACAAAAAAATCCCTGACGGCTCGGCCTACAGGCACAGGTAGATTTCGAAGACGCAGAACGTGGGGTGCCTGTTTGTCGGGAATTGCGGAAGAAATGACCTTTTTGCGATGATGCTGCAGTTGGAACAAACTACTTCGAAACGAAACTTGTTTGCAGGCGGAGCCAGCAAGGATTTTTTTTTTTTTTTTTTTTTGCTATAAGAGTTGGTCCTATAAAAAACATGTCAATATAAAAGTTTTAGATAATATTAAGAGGATTTATAGTAAATTTAAGCGGATTTGAAATCTTGGGAATTGACGAAGTTATGAATTTTTTCCTTCTAAAACCCCCCTTCCCCCCTCCTCTTAAGGCAATTTTTAATTATATCAAAAATCTGTCATACATAAATTTTCGGCCCTTCTCCTAGAAGTAATAATAACTTCAAACGGATTCGATACGTATCATAATAAAGAAATTATGAGGATTTTTCTGTTTTCACAAAAAGCCCCCCCATTTCCCCCCCCCTTGGTTCGATTTTGCCCATTAACGAACTTGACCGAGATTTTATGACCCTTGATTTTATGTATCAGTTTGGAAGAGATTTATGCAGAATTTTTCCAGTTATCGTGGTCAGAAAAGTGACATAGATAGATAGATAGATAGATAGATAGATATATAAACTTTTGAACTGGGGGTGGTTTTGGGTTCTGGGAGTCATGATCGGCGTAGATCTGCAAAAATTTTTCAAAATTTCCAACTTAGGTGATAATGTAATAAGTAGTATTTCTTACGAAATCTACCTAAAATCTGTATTGAGTCCACTTTACTTTTCGGATACTGGTTCATAAAGTAAGTGACTTCGTGTTCAGAAAGTAAAAAAAAAAAAACACACACGCATATATACATATATATATTTAAAAATGAAAACACGTGTGAAAAACGAAGGATAAGATATTATAAAAAGCAATGGAATGGACACTGAAGGAATTATACTCAACAGGATGATAAAGCAAAAATTAGAAAAGCAAAATTGTAAAAATTTGAATACCTTATAGTATCTTCAGAAAGGCTTTATAAGAATATTCACAGTAAATATGTGTTATTTCATCAAATATTGTCATCATTGTACCTAAAATCGACAATATTAAGCCCTTAATACCATATATAAATGAAACCACAAAATTAATAACCTACATGGGGTTCAAATAACAAAATAAATAAATATGCAACTTAAATAGAAATTAAATAAATAAACAGTTATTCAAATTAAATAGCAATTAGAACATAAAATAATGTTTAAGACTCACCATAAAAGACAAATTTAGCTGTAGATGTAATGAGGTTGTAAGTACTTGACAATCAGCCAGACATCATTAACACAGAATGAACATTGCAGAGAAAAAGATAATATAAAATAAATTGTGTAGTGCTACATCTATCCCAGAAAACTATAAGTAAAAGCTGAAATTGTAGACAGATTAAATAATAATGCTACTGTTGTCAACTACACTGGCGAGAAAAATTAAAGGAACAACTGTAAAAACTCATCGAACTTGAATAATTTTGCAGATAAGAACATGAATCTTGCACAAAATCTTTATTTTGTCATGCCGGACATATAATCAAAATGCAGAACTGCCTATTTCTACAAAAAATAAATTTACATAAAAACATAGGACTGTGTGATAGAAGAGGGGATAAGGAAATTGTACTGTTACAATATTTGAGAGAATCACAGGAAAAATCAATAAGTTATGTGGTCACTCCTGACCGAAATGCAAGTTTTACAGCGATTTTCCATACTGTGGATTAGATTAACCAGAAGTGCTTGCGGTAACAATGTGTATTCAAGATAAATAGTACTCCGAAGCTCCTGGAGAGTGCTACTTGGGGGTTGCCGAGATGCAAGTCGGCGTACTGGTGCGTCCCACACATGTTCTATCAGATTTAAATCCGGAGAATACACAGGCCACTCCTTTCACTGGATTCCTTCGCCCTCAAGATAATCAGTCACTAGTGCATCACGATGAGGACGCGCATTATCATGCATTATAAGGAAGTTATTACCGATTGCACCCTAAACAACTTAACATGAGATCAAGAACCTAATTTCTGCATATTTCAGCATTTACAGTTGCACTGGTAAAAATGTGTAGGTCAGTGCGGCCATTAGAAACGATACCTGCCCATACCATTTTTCCAGGACCTTCGTATCGATACCTTTCACGACTGTTTGCAGCCTTATCACGTGTGTTTTTCTCCCTCCATATGGTAACACGTCTGAAATCACTCTCCAAAAAAAATCGGAACTCTTCGGTACAGAGAACTCGGCTCCAGTCCGTGGTACCCCAATGATGATGATATCTGCACCACTTTAACCACACGCATTTCGGTGCCGGAGTTAGTGGAATACAAATCATGGGTTTCCTTGTATACAGCCATCTTTTATGCAGCCTGTCACTCACAGTAAATCTGGATAGTCCAATTCCTATTGCTGCAGCGAACTCCCTTGCAATATGACCTGACGTCAATTGCCTGCTTCTTTTAGCAATCGTTGCCAAATAATGGTCCTGACAGTCTGTTGTGGCACGTTTTCGAACTTGACCTGGTTGTATCTGTACCTTACACTTTAAATCTTTAAATGGTTTCCAGATTCTTGACATGGAGCTTTTGGCTATTTTTAAGTCTTTATAGACCCCTGTCAGTGTCTGTCCTGCTTCCATTCTCCCTATAACACGCCATTTTTCCCAATCTATGAAATGTCTTCTGGATAACATAGTCCACCTACTACAAGCGAAAATTTTATGCAACTACACGAAACATTCTTCAAATTAGACTTCAAATCACCCACGTGTACTCCTTTTCAAACGTGCAGAAATAATGGGCTCAAAAATGTCTATATTTTTTGTAGCAAAGGTTAATTCCATCGGACTACGTGATGACGTTAACATTGAGTTACCAACCAATCACCTTTCATTGAAGTTCCCGCAATAAAATGCACATAAAGCACCTTTTTATGGTTGTTCCTTTAATTTTTCTCGCCAGTGTATTATGAATGAAGATAAAATAGAATCAAAAGAAAGAAAAAAAATAGTGACAAAGCAAATAATATTGAAATGGGAGTAAACTAAAAGAAGTAAATAAAATTTGAATATAATAAAGATGAAATGGGAAGACAAGTACAATAATTAGCAATGTATGATGAGACATTGTGTGAGTAAAAGGAAGAAAGTATTATTTATGCTGTAGAAAGGATTTTGTGATGTAAATAAAAGGATTAAATGCATAAAACTTTTTTTTTAAATAAATGTTGTAGCTTTTTTAGCAGTACCGCCACATCCCTCCTTAATGGTTTTTATAGGTGGGGGGGGGGGAGATTTTCTTATTTTGCGATTTTTTGTTAATTTTTTTAAAAATAAGTTTGAATAATTTTTTCAGCAATCCACGCCTTTCCTTTTTAATATATTTTTTTCAATTTTATAATTTCTGTACATATTTAATGCCCTTACTGGTAAAATTAGATTAATGTTTTAATCTTTAATCCATGTAGATATAAAAGCAAGGGGATAATTGTAAGACAAAGCTGTGTGTTTTAAATGCAATAAATTAGGCCTAATGAAATGAGAGGAGCATAAACGTTACATACGATTTCAGTGGTTTAGAAGAATATTTCTGTAAACTGAAATATGTAGACGTGAATGAAAATTAGTAAAATTAATAACATTAAAGGAAAAATCATTATGTTTATCACAGATATTAAACGTTAAAGTGCGGTTAGAAAGAATAAAGATATTAATGTCCATAAAATTAATAATAGACTTATTTAGATGAGTAGTCTAAGTTCAAGATTGGAAGGATATGCTGCAGGTGGAGAGTCAGAATGATTATCATTAAGGGAAAAGATAATTATATCATCTAATATATCTATATATCAAAATATTATTGTTAATATACCTTATTTCATAAAATAGAGATATAAATCTGAAAGCTAATGGAACTAGCTGAGTCTTGTGGAATTCCTTTTGTCTGAAGAAATATAGCGTTATTTTCGAAGATGTAATTATGAAAAAGTAAAAAATTAGTTAAAGTTTTGAAGTAAT
Source organism: Maratus michaelseni (assembly GCA_963931845.1). Lineage (NCBI taxonomy): Eukaryota > Metazoa > Arthropoda > Arachnida > Araneae > Salticidae > Maratus > Maratus michaelseni. The sequence goes on along the minus strand of OZ007591.1, from coordinate 355,986,415 downwards.
CAATATCGATGTTATCAGGTAAATGTAATGATGAGAAATATTCTATAAAATGTGAATTAATAGTAGAGTGTAATATATATATATATATATATATATATAGAGAGAGAGAGAGAGAGAGAGAGAGAGAGACACTGGAATCGGTTGGATTTGAACGCTGGACCTCGCCCCAATAGTTTACACTTATAATTTGTCACATTTCGTTGAGATTTTTTCCTATAGAATTGGTTGAAAAATGGTTTAATAATGAATTAAAAACTTAATATGTCGGTTGATTTGTATATAAACCTATAAAATGTCTAGAAGTTCTTCAGGGGTTTATTATATATTTGCCAAATGGGAGCTCAATCGGTAGTACCGTTTGGGAGTTCACTTACATACACACACACACAAATCGTGATTGCAATACTTCCCTTACATTATGTGTCCAGAAAGCAAAATTGTGCGAATAATAGCCGTCGTTTATCCAAAACCATCAATAGCACTCACCTTTTAACCGTTCACATTAAAAGATTGAAATATATATATATATATGAATCACACTTATGTAGCTTTGGTTATATGGAATTGTATGAGTGTCGCATCAAGAGCTAGTTCTGGATATCTTAGTTGATTATCTTGAGTGTAGTGGCCTCAACTAGATCAATATAATTCCAGAAAAGTGCATCACTTGTAACAACAGCATGTAGAAAGGGAATCCCGTATACACACACAAATCTTATTTACACTACTTACCTTACACAATGTGTCCAGAAAGAAAAAATCGTGAGAATAATAGAGGTCGTGTATCCAAAGCTATCAACAACACTGACCTTTCACATTAAAGATTTTTTTTAAATTTAATCACACGTTTGTAGCTTTGGTTATATGGAATTGCATGAGTGCTGAATCAGGAGCTCATTCTGAATATCTTAGTTTATCATGAGTATAGTGGCATCAACTAGATCGATATTATTCCAGAAAAGTACAACGCTAGTAACAAAAGCATTTAAATTGGGCATTCCGTATACTGTGAAAAAAAGAAGATTATGTTTCCTTTCAGTGTTGAGCGTAGTAACTGAAACATACAATGTGCGTTTCTTACTATATAAAAGACATCTGCCAAAAGATGGAATTGCTAAATGAATGCTAAATATTTACATGTTTTTAATTAAATCAATAAACCTTTTTTGGGAGGCGGCGACGCTTTTCGACGTCCTGCGCGACTCTCTTAGTCACAAAGGCTATGAGAATTAATATTTTAAATAACATAAAAGCTCAAAAATAGATACCGGCTTTTTGACCATTGAAAAAAAACTAATTTTGATTATTATAAAAATACATAAAAAACATTAGCAACTATTACGAATGAATAATGTCATTATTCATGTTATGTAACCTTTTATACTAATTTTCTTTTCTTTCAGTTATTTAGTTAATTAATCTTCCTTTTTTTAAAGTTGTCATTAAATATGAGAACGTTTTGCCAGTAATAACTGCAATTTTAGAGAAAGCTTGTCTCTAAATTTCAAACTGTTACATTTTTAAAATTATTTTTAAAAGTGTTTAAAATCACTTAGTTCTTTTGTAATTGCATTATTTATTTTAACGTGAAACAACTGAAATAATCTGTGAAATTATTAACTGTGAATTTAGTTATTAAATATTTTATTTCTATTTGTTAATAATTTAAAAAAGCTTTCTATTTCTTTATGGGAATAAGATTTAAGAAGAACACAAAAGTAAAAATATATATTTGTTAGTTTTATGGTACTAAATATTTTACAAAATATATCTAGTTATTTTTCTTCATTATAACAAAAAAAAATGTATATAATATTGAATATTATAAAAATAAAAAAGAATGTTTCAATCATAAACAGAATTTCTTTTTATGATATATTTTATGTAAATGTTTACATTTATTTTTAATTATTTAAAGTTTAGAAATTGTTTAATCTTTTGTTATTTAAATGATTGCCATTAAACATCAAGAAATATTGCTAGTAATAACTGCAAGTTCGGAGAAAAGTTCTGTCTACAACTTAAACTGGGAGAATATTTTATTGAAGTACCTTTTTAGAATGTAATTATACGTCACTTTCTTTTTTTTTAAAGTAGCTAGGTATTTTGTAACGTGGGGCGACTACATAAATCTTTGAACTTTTGTAATTAAAACTTAGTTTATGAGTTGTAATTACGGTCTTATTTCTACGATCGTAGTTGTAATTAGTTTAATAATGTTCTAATTTGACATTTAATTTTGATATTTGTATTTCTTCTGAAATTGAATTTTAAATAACGACAACGTATAAATAAAATATTTTCCGGAAATAATTAAACACTATTGCAAATAAAAAAAAATAAAAAAATACAAACACTAAAATAAAAAAGGGTGCTGCCAACTAGTACGTATAATAGATAATATATGAGGCGTGTTCAAATGAAAGTAATTCGAAGCATCGCATACGAACAGTTTTCAATGTATTTTCGTAAAACAAACTCGATAGCGAAGGTGTATGTACCACGCGTACGCATGCACAAGTAGATTTTTGATAACTTCATTCGTAAGGTCGTGGCATTCATTTAAAATGGCTGGTGTGGATGCAACTGCGTCCAAAACGGATCAGCCAGCTGTAATTTAGTTTTTAACACTGGAAGGATGTAAGCCGGTGGATATTAATCGCAGAAGGCTGGCTGTGTCGCCAAGGTGTGTGCCGAGGCACTGGCCCGTAAAAGTGGTAAGTCCTGGAACATCCACCTTACAGTCCAGATCTGTCGCCTTGCGACTATCACATCTTTGAACCGCTGAAAAAAAGTCTAAAGGGTCAACGATTTCACTCCGACGAGTACGTAAAGGCTGCAGTTCTGAACTGGTTCCATGATCACCCGACATCGTTCTTCGCGGACGAAATTCGTAACATTCCTAAGAATTAAGACACTTGCCTAAACGCCATGGATGATTTTTTAAACAAATTTTGTATGCATTTCTTTCATTAAATGTTGTTGTTTCTATCTATGTATCTGCCTCATTTCTGTCCCTACACATATCATTGATACACACCTCGAATAACTTTCATTTGAACACCCATTATATGTATAGATATATGATACAGGATATGTAAGCATCTAAACGGATTTTGAAAATTTTACTTTTTTATTTAATTAATATTTTTTGATTTTATGATTGTCTTTAATCATCATGACATTTCGCTAAGTATTACCTGAAATTTTAAAGAAAGACATTCTATAACTTTTAAAATGTCATAAATTTTTAACTAAGCAATTGTTTCAAAAGTGTTATGAATCACTATTTTTTTTAATTGAGATATAAATAAAACACAGGATTACTACAAAACCCTGTGGAATTATAAGCTAGGAAATTAGTTCCTTTTAACTTTATTTTTCTTTTCACACATTATAAATTAAACATATATTTGTACAGCTTTCTTAAATAATTATTTTAAACAGCATAAAAATTGAAACATATATTTATCATGTTTAATTGACATTACTATACTACAAAAAATTTCATTTATTGTTGAATTTTATAAAAATAAAAATAACAATATAAACTGTTATGTAAAATGAATTTCTTATTATATGTAATATGCATTTATTTTGCATTTTTTAGTTACTTAGTCGATTACTCCATTGTATTTTTAAATGATTGTCTTTAAAGGTAAAAAAAAAATTAACTCTTAATAATTACAATTTCAATAAAAGCCATTCTCTAAACTTTACACTCTCAAATTTTTATTAAAATGTTTATTTTAAAAGGATTTTAAATCATATACTTTTTAAAAGGGCCATACTATTTGTAATTAGAAGACATACAATACTCTATGGGATTATTAATGACAAATACTTTAAATGTTTCACCTTTATACATACATACATATATATATATATATATTTAAATCTCTGCATTTCCAAAATAATATTTTAAGTAACACAAAAGAGAAAAATAATTGCCAAGTTCTATTGAGCATTTAAATCACGCAAAGAAAATCTATATACAATATCATAAAAAATAAAAGAATGTCACCAATTATTATGTAAAATGAAATTCTTGTTACGATATATTTTAACTTCAAAACTAACTTCAACCTTTTATTATTTTAGTTTATTAATTCCTCATTTTTCAATAATTTTCATTAAAGATCAAGGGATTTCACTAGTAATGATTACAATTTGTGAAAGTCGATCGCTCACCTTTAAACTGTCAGATTTTTTTAACGCATTCATTTTTAAAGAGTTTAAAATCACTAAGTTATTTTTTTTTCTTTTAAGTGCCTCATTATTTTTTAACGTGAATCAACTGCAGTACCCTGTGGGATTATAAATCCCAATTTTATTTAGTTTTTATTTACTTTTCTTTTTTCTTTTAATATTTTATAAAATTTGAACCATCTTGTATTCTTCTGAAATTAACATTTTATATAACACAAAATGTTAAAAGTTTTATTGAAAATTATTGCGACTTCAGTGAATTATATTGAGTATTATAAAAACCAAAATAATGTCATGAACTATTATGTAAATGAAATTTCATGTTATGACATATATTGTGTAAGTTTTTACACTTCTTACACGTTTTATTTTTTATTTTTTTAGTTATTTAATCTCTTTTATTTTTAATGGTCTTCATTAAAGGTAAGACAATTGCAGAGTTGCCAAGTCTCCGGCTTTTTGGACATCAGTATTTTAGTAGAGAAAATGTTGTTTTATGTAATCGGAACATTCTGCGATTTAAAAGAACAACATTTTCTGTAAGATAATACTTGTGTTCAAAAAACCGGAGACTTGACAAGTATGCTATTGGGCTTGCTTAAAAAAAGCGTGGCTTCCATCCAATACAGGACATTGCCAGTTATATAATCCCTGATTCCTGATCGGCACGACAGTAACCCCAACCATGGGTACTGAGAGTGGTCGGAACAAGCTCGGTTCCCTGAAAGTTGTCCGTGACATCTTCGCCCCCGGGTTTTTCTGACAATTCAAAAGAACAACCAGGGCCCAGAGACTAATCAGGGGCTCCCTCCTGAGATTTTCTATATCTCCGATCGAGATCGAGGAAATCCTATGAAGGAGACCTCAACTTCTCTTCCAGGGAATGGACAACACAATAAAAACAAAAATGTTAGTAGACACAAAGGATAGATACAAAAAACAGGAAAGTTATTCCAACCTGCGCCACACGTCCAAGTGACTAGGCTGAAAGTGTGGTTGGGTTGGAGAAGGTTAATGAAAGCAAAAAGGTGGTCCGGCCGGACCGTTGAGTCGCCCGAGCCCGTTTGCTCATCCGCACTAGACATGTTCACCAGCTTCCCATGTCCTTAACCAGCAGCTCCCAACAGGTCCAGAGTCTGAAATCAGCTGCCTCCGGCGACCCCCCCCCCCGCCAGGGGACCTGGTTGGTTGGTTGGTTGGTTGATTGGAGTTTTATGGCACAAAATCCCTTTAGGCACATGCTGCGCCAAAAAAAAAGATTAAAATAAGAACGTCCAGTTGAAATATAAAAATGATTTATACTGTGTCATAAAAACAAGATGAATGAAAATAACATTTAAATGAAGAGAGTGATATGGTGATAAATGTATAATTAAAATCATTCAATGAAAATATAACACAATGTCTAAAAGAAAATTAACAGAAGTTTTCACAATTAAAATACAAACGATGTCTAAACTAACAATTGGCAAAATGTTAAAATTTTCGAACAAAAATATATTTAAAATCACGTAGGCTCGAATACCTCAAAAACAGTATTATCATCCTCATTTGTGTCAGAACTGTACGACTCTGAATCCATAGCTTCCTCTGCATAGTGCAGCAACTGTTTTGAATCTTTTTTACTAAGGAACGATGTACCAAAACAGGCTTTCTTGTTTCTTCCCTTCACAGTTCTCCACTGTGAAGAGGCTTGGGTTGAGGTTTTCTTTCTCTCTTTCTGTGCACATGATTTTTTGTTTGCTTTTTGAGTAGGGGAAACAGGTTTTTCTAATTTGTTTGCAGATGAAACGGAAGTTTTTCCTGACTCATGTTCGGTTGACCGTTTAAATTGACGATTATTAGGGTATTCTATTTTCACAGGTTCTGATGATGGTGCCCAAAGTTCTAGATCAGGTATGGCTTTTCTAAAAGTCGGACAGTACACATAAAAGGTTTTCTTCTTTTTAGTGCTGGTTAGTGTCATTTGGTGGTAAAGAGAATTCAGTTTGAGTGCTTATATGTCTTAAGTATTTTGTTTGTTGTTTGAGTAAACAGGAATGGGAAACTCCTACTGATGGTGTTCTGGATTCTACAAGTTTTCGAGCTTCAGGATAAGAAAGTTTTTCAGTGATTTTAACTGTAAGGATTTCTTTTTCACGAGTCCAGTTTGGGAAAGAGCGGGAGTATGCTGTATGGTCACCCTTACAGTTTGTACAACATTCAGGCTTTTCGCATGACTTACCATCGTGCCCGACTTCTGCACAACGTGCGCAGGTAACAGAACCACGACAGGTAGTTGTAGTATGACCATGGCACTTAAAACAACGGAGTGGGTTAGGTATATAAGGTCGGACAGGAGAGCTCAAGTAGGCAGCTTTAATTCTGGTTGGCAAAGTAGGGCTATTGAAAGTCAGAATGATGTGATTTGTGGGAAGCACTTGTCCATTCCGACGGATAGTAATACGGTGTGCATCTATGACATTTTCTTCTTTTAAATTTTGTAGGAGTTCGTCTTTTGTAGAGAGTAAAAGATCTGGTTCTGATATTACACCACGACTTGTGTTTAGAGTTTGATGGGCTTGAACAGAAACAGAAAAATTGCCCATTTCTTTGCAATTTGAGAGAAATTTTGAGTGTTTGTCTGAAGAGACCTCAACAAGTAAATCCCCAGAATGTAGCCTTTTAAGTGAATAACCGTCTCCGAAAACAGATTGAAATGTTTTCCCAGAAAGAAATGGTGAAGTTCTCTTTAAAGATCTATCGGAAAGACTGTAAGTACGATGGATAACAAAAAAGAGAGTGAATGACGTATTCTGCACAATTTGTTGCTCTCCAGATGGGAGAGAGATAGGAGAAGTCGAAGTTTTTCCATCCATATTAAAGTGAAAACTAATTCAGACCCCGGCCGCACCACCCACTACCGAGCCCAACAAGGGGATGCACATTCATGCACCAGTGCTAACCAGGGCCCATAGGCTCACATGACACACCTATTTCAGTTTCCACCCTTAACGAAATGACTAGTATGTGCCTGCTCACTTGATCCCCAGCCAGTGACATACGAGTCAGCTGACCAGCCGATTGATACATACGGGACCAATATGCACCTCCCGTCTACCTGAAGCAGAGGCCAAAGCAGTGTGTTGGTTTCCCTCAACTGCCAGGATCCCCCTTTCCAGGGACACGGGTCGCCACGCACGGCAAACGCGTGGGTGGTTTACAATTCTCCCTAAGTCGATATAAACAGGATGATATCGGCTTATGCAGAATTGCCCTCACCTCAGAGGAGGAAACCACAATGAGAGTGAAACAAAGAAGAAAGATTAGACAAGAGAAAAGAGAGGAAAAAAGAAAAGAGAAAGATCGCTCAGGTGCCCGGGGTTGCGAAGCCCGTGAATACCTAAAGAAGGTATCCCCCTGGGGGGCCAGGGGCCCTGAACACGGCCAAGAGAAGCACTCGTCTTGGCTATGTTCTGGAGTGCCGAAATCAGACCGAGTGAGACTCGGTCTGCTCAATAACATGCTCGGTATGGAATCCCCGGAAGGTACTTAGAGCTGACAAGCTGACCAGCAAAAGCCGACGAACCTAATGCTCTGGAAGTGGGCTACGTCGAACCCCTGCCCTCTCAGGGACCCTGTTTTAGCTCAAACTCAAAAATGAATCCCTGCCGCCACAGCGTACTCGGCTGAGCTCCCGGTCATCCTCAACATTTTTAACATAGCAATTTAATTACAAACTGATCTTAAAATACATAGTTGATCTTACGTAATAAATCACGAAAACAGCCCTCAGCTGCCAGGACATCGGTGGATATTTTTACGGGGTTCCAGCATCTGCCAGTCCACGGGAAATGAATGACATTTCCGATTATGGAAGATTGAAAGCTATTAATACGACCACTTCCGTAATTACGTTGTCATTTATTTCTGTTTGATTTATTGATGATGTGATACCAGAGACAAGTAACCACCATTGTCGCGACAGATGACAGCTTTTTTCATAGTTTTTTTAAGTACTTAATGATTTTTAATCCGAGATATCAGTGGCAGTTTCTTTCAACCAACCTGCGCATACTCATTTCTACAATTTTTTGCGAACATTTTACATCGCCTTATTTAATCGAAATATTTTACTTGAAATTACCCATAAGAAAGGGAATGCCCAGTTTGAAATACGTTTCTATGGCATATCTACGATTTTTTTTAGATTAATAATTACAAACTTTGTGTTCTAATGTTTCATTTGATTTTCCTGATTTTTTTTAACATAGGAATGTATTATAAATTTAAACTGTCTTTCATTTTCTCTGAAAGTACTAATTAAAATAGCACAGAAGAATAAAAAAAATATTTTCCAAGTTCTATTGAACATTTCCGTCCACAAAAAATTAACATTATACAAGTAATAAAAACATATTTTAGGAGTGAAGTAGGAAGTTAATGAAATTCATGAAAAATCTTGTTATGATGTACTGTATGTAAGCGTCCAACCTTATTTTGATTTTTCTTGTTTTTTTAGTTGCTTGATCCTTTCTTTTTTAAGTATTGTCATTAAAGTAAACAAATGCCACTAGTAGTAAAGACGATTTTAGTTAATGTTTTCTGAAATTTTTTTTCTGTTCAAAATCGATAAAATATGATTATATATGGATTTGATACACATAAAGTAAATGCAGTATAACGACCTCTCGACAAAATAAATGCTCTTTCACAACTTGGTTTATGTTTTTGTCTTATTTTCTGGGGGGGGGGGGATTCTGTTCTACATATAATAAGCAATCTTTCAAGCAATAAGCATTGACTTTTAAAAACAAATTTATTTGCAAACATGCATTAAGTGGAGAGTTAAAAAGTTGTCGCTTCAAAAATCTTCAGTGATTCTCCATACGCAAATATTTCTTATCTCAGATAGAAAAAAAATCGTACAAGAATAGAAAATGCAACACAAGCACAAACAATGAAAATTTTCCGAAAGCTGACAAAGCAATTTGTCCCGGAATATATTTTTAAAGCATTTTTCTTTTGAGTTTAACTAAGGATCTTAAAATCATTTGTTTGGTTAGTTTCTTTCTGTTTTCCGAAAATCTTTAAATATTTGGATAGAAAATCAGACTTCCAATCTGCCGTGAAAGTTTTTATTTTCTCAGCAAACATTCTTAAGAAAAATATAGTAAAGGAAAAATGTTAACGAACGAATTACGGCCAGTATATGTCTATTCAATTGGAATATATAGAATTATAAATACATATTTATGTGTAATTATCTTGCGTAATTAGTGCTGGTAATTGACGACTCGCTTATATAAAAATAATGCGGTTTTAATTTGTGTAGTAAGGCATGAATTCTATTTGCAGGACACATACAAATTGTATACAGGTTTTAAAAGGGAAAAGGGACTTCTGCTGAAATTTATCGGCCGTTAATACATCGGCGATATAACAGCTTGGCAGGACCGTATGTCCTCCAAACCGACTCGAAAAGGAATTCTGAAGTGAATTTTAACATTCTCTTCACAGGCTGGAGAAGCAAATCACTCAGTCATCATGTTTATCGTGTGCCAAGTTTTGCTAGCCTTGCTAATTCTCATAGGAAAGTGCTGCACCTTTCCTGTTGCGGACGTTGTTATGGGAATCTCTAACCACATCCCGTTCACATTTATGCATGTATCTATGCATGCTGATGTTACCGGTTCTAACTAAATATACCACCGTATTATATATAGTGAGTGTGCAAAACATAACTTGCTAAATCTTTAATTTAATGTCGTCTAAAAATATTTACTGCCGTCGCTGTATTTAAATACAAGTAATAAACATTCAATTTGTTCAGTACTTAATTTAAACATTCATGCTCTAACTATATTGTAATTCTATAAAAGAAAGTAGTAGTTTGTGCTTGAAAAATATCATCTTAGATAAATTTAGAATCTGTTTAAGGAGAGGTTAGCTTTCATGAAAAACAATCAATTTTTTTTTACATTTCTGGAATTATTAAATATATATATATTCATTAAATATTACGAAATATTTAAGAAGTTATAGTCAATTGAACGCGAGCGTAGACACGCTGAAAAACAGATACACATATCATGTAGGAAAAAAAATTAGACACAATGTCTAAATGTTACAATGAAGTTAGAGAAAAAGAGGCGAAAAACTAAAACCTTTTTTTTTCAAACGGTTACAATTTTACCAAATTTCCTTAAATTTAAGTATATTTTCTAGTGTAATTTAGTTAATGGCATACCATATTCAATGTTTTCTTAAACAGTTGGTGTTATTTGTCTCAGATGACTCTGACAAGCTGTGCACTACACGGCGAAGGAAGATGCAGGCACAGCATTCCAATTATGACATTATCCCCAGTAATTTTAATAGTTTGTTTATAATAAAAATATTTCTTTGTAATAAATTATATGTAATAAGTTTCTAAATTCAGTTTTTGTGTTACTTTATTCTTTCTTTGAAAAGGAAATCCCGAAGTTTACTTACTATTCGGGCTGCTAAACGGCAACCTCCCCTTAAGCGATTAACAGTGACTTTTAAAAGTAAATTTCTTTATAAATAAGCATTAAGTCTATAAAATGAAAATGTACGCTACCATTTTAAATGCAAATATGCACACGTCGAACCAAGTTTTTTAACACATTTTGCAACATTGTTGGTGTTATTGACGAGATTTCTTCTGTTGTGATTTGTTCAAAGTTCGAATTCGATGTTTATCCACATCATGGCACTTCCCGTTGACCGAAATTTATTAACCGTTTTAAAGATGTAGCATTTTGAAGGTATTGGTCTCAATTGAAACTTTAAATGAAATTTTTCTTGCGTTCTTTTTTTTGTAATGATTTAGACATAACGTAATTTTTGTAAAGAAAAACACGTTCTTCCACAGAATCACGATCCATTTTCATTAAAGTCAAAGAATTCATGCAGACTTTTTTTACTGTTGTCATTTATAATCTTACGAAATGAGTTTTAAAAAATAAAAACGTTGAAAGATACAGACGATTTGTTCGAATCATTAAGCTCGAAGCCGCTGGGGTCGTCCGATAAACTCAGAACCCCGAACCCAACCCTTTCAGCATTTGAGGTGTTTAATTTGTTCATTTTTCCTTTAAAATTTGTCCGGTTTCAATTTTCGGATTTTTTTCCCTTTCTATATGGCTAGTGTCTCCGCATAAGGGACTAGCAAGGATCATCATTAGCGTTAAGGTATAAAAAGTTAACAATTAAATAGTTTCTACTTCAAAAAGTTTGAATGTTACAGCAAACGCAATATATTTTTTATCAAATACAGGAAACGTCGTAAAAGGACAATCGTAACAACAGAAATATTAACAATGAAAATCTTTTAAATACTGGAAAAACTGTTTGTTCACAAATATATTTTATTTTTACCTTTAAACTTAACGAAGGATCCCTACATCATTAGTTTAGTTAGTTTGGTTCCGTTTTCTGAAATTCTTTAAGTATATTAAGAGAAAAAAATCAGACTTCTAATCTGACACGAAAACTTTGCTTTTCTCATCAAATATAATTGAAAAGAAGGAAAAAGGAATTAATGAAACTAAAAATCCCAAACAATATATTTATGTTCTGTCGAAATATATTATACAGAATAATAATACATGTCTATATATTTCACAATGTATAACCAAATATACAGTCCTCAAAAAACTAAATGTATCACCATGGTAATATACAGGGTAAAATCAGGGTAATCAAAAACAAAATCACAATCTTTTCCTTCAGATTGTGCTATTGCCAAAAAAACACGGTGAAAGGAATCAACAATACTAATAAAGCTGTTATAGAGTATTTATTGACATAAAAAATTACAAAGCATTTACTTTAAGCAATTCACTAACATATACCACTATATTACAATGAATGACCAAGTTTTAAGCATCTCACTTAGTCAGTATGTTGTCTATCCTATTTGAATACTCTTTGGTTGTGGTTTTGGAGTTGTAATTGGCGTATGTGTGGATGTACGTCTCCATCCATTTTTCACGTTTAGTAATAAATCAAGTGTTTGGTGCCCAATGGCGTGGTTTCAACTATGGTTTTTAAGCAGAAACAAAATCACAAATTTGTCATCAGATTACACTGTACCCTTTGCAACACGGTAAAAATGATCCAAAACACGAAACATGCTGTTATAGATAATTTATTAAGTCAGAAATAGCTACAAAGTAGTTACTTTTAAGAAATTTATTAAGATATAAGTCTAAGTTACTGTGTATTATGTATCTCAATTAATTAATATCTTAGTGATCACGTGGGTTGTAATTACGCATCCTTTAGTTGTGGTTTTCAAGTTAGAATTGGCGACGTGTGGCATTATGGTATAGGATTGCAGAACATAAATGGTATATAACTGTTTGGTTTATATCTTTTGTGTTCATAAGTAAGATATTCGAAATGTGGATATAAATTAATAAACATTAGATACCACATGATGTCTGCATGAGAAGATGCCCAAACTAACCACAATGTATATCAATGAATGTTTCAGTGTGACTTGGAAGGGTCGTGTTTATACAATTCATAAAGGAAGTTTCTCAAAAATTATATAGACACATCAGTCTATCCTATCAAATTGTGTTCATCATTCAATGACACATGTCACTTTGTTGTACATGGGTTATTTCAAGCTTCTACTTATGTATATTAATGTAAATACTGATATTTATTTTTCTAATAAGGCTTTTTGGATATATGGAATCTGACGTCACTATTTTCTTCTGCATTTTTATTGAAAACAATTGACAGTAAATATGTGGTTCTGCGGTCAGTTTTTATGTTTTTACTCTTGACCGGTTTTGCGGTCTTGACTAAACACGTTGTATTAAAAATACATATCTTGTTTATTCTTATCACAATTAAGTTGTTGCCTGCGGGTAAGGTTTTTCTCCTGGTTTGGGTTTCTTGTAGAATAACGTTTTATATAAAACTGTCAATAGTCTTAATTTACAATTCTGGAATTGTAAGACGTACGTATAATTGCACGGGCTTTCAACTTTTGAAGATGATTATTTTCATGTACTTTTTTAAAAATTACGCACATTATGTATTATGGAATATTCTCATTTGTTTTTGAAAATGACTCGAAGTGAGTCGAAACATGTAAAACAGCCTAATAAAAATTATTTTAATTTGTATTATATTGTTAATTTACACCTTTTAGCATTTAAAAGAGATATATTCTTACAAGGTGTTGTAATTTATTATATTGTTAGAAATATGTATATTTGAAACGTCACGTTGTGTGCATTGTGCATATAAAATATAAGTATGCATTTAGGAATAATAAATATATGTAACATGCATGCATACCAGAAGAACCGTCGCTGTTAATCGTGTTAACCATAAAAGTCATCCTGCTAATAAAAGCCACAACGAAAAAATGACATTACTTTGAAGCAATAAATAAGTTGTCCTTCAGCATTTTAAATGCGCCTTTTTTTGTGATGCGTGTAAAAAAAAAATATACGATTTCCTTCACAAAACCGAAAACAAAATGCAATAAATGCATTAAAAAGGCGTAACATTTATTAAATTACCACTTGGTATGGCTTAAAAACCAGCCTTTACTTTATAGATAGTGGACGTTAATTTCAGAAGAGTCGGCTGATAAAACAATGATGATAAAATGCAATTTTAAAATGAAAGCTCATATTTTCAATCATAGAAATTAAATGTACAGTAATTACATAAAAGTAAAGTGCTTTTACTAGTTAGTGCAAGTAATAATTTGAATATACATTTAACATATCCATTTATCTATTTAATATATCCATTAAAACTGATGTCATATTTGGGAGAATTTATTTTATTTTTTGCCTGAAATTGAAATGCTTGTATTATATAGTCGATTTTTTAATTCCAAATGCATTTAAATGTTGCTACTACATCATTTTAATACAGTTATAGTAAAAAAATATATTTTATATCGGAAAAATCTGTATTACCTGCTCAGAATGACGTCAATGTAAAAAAAAGGTGAACATGTGGGTTATTCAGTTTCATACATTTTCCATTTCACACACGACGACACTTTACATGCGGCAGATGGTGGATAGCACTGAACAATAAAATGTTTTACTTTCTGTTGCTTCTCTGCCCTTTATTGGTTGTTTTCAGTTTTCTTCTTAGTCTGTCGATTTTCGTGCTACAGGTACCGTTCCAACGCTTTTTATGGTTTTTCACTATGAAGATCACATTCCAATTAAAAAAAAAATAGGTGTTGCCATTTGAAATTTTCGAAATTTTGTCACTGTATCCGTAACTGTTAGAATTTAACTGTTGTTTTTCACATGATTCTTGAGCGCATACCTCAAAATACTTTAGGCCAGTATTTCATTCAGTTTCTGTGAACGGTATGACAGTTAGGGGCTCATATATAGGGATAGTTTTTTTATAATCACCCTGTATGATTCTTTGATTCCGATAATTCAATTACTCTGAATCATAGAGAATCATTCTGTACTTTAGTGTTAACATTTTAAAGATTTATATAGATTTCTATAAATTAATCGAAATGTAGTAACTGTGCAATGTCCATTATATATATATATATATATATATATATATATATATATGTATGAGCTTTTAGTTTAATACTATTAATTTTTAAGTCGAAACAATTTAAGGTATAAATTAATGGTTTTATAATTTTGAAAAGTTATATAATTTTTAAATTGTAACACATTCAAATTATCAAGGACATTTTCTTAAATATATTTTTTGTAGAATACATAATGAGTATCTTTTCTAAAAAAAAAGTCTTTAAAAAAGAATATATATATATATATATATATATATATATATATATATAAATAAATAAGATTAAATAGCATTTTCCTATATTCTCTGCATATTATTAAACCTAAATATAAGATGTGATGTTAAAAAAAAAGCAAAGAAAACAAGACTAAAATTAACTTTTTTTTTTCTCTTAGCTCCCCGTTCACATTTTTCTATTAATTATTTTATATAGATTAATTAAATCACTTGCATTGCTGCCATAGCATTTTTTTTATCCCTTTGCATATTTTACACTGAGAAAAATGATACTTTCAAATCTGAATAAATCGATGTTTTCATTTTGTTATGAAACTTTTTGTTTCAAATATAACGACTCAATGCTTTCAATTCTTAAATACTCAGCAATACTCACTGACAGCAATACTCACTGACATACTCAAAACTGAGCACATACATGTCAGTTCATACTAATTTTTCAAACATGGACATACTCAAAAATTACTAGAATCAGTTCAAACTCGTTGAAACATGAAAATACTCAAAAATGAGCACATAGAAGTCAGTTCATACTCGCTTTTGAAACAGGGACACACTCAAAAAGGAGCACATGATGTTCTTGAGTGTGTGCATGTTTTCAGAAATGAGTGTATGCATGTTTCAAACTTGCGTAATTTTGATTTGGAGCGATTTTGACTGTGCGACATACTCAGATTTGAGTATTTTTTCCTCAGCTTTGAAAATATCGTTTTTAGAGTGTAGAATCACATTAGTACTTCTTTTTGTATAAAATATTGTATGTGCAAAATTTATTTACCGAGATATCCGAAGTAATTTTAACTTAAATATTTTGCTTGTTGCTTAAGTTCTAACTTATCTCTCTCACATCATATTTATATTATCAATATAAAAAATATAGCACAGACAGAAACTATCAATATGCATCCAACTTCATACATTCTCTGCACGGATTACGTTCTCTTTAAACTGACAAATAGATAAAATTTTAGATTTACTTAAAACAGTGAAGACACGTATCTGAGTACAAGCCACATTTGAAAAATGTAGTGTAGGTGCAATCGTGATCGAGCTGAGTAGAGGCAATGAATTCCAGAAGAATTTCTCCTAAAGCATTAAGGACCACATGATAGACGAGTAATAGCTTTATTCGACAACATATATGAAGAACAACTCCACGTAATTTCACTTCATTAAAACTTGAAACACATTTAGATCTATTGAAGAACAACTACCGACGAACCAATTTGGACAATCCCAGCGACAGCATCTAGTTGACAATAATAATTCGTGTAAAAGTCTCTCTCCGAAGCCAGTGCAACCGTATAAATATTACAAGATGTTGCTCAAGGTTACAGAAGCGCGAAAATGCTAGCCCAACGACAGCAATGATCGATGGGAAACAAGGGGGTAGAAAAGGCGGGGCCTGCTCGCTAATGGTTGAAAAAATGAGGCCAAGAGGGTGTGTACCTGACGTACTGTCAAAACTCTTTCTGTAGACGCGGTATTTTAAAAAGGTAAAAAGCCTTGAGCGGGAAAAACGCGAGGGATTATGGGATGCCGAATGATAATATTAAATAGAAATAAAAAATGGTATTACAAAATGTTCCAAAAGAATAAAAATTCAATGTCTCAAAATAAGAAGAAATTAAGCAGGTGCTTTTTAGAAGCAGTGTTTCATTTAATAGAATAAGGTTTTTACAAATACTTGTAGCTCTTAACAGATTAAGATTTTTAGAATGATAATTAAAAGAATATTTTTATTAAGCTATATGGAATAAAATATAAATTAGATTTGAGAGATATTTTAAAATAGAGGGAAAAATTAGAATTGTAAGAAATTGGAATAAATTAATTAAGGAAAAATGGTGAAATTTTTTTTTATTATTACATATCCCCCCACCCAAAAAGAGGAATGAACTGGTAGATCATATGACCTGCAAGTTCATAGTAGGGAAATGTTACACGGACTTGGATTACAATTTGTCAACTGGAGAAGGTCAAAATAAGTACATTTCCAAAATTTTTCATTAATGCCAAATAACATTAAATTTAATAACTATAAAGCGAAATAGTGGAGTTGTCAATAAAAATACAATTACAAGATATTAATCTTGTTAACAAATGACATAAAAAGGTTTAGAAATATTAAACAAAATAAGAAAACCATTGCAAAAATTTAAAAGAATAGATAACATACTTCAAGAATATCATATTACAAACTTTGTTGCAATTTGCTTGTAGAATTGTTTGCTTAATTTTTTGTTCAGTCCTCTTATGAGTGGTAGTCCATCCAATAAAGTTTTATTGCATACCTCATTAAACTGAACAATTGACAAATTGTAAAAAAAATCCTTCAAACTTTAGACCTTACAGATCTTCCTTATGAAAGTCTATTTTCAGAATTTAAAGTTCATCTGAAATGCTTTATCTTTACTAGCAACAACTCGAAAATAGTAACAGGACTAATATTAACAACAATAAAACACAATAAATAAAATAATACAATAATAATAATAGCAAGAATAATATCAACAATAAAATTTTAAAATAATAATACTTAACAATTAGAATAACAATAATCATAAGTTAATTTCAAATATTGAACTTATGTCTGTCTGAAAACTCTTAAGAGAATTTTTTTTGTCATGGTATAGTCTGGTATAGTTTGTCTGACAAATGGTAATTAATTTAATAAGGTAAGTAGGTAATGTTAGCAGTATAAGATACCTATTAGTTATCGAGTGAGTCCAGAAAATCATTGCATCGATATTTAAACTCATTCTCAAAATTAGACTTTTTACTTTAACAACATCAATTTTACTATTACCATTATTACCTAAATAACTTCCATTACCTTTACTACTTTATTACTTCACTAGTTGACTCGCCCAGCGTTGACGGAGCCCTTGTAATAAACATAAATCTCTTAAAAAACGGAACTCTGGCCACGGTCTACGATGGCTTCGGAACTGTATACCCGGCATGCTCGTACGCTCTAGACAATCTTTTATTTCCCCCTACCACCGCTAGGGGAGCATTCTGTTCTAAACGAAACTCTTTCCGAACGAACTTCTGAGACAGGTCCCCGCTGCCTACGTTACTGTATAGTAGGCGCACTACAAAATTGAGCTGGTTTCGAGAAGATTGGAACATTATTAGCCCGGTTATTGCAATAAGGCACAGTTAGAGAAAATAAACTTGAGTGAGGTGCCGAGGGAAGGGGATGTTCGAGTGTCCTTAAAAAAATGACTAATTAGGAGGCCCACTATGCGTGCATAAAAATTCGTTCGTTTTGTTAAGCTAGGAACTTAATTACAAAGTTGGTTTAAACTCTTATTTGTAAATAGTGGTAACCACTACTCATAAATTTAATTTAATGTTATAAAGGGTGACTATTAAGTTAAATATAATGTTTGGAATCACTTGCGTTGAAATCGCAAAGATAGTTGCTGATATATAGAAACGGGGCATAGTTAGAGAAAAACCTTGAAGGAGGGGGCGGGGGGAGGGTTGTTCAAGTACCCTTCAGCAAATGACTAATTAGGAGGAGCACTATGCATCTTTCGAAATTCGTTCGTTTGCTTAAGCTAGGAACTTAATTACAAATTTGTCTTACCCAAGTATTCGGAAATTGTGGTAACCGCTACTCATAAATTTAGTTTAATGTTATAAAGAGTGACTATTATGTTAATTATAACGTTTGGAATCACTTGCGTTGAAATCGAAAAGATAGTTGTTGAGATATGGAAACGGAGCATAGTTAGAGAAAAGACCTTGAAGGAGGTCCCGGGGGGGGAGGGGATGTTCAAGTGCCCTTCAGCAAATGACTAATTAGGAGGATCACTATGCATCTTTCAAAATTCGTTCGTTCAATTATGCTTTGAATTTAATTCCAAATTTGGCTTAAACTGTTATTCGTAAATAGTGGTAACCGCTACTCATAAATTTAGTTTAATGTTATAAAGGGTGACTATTAAATTAATTATAATTTTTGAAATCACTTGCGTTGAAATAGGAAAGATAGTTGCTGAGATATGGAAACGGAGCAGAGTTAGAGAAAAAACCTTGAAGGACGGGCCGGGAGGGGGGAGGGGGTTGTTCAAGTGGTCTTCAGCAATAACTAATTAGGAAGATCACAATACATCTTTAATGATTGATTCATTTCGTTAAAATAGGAACTTAATTTGAAATTTGGCTTACACTATTATTCGGAAATTCTGATAACTGCTTTCTAGAAATACACCTTGAAGCTCAAATGTAATTAGACCCTTGCCCCTCTTCATTCCCGCAAATATAAAAAAGAATCTGTTAAATAAAGTTTTCTGTATTAACAATCTCCATCATAATAATAAATGCCATGTAAAAAAAAAAAAAAAAAAAAAAAAAACTTAATCCCGACTAATTGTCATGAAGAAAAATGTGCCTGGAAAATATTTCAATCACTGGGACGTATGTGTAATTTGTCATGTACAAGTGGCGCGATAATCGCATGGCTCCTCTACGCTGATAACTTCAATCCATATTGACACTATTTAGTTAGAAATCCTTATTTATGCATCGCTACTCTGGTTTATTTAATTACTTCTGTGAAGAATCGATTCAACCAACCAGTGAACCAACCAACCCAAGAGAATAAAAGCGTATTTTTAATGAGAGTTCTTTGCGCATTTTAATTAATATTTCAGAAAGTAATTAAAATATTACAATTCTGACGCTCAGGTACACCAGGAGAGGGTTTGGACTACCTAAATCTAAATTTACAGACTTCTAGGTGCGCTAAATTTTCCGAGCCATCGCCAATAGACACACACACACACACACAGAGACACACACACACACACACACAGACACACACACAGACACACCACACACACATATATATATATACTATAATCAATTTTTCAGTTATAAGAGAAAGAATTAATAAACATTTCAAGAAACATCAATTCTAAAATTTATATTATTACTATTATTATTACTATTTATTTTGTGTAAATTGTTATTTTATTTTATTTATTCATTTTTCTGAAGTACTTTATTACTTGAACGCATAAATTTAAATAAATTAAAAGTTAAGCTACAAAACAAAAATAAAAGGTATAGAAAAGAAAAAAAAACTTATAAAACAAGAAAAGAAAATTATGCCTCAAGAAAAGATTATGTAACACATTCCAGCCCTTCCATTATACACTAACAAACCTTTGCTCTATAATAGGGTAAATACTATACCTAAATAAACATTTTAGAAAATGCATTTACATTATACAAAAAATAAACGCAATTTAATTCAAGGGATACAACTATGTTTATATAGATACTTACAAGAATGGATTTACCATTACCTTGTAACATTAAAAGATGAGTTGAATTAAATTACGTTTATTTTTGTATAATGTAAATTTATCTGTTAGTGCTTCATCGGTCTCTGTCACCATTGTCTGTTTTTAATCTTTTTTATCGAGTTCATCAATCCCATGTATCCCAAAAGTAGAGTTAGTACGTTAAATCAAAGGAGGTGAAAGAATTTCATCATTTTTTGTAGACCGATCAATCACACGGATTATTCACAAAAAATACATTTGTATTAGAACCTTGAATTTACCAGACTAAAAATATACAAGAATCCTTTTTGTGAGAGATTGATTTCAATTTACCGAAAAGAATGATACACTCTTTAAATATTATAAATTTCACCTAACTAATTTCATTACTTTTTGGTCTCTGTGATAATGAACGCAACAACATAATAAGGAAAAAGATTAGTGATAGTGCCTATTAAAACCTTTAAATTTTTCAGTATAGATGTAATTAAGTAGAATTTATTTCAAGGAAGACCTATTTTTAGAGATATTTAAAACAATAAAACGCCTTGAAGTTTTAGGGAAAGCTTATGCAAATCTTATCCTTATTGTTAGAAACCAGTTTTATTCAGCAGTCTAAAAAAATATTTATAGACTTCTTCAAATCTCTGAAATTTTAGCTCACTAATTCTGTTGTACTTCATGCACTAAGTGTTATGGAACTCAAACGAAACCAAGAAGAAAATGATGATAATAAATGTGAAAGCATAAAAAGAAATAATTCACATAAAAAGCACAGTTCATTTCAAGGAATAGATCCATTCATTTCGAGCTACTCCGATTTATGAGATACTTTAAATAACCAAGCAAAACCTGTACAAAAATCTTTGTTATTAATGTTCTTCACCACACTGTAAAAAATAACCAATGTTTTTTATTTTATGAAAATATACTATAACCACGAAAGAAAATATAATATAATCTTCTGCGTTATCCGAAATTTCGAATAGCGTGTTCCATTGTCTTTTGAACCCCCAGAAACCAATACATTTCCAAAGTTTATAGAATTATTAATAAAAACAAATTATTTTTAGCTGCCCGTATTTTTCAGAAACGTTTCCGAAGGGTTTTTATAGTGTATTAATTAGTGCCTTCAGCCGGGAATACCTATTTTACGAATGCTATCAATTCTCAAGTAAACGTTTTCATGCTCAAAAAAGATGTTTAACAGACAAACATGCAAAATTAACAGCGTTAACAATAACAATAAAATTAAGATTATTTCTTTACTCTTTCATGTATAAATTAACTTATGCGGCTGAAAACGTGTACTTGAGAATGGATGACATTCGAAAAACAGGTATTGCAGGCTGCGGACATTAATTAATACACTATAAAAACCCTTCGGAAACATTTCTGAAAAATACGGGCAGCTAAAAATAATTGTTTTTATGAATTATTCTTTAAACTTTGGAAAAGTATGGGTTTCTGGGGATTCAAAAGACAATGTAACATGCTATTTGAAATTTCGGATAACTCAGAAGATTATATTGTATTTTCGTTCGTGATTATTGTATATTTTCATAAAATAAGAAACATTGGTTATTTTTTACAGTGCAGTCTAGAAAAGGATGATAAACTTCACCATACCACCTAATTTTTTTCTCACACATATTCTTTTTTACTTTACGCGCTGGGTAAGAATTGTGGCAGAGCATTTCAAGACGAAAATTAATCCATTAAATAGTTTAAAAAGTTTCTTTAAAATTTTTACAGGAAAAGTTAAAACCCAAATTTCAATTTAAAAAGTACAAGGGCCTTACTCAAAATAAAACCCGTATAATCCGTTTAACAATAACTAAAGTATTGCAGAGATGGTTAAACAGAGTTACGTTAATCCGTGTGAAATCTGACTAAATTAGATGTGATAGCAGTGTAGTCAAATTCGGTCAGCTACATGATATACATTATCAGAAAAAAATGCCGGATTTTCTCTCACATCTTTAACAATGATGACAATATATTAGTGAACATTTTCACAGACTTACGTTTCTTGATAATAAAACTAGTAAATTTTGTAGATTTTATGGAAATGAGAACCATTCGTATTCAAACAACATAGATCTAGCCACTCCATATATCAAAATGTCATTAATAGCACATTTAATGCAAGTAAAGCAAAATCTGTTTAAGAGTACTGCATTTCTTTTAAGATGAAGCTGTCATTTCGAGATATAAAATATACATTTATTTTTACCATCTGGATTGCTGTTCGGACAAAACAAGAACAAAACATCGAGGAATTTTAAACACCCATTTCTTAGAAATTCAATCTTACATCAGGTTTTATTTTTTATTTCGTAATTCCAAGAATATTTTAAATATTTTACTCAGAATTTTACATAAATTTTTAAACTAGAAAAGTATATCTCGTGACATAGATATACAGAGTTGCCAAGTCTCCGGCTTTTTGAACACCACTAATTTTTTACAGAGAACTGTTTTTCTTTCAAGTCACAGAATGCTGCAATTAAATAAAACAACATTTTTTGTACTAAAATACTGGTATCCAAAAAGCCGGAGACTTGGCAGGTCTGGATATATATAACAATGCTTCGTCGACAATCACAAAAAAACGTTTCCCCACGAAAACAGTTTGTCTCGAAACCTACTCTTATTACAAAAATCTGCCTTAATATTGTTATACTGCGGGAAGAAACAAAAATACAAAACTCAAGATTGTTTTATTTAAAGATCACATCATTATTTGGAATAAAATTGCATACTACGTGCGTAGGCGGTATTTCAAGTAAAGTTTTTAAAATTCGTTGGAAAAATGTTTTGTTACATTTGAAAAAAAATATAAGTAATGGTGGAAGATTTTAAAAAGGAACAGATGTTTTCTGTCTGATCTATTTGATTTTTATACCGACATTTAATCAAACGTAAAAGTCTTAAATTTTACAATAAAATGTCCAATATTCTCATTTCTAAAATATTGCTTTTAAACTTTATTATAAATAAAAAAACATAATACTTACAAATAATGACTAAGACATCATAGTTTTCGTTTATTAGAAAATACATATAAAATAACAAATAAAACATTATCATTATATATATGAATATATTTATATACATATAGGGGTTTTTTTTCATTTCGAATTCCATTTTAATTTCATTTGATATCCAAATTTCAATTTTCTTACACTATATGGCATATTATATCATTATTATATACATATTTATTTCTAAACTAGCTGTTACCCGTGACTTCGTTCACGCAACATTAAAAGAAGAATAAATACATTAATTAAGCAAAATATTTCACTCCCGATAATTAAAAACGCTAATATTTATCTAACTATTTATCACATATCATAGGAGACAATACGGTATTTTTTGTTATAGGGACCTTCACATAACTCAGTCTCAAAAAAGTGAAATTTTGTGCCAAATAATCGCGAAAATGAAATTGCAACCAATGCAAAAAGGAGGGCCAAATAAAATCGTGGAAATAGACGAATTGGGTAAAAACAAATGTCAATTTTACCTGGTAGACAATTTTTTTAACGCCTTTGTGAAACGTTTTAACAGCCATCCTTCAAAAAACATTAATTGGAAATAGTATATGCTGTCTCTTTAAATTCAATTCTGCCTCCTTGGTTTAATGTATAGCTGAAACAAATCTTGTTTTCTAAATGACAGTATGTTGAAAGGCAATTTTCGCTCTCCAGAATAAATTGATTCATGAAGTTCGAATATGTGAACATATGTTTTTATTTTTCGGATAATTTTACTGAAATCAAGATTTTTTTTTCACCATCTATTCAAAGTGAAAATAAATTCTGTTTTTCAGTTTTAATGAGAAAATGGTGTAAAAATATACTGATCTGCTTTATTTCTCCTTTTTTATACACAAATATGGAGTAATTTACTTTCCGTTTTAATAGAAACTTCGTTAAAAATTTACAAAAAAAAATTCTTGGCATTTAATTTAATTTTTTAAATTCTGAGAGCTTGTGTGACATCCTCGGATCAATGATAACCGGTATTACGTAAATCGCGTTGCGTTCGATAGTCTAGGAGTAGTTGCGAAATACAAACACACGGTCAGATTTTAATATGATAGATTCGTGTTCATTTTCCTTTTCTTAAAATTATGATGTGATTTTTAGCAGAAAACTGTCATCTGTATATAACGGATACTCATGCTTAATAATCAGTATAGGTAAAAAAAAAAAAAAAAAAAAAAAATCGTTATAAATATGGCGTGAAATTCCTCTACTTTTTATACTTACTGATCCTTGTATTATTAATGTAAGGAATTGATTCACACTCCTTTTAAAACATAGTGGAAAATTTCCGTTTTATTTCAAATATGACGTCTCTTTTTCTCCAGAGAAATCCCATTTTGATGACATAATTCTTGTTAATTTTCTTTTCCAGGCAATTAATTTCAATATTGGCATAGGAGAAATTATGTTACTTTAACGAAATTATATTAAATCTTATGTCTTATCAACAAAACTGGAACTATTAACATTCGTCCTTTTTTTTTTAGGTAATCGAGTATTTCTTTTAGTTTTAAGAATGAAAATAGCTATTTCTCGCAATCCATGACATCATTTTCGACATAGATAATTTTGCGGAGCATATTATTGACATTTGCTAACCATTTTATTTTGAAACTTCTTTTTACTTTTTTAAAATTTAAATAAAAAATACGATATAGTTATATTAGGCGTGCGCAGACGGTAAAACGCCAAGTAGGGTTACCATACAAAAGAAAAAAAGTGAAGAAAAAACCCAAGATCATTTTATTTCACCAATCAAAGCCTATCCGCTTTATTTGAGAAATATGACGTCATATTCACCTGTTTCCAATGGTTACGCATATTGAAACCTTGTATTATTATAAAAACTAAAAAAAATACGTTTTATTTCTAATAATATTATTTAATCTTCTTTTTAATTCTTTAATTTTTTTATTTCATTTTCATTTTTCACGTGAAAAATTTTCAATTGAAACTAAATTGTTGAGTAAAAATTATTATTCCGGCTTTTGAATTAGTTTTGGCAACGATAAAGTATTAGCAACGGTAAAGTAAATTTAACCATTTTAAAATATTATACGGTAAAATGTCCATTTATTCTCTATAAAAATAACAAAATTTTGAATTATTAAGAAAAATATTTGAATAAAATAAACAAAAACCAGTCTATGTTCATTTGATGGTTATAATCAATATATATGCAAAAAATACAGGATCATTAAATACTCCATTTTGACGCTGGCTTCAGCCTAACATTTGCACACAATCAGATTTATAATATTATTAGGATTTTCTTTAAAACTTTCAGTATTTTTGGCTGCGTGCCATCACTGAAATGGGTCAATGGTAATTTGATATTTGCACTTGTTAATTTTTTGCATTAACTTATTTGTATTCTCTATACACTTTATGATTACCTATCTTTAAACAGGAGTTTAGGTTAGATTTGATGCAAGAACTTGTTTCATGTATTTTGAAATTCAAAGGTATTACAATTATATATATTTATATGAATATATTTATATTTATATAATATAACATGTGTATGAATTTGTATGTGCACACGCTGAAAATGGGTGTATATAAAAGAATATACTTTTCTACAAAGAATTTCTACAATGAATTTGTTGTTATAGGCAATAACTTCGTAAAATTATGTGGGTCCAAAGCTAAAGATATTGTAAAAGGTTTCTTACTGAATGATTGACTCAGTAAGCTAAAGATTTTGTAAAATGTTTCTTACTGAATGATTGGCTCAGATAAATTTTCCAGTATAAATGTATAAGAACTTTTTGTGTGATACCTTTTTTAGGTAATTAACCCTTTCCGGCACAGTGGTCCCACTCCGGGCACACCTAATTTTAATTCCAAGCTTGCATTTGACACCAAGAATATTTAATAAAATTTTGTTTCTACGATGAAAGCCTAAAATAAGGAGTTCTTATTTTCTAAAAAAAGTCGTTTTTAAATTCCGATGTCAGTCAGTAATTTCTCATTTTACGAACAGACTTTCTCTGAACCGGAAAGAGTTAAAAGTTGTATGAGCTCAGGTTCCTGAGTGATATTTTTCCTTTTTTCGACATTCTCTCTTTTGTCTTGTCTGATCTGTTTGGTTTAGTCTGTCTATGATATCCTCTGCGGAGGGAAGGATGATTCAACATATCCCGATATAAACTTGCCTATATCGACTTATACAAAATAGAACTCGTCTACTTAATTGACGTGCATGGCAAATCGTATCCCTGAAAAGAGGATTCTCGGAGAAAACAAGTGCTTTGGTGCATTAGGAAGATGAGGGGTGAATATTGGTCCCGTATGCATCAATCGGCTGGTCCGGTTACTGGCTAGGAATCTAGCAAGCGGTCTCTTACTACTCATTTTATTAGCAGTGAAGGCTAATATAAAAGTATCTTGTGAGCTTATTGGACCATTTTAGCATTAATGCACGAATGTGAATCGCCATCTTCGGCTCGGTCGTGGGTATTGAGGCATGAACCTGATTTTCTCTTATTTCGTAAGATGGATTATTTTGACGGAAAACATTTCACTAATTCTACGAAAGGAACAATCTGCATAGCCCATTCTGTTTCGTTTATTTTTTGTAAAATTATTAAATGCACCTGGTACATCACATCATGCAACTACCTCTACATCCACTTCACCATTTCGTAAGTCAAAATCATTCGAAAGTTACTTATGTATTGTTCAATCTTTAAACATACTGAGATCTGGGGACCTTTGTGTTGAGGTCTTAAGTGCAGCACAAAGACAAATTATTTTGATATCCCGGAAGATTGAAACGTTTAATGTAGAAGATCAGCATTACAATTCTTTGAATTCAGCACTTTTTGCCCTTATCCCTCGTGTAGAAATATATAAAAACCAATTGAACAACATTTTTGAGCTGTTCGTGACATTAGAATGCATTGAATCTTAAATCGGCTCCTTACAAAGCGCATAGACTCGACTTTTTATTCACAATCTTTGCCTTTCAATATCACAGCAGATTATCTCAAATGTAAGGTTATGCCATATGTACGATGTCTATTAATATGTTTTAAATCCTAGAGGAACGATCACACCAACATATCGTGTCGTTCATCTTTTACCTGTGCACAATGCGGTAATGTTGGTCATGGTAGCAATAACTGTAACGTCCCTTCCAAATGTTTCAAACATAATGGGCAGTATCTATGTATTTTAGAATATGTTACAGGTGGATATTTGAAGGAGAAGTACGAAAAGTCAAAATGACTTAAAATATATCACATCCTAATTCCCGTAAAATTGTTGATAAACGTAATCCTCTGTAGCCTCCAAGTCAATAAAATCCATTGCAACCTATACACCAGCATCTCAAGCATCTCAAAAAACCTGAAAACAATGCTTCAAAAGTTATCTTACTTTCTGATAAAACAGAACTACCTTAGAAGCAGCTCTTCAAAAACAAATCCCAATCATTGTACGTTACTCAGCAACTGAATATTTCTCCAATCCAGAAAGAAATTTTTAAGAAAATGCAAAAACTTGTATGAAAGGCACAAAAAAAAGGATCTGTTTCTGAATGCTCAGACAATGATAATTTAGTTCATATGGACATTACACCAGATTTAGATGATAAACATCGGACAAAAACTTCCCTACCGAAAAAAAAAACAAAATCGCTTATTAATCCTGTTATTTCTGTACTAATTAACTTTTTCATTACTTCTAGTATATCCGAGAAAAAAGCAAACTCATTAAACCGATCTCAAAGTATGATAAAATTAATTTAAAATGTCCACTTACAAAGAAAATCAGAAAAATCTTGATCTGTCATGTTTGAACTTCACAATCATCAATTAATATTTCGCCAAATACCCCAAATACTAATAAATCATTTTTTTGCAGTTTAAATTCTCTGCTTGGAAATCTTCATCCCTGTGTTCGTCGCATGAACACCGTAATTTGTGAGCTACTCATTTTTGCCATTTAAAAATGGAAATCTCAGGTCTGAAATCCTCAATTAAGCTTTCATATCCTTTAAAATATGTAAAATACATTAAGGAACTTTCCGAACATAAAAAATTTTAATGCAGAATTTCATTTGTTGCAGTATTCTAAAGATACTCTTCTTTAAGACATAACTTATAGTAAGCATACCGAGATTATTCATACTCTGGCCACAGAAGCTTGTGGTGGGAAATCTGACAATTCCGACGACAGTGAAGTACAAGATAAATATATCATCTGAATTTAGAAATACTGATACAGACACTTCAGAGTAAGTTGCGTGTTTTTTGCTACATGTTACATTTTTCCAAAATTTAAGATATTCTCTTTTTATATATTTCTACAACTAATTGTGAGTTACTAAATAAAATATTCATCAGCCACTATGCAAACCTGGATTTGTGCCACTAGAGACAGTGCTAGCAAAAAACAAACTTTCAAGATTAATAAAGTACGTCATTTTTTGTAAAAGTATAATAGAAATAATTATTTTCATGTAGAGTGTAATCAAGATTTTATTAACCAGTTATAAATGCATTCAATTTAGCTCTATATCCATACTAATAAAAGAAAGTTTCGCTCTGTGTGTGTGTGTGTGTGTGTGTGTGTGTGTGTGTGTGTGTGTGTGTGTGTGTGTGCGTGTGTGTGTGAGTGTTTGTTTGTTAGTCTGTCTGTCTGTCAGCAATGGCTAGCAAAATCTAGCCCACCTAGAAGCCTGAAAATTTAGATTTAGGTATTACAAACCCTCTTCTGGTGCACCTGAACGTCAGAATTTTAATATTTTAATTACTTACTAAAATATTAATTAAAATACATAAAGAAATTTCATCAAAAATACTCTTTTTTTTCTTCGGTTGGTTGGTTGTATAGAATATTCACAGAAGACACTAAATAAACCAAAGTAACGATGTATAGATAAGGACTTATAACGAAATAGTTTCAATATGGATTGCAGTTACCGGCGTACAGCCAAGCTTATGTAGCGCCACCTATTCACGGCAAAATACACAGACGACATCTGTTTCAAACATTTTCTTGGCACGTTTTTCTTCAAGATAATTAGCTGGTTTTAAGTTTTTTTTTTTTTTTTAAACAGAACATATATTATTATGATAGACACTATTAATACAGAAAACTTTATTTAACAGATTGATTTGATAAACGTAATCCTCTGTAGCCTCCAAGTCAATAAAATCCATTGCAACCTATACACCAGCATCTCAAGCATCTCAAAAAACCTGAAAACAATGCTTCAAAAGTTATCTTACTTTCTGATAAAACAGAACTACCTTAGAAGCAGCTCTTCAAAAACAAATCCCAATCATTGTACGTTACTCAGCAACTGAATATTTCTCCAATCCAGAAAGAAATTTTTAAGAAAATGCAAAAACTTGTATGAAAGGCACAAAAAAAAGGATCTGTTTCTGAATGCTCAGACAATGATAATTTAGTTCATATGGACATTACACCAGATTTAGATGATAAACATCGGACAAAAACTTCCCTACCGAAAAAAAAAAAACAAAATCGCTTATTAATCCTGTTATCTCTGTACTAATTAACTTTTTCATTACTTCTAGTATATCCGAGAAAAAAGCAAACTCATTAAACCGATCTCAAAGTATGATAAAATTAATTTAAAATGTCCACTTACGAAGAAAATCAGAAAAATCTTGATCTGTCATGTTTGAACTTCACAATCATTAATCAATATTTCGCCAAATACCCCAAATACTAATAAATCATTTTTTTGCAGTTTAAATTCTCTGCTTGGAAATCTTCATCCCTGTGTTCGTCGCATGAACACCGTAATTTGTGAGCTACTCATTTTTGCCATTTAAAAATGGAAATCTCAGGTCTGAAATCCTCAATTAAGCTTTCATATCCTTTAAAATATGTAAAATACATTAAGGAACTTTCCGAACATAAAAAATTTTAATGCAGAATTTCATTTGTTGCAGTATTCTAAAGATACTCTTCTTTAAGACATAACTTATAGTAAGCATACCGAGATTATTCATACTCTGGCCACAGAAGCTTGTGGTGGGAAATCTGACAATTCCGACGACAGTGAAGTACTAAAGATAAATATATCATCTGAATTTAGAAATACTGATACAGACACTTCAGAGTAAGTTGCGTGTTTTTTGCTACATGTTACATTTTTCCAAAATGTAAGATATTCTCTTTTTATATATTTCTACAACTAATTGTGAGTTACTAAATAAAATATTCATCAGCCACTATGCAAACCTGGATTTGTGCCACTAGAGACAGTGCTAGCAAAAAACAAACTTTCAAGATTAATAAAGTACGTCATTTTTTGTAAAAGTATAATAGAAATAATTATTTTCATGTAGAGTGTAATCAAGATTTTATTAACCAGTTATAAATGCATTCAATTTAGCTCTATATCCATACTAATAAAAGAAAGTTTCGCTCTGTGTGTGTGTGTGTGTGTGTGTGTGTGTGTGTGTGTGTGTGTGTGTGTGTGTGTGTGTGTGTGTGTGTGTGTGTGTGTGCGTGTGTGTGTGAGTGTTTGTTTGTTAGTCTGTCTGTCTGTCAGCAATGGCTAGCAAAATCTAGCCCACCTAGAAGCCTGAAAATTTAGATTTAGGTATTACAAACCCTCTTCTGGTGCACCTGAACGTCAGAATTTTAATATTTTAATTACTTACTAAAATATTAATTAAAATACATAAAGAAATTTCATCAAAAATACTCTTTTTTTTCTTCGGTTGGTTGGTTGTATAGAATATTCACAGAAGACACTAAATAAACCAAAGTAACGATGTATAGATAAGGACTTATAACGAAATAGTTTCAATATGGATTGCAGTTACCGGCGTACAGCCAAGCTTATGTAGCGCCACCTATTCACGGCAAAATACACAGACGACATCTGTTTCAAACATTTTCTTGGCACGTTTTTCTTCAAGATAATTAGCTGGTTTTAAGTTTTTTTTTTTTTTTTAAACAGAACATATATTATTATGATAGACACTATTAATACAGAAAACTTTATTTAACAGATTATTTTTTATATTTGAGTTGATGGAGAGGGGTAAGGGCTAATTACATTTAACATTTTTAGCTTGAACCGTAGTGTTTAATTGATGTTTTATATACAGAATACCGCTATTTTAAATCTCAGCTAATAATGTTCGGAAAGTCTTCATTTAGTTCCATTTTTACGTTATCTTAAAAATCAGCATTCATAGCTTCAAGATGTATTTCTAGAAAGCAGTTACCAGTATTTCCGAATAATAGTCTAGGCCAAATTTGTAATTAAGTTCCTAGCTTAACCAAATGAACAAATTTGTAAAAATGCATAGTGGTCCTACTAATTGGTGATTTCCTGAACGGCACTTGAACATCCCCTCCCCCCGGTCTCCTCCTTCAAAATTTTTTTCTCTAACTAAGCCTCGTTTCCATATCTCTGCAACTATCTTTCCGATTTCAACTCAAGTGATTCCAAACATTATAATTACCTTAATATTCACCGTTTATAACATTAAACTAAATATACGAGTAGCGGTTGCCACTATTTCTGAATAATAGTTTAAGCCAAATTTGTAATTAAGTTCCTAGCCTAAGCAAACGAATGAATTTTTAAAGATGCATCGTGGTCCTCCTAATTAGTCACTTTCTGAAGGCACTTGAACATCCCCTCCTCCCCGGCCCCTCTCTCAAGGTTATTTTCTCTAACTGTGCCTTATTTGAATAACTCGGTTTATAATGTTCTCATCTTCATGAAACAATTTTGTAGCAGGCGCACTATACAGTACCATAGGCAGTGGGGACCTGTCTCAAAGGTTCTTTCCGAAAGAGGTTTGTTTAAAACTGAAAACTGAAGGGGGGGGAGTAAAAGTTTTTCCGGATCATATGAGCATGCCCAACATACAATGTGGAAACAATCGGAGACCGTGGCCAGAGTTTCGTTTTTTTAGAGATTTAAGTTTATTACACGGGCTACGCCGGTCGGGTATAGCTAGTATTATATATAATATATTTAATTTCTTTACTTTTACTTCTCTAATATTTTTCAATTACAGATTCTATTGATTATATGGGATTAATTTTAACTTATTTTTTGTCTATACTTAATGAAGATAATGTCGATAATGAAGTCCAAAAAAAATGTATGACAGTTTGATTTTGACATCTTTGAAAATTATATTTACTCATAGAAAGAACCCAAGCTCAATAAATCTTTAAAACATTGTAAGATTATTATATTTTAGTTACTGTCACTTTCTTGGTCAAAAGTATTGGATAACTTTTTGACATATATATGACTCGAAAAAAAGGTCAGAGATGATTAAACTTTAAAAACTTTGTGAAATGATCTTTCAATATATAAGGCAAGCGACAGGAACACCGAAAGATAAATGTGATTTTATATATTTTCAGATAATAAAAATAAAGATGAAATGTAATTTCAATAACGTAAAAAAACGAAAATTATATAATATGTGAAGCAATAGCAGGCAGACATTTGTGCATGGTCAAGTGCGACATTTCCCGGAATGCCATATTTTTGGAAGCCCAAAATTCAGTTACATTTTTTTAATACAGTAATACAGTTGTTCTCAGTAAAAAAGTTGTAATACCTTTTTTACTTTCTAATTTATTTTAAAACATCAGTTTTTTAGATAGATTTCATAAGAAATACTACCTATTACATTCTCCCCTATGTTAGAATTTCTGAAATTTTTTTGCAGATCTACGCCGATCATGACACCAAGAACCAAACACTACCCCCAGTTCATAACTTTTTCTATCTATCAATCTATATATATATCACTTATTTATGGACAAGATAACTCCCATAATTCTGCACAAATCTCTTCCAAAGTGATACAGAAAATCAAGGGGCAGAAAATCTCGTTCAAGTACATTAATTGAGAAAAAACATAACGTCTTAATTATGATACATATCGATTGCAATTATTTTAAACATTCGCGTTGGCAGAAAAAAAAAAATTCATTTCAACAATTTTCAAAAATCATCCGTGAGGCATAGATTATGAAACTTTTTCGAACACATTCAGAACACTGTAACGAAACTTTACCTTTTAAAAAAGGAAAAATCTATGAGTAAGTAAAAAAATTAGAAAACCCATAAAAAATTTGAAAACCCAATTTAATCAATTAGAGTTTGAAAAATTCCGAATTATTTTGTGTGATCCTGTATATGATGTATAGATTTTTATATATACTATATATGGTGTAAGGGAATTCATGGTCAGAAATGTAAGGAGTGATAATACATCTCAACAAAAGCAAATTTTGTATAGTAAACGAGGGTCGCAATACACTTATTAAATCAATAATAGAGGGTGTCTCACACAAAGCTGAATCCATATTTTAGTTGATACCTGTAACAATAATAAAAATATTTTAGCAAAATCGTCACAACAATAGCTTTGTCTTCTGTGAAATGACGTTAAGTCAAGGGAATTGTTGTAATTTCATCCCAATTCGATCAGTGACATCATATGGGTTGTCAGTTACCTTCCGAGTTTTAAAGTGTCTATCTCAGTGTTAGTTGGACATGGAGGATATCCGTTTCTATTACTTTATGCATTTTTACCTCACAGGCTATCGAATCCTGAAAGCTAATGTATCCGCAGTTTCTGTATGTATGTATGTACGTATGTGGGATTAGTTTCGGGGGTTCATTGGTAAAGTATAAAGGGAAAGAACGATATAATGACATACATCAATTTGCAATTTCACTGAATCATTTGGAATTTCTACTGCACTGCACAATATCAAAATTTACATGTATGACAAACATCTGAACCTATGAATGTTTAAAATATAATAACAATTTCTAGAATTGTGAGTGTGTAAATCGAGAATAACAGATCATCCTAAGAACATCAAATCGTGCTTGTACTGAAACAAAAAATGCTGTTTTTGCTGAAACTTCGAAAGTTTGCTAAAACGTCAATATAAAGACTGACCTCTAAAAATATTCAAATGATTTCTATATAAATTGAAAGAAAAAGCGATTTATAATCGAATAGCTATTTTCGTTTTTTCTTTGCGACAATTTGACAATTAAAATGTATGAGGTTTTAACCTCATACATTTTAACCCATCATTAACCCTCTTTTTAACACACACACACTGTATCACAACCTCACTATTTAAGTAATATTTATGTATGTCGATTACGATAACTGTTTATAATAATCCTCCATCGTTTATATTAGACACTTCACGGTCCTGAAATACAGTACAATTATTTTATTACCGTTATTGTTTATCGTCATTAATTTTATGTAACATATACCAATGTGGTACTATTTTGAAAAAGTGGCAGAAAAATAATGAAATATTGTCAGCTTTTCCATTCCTTCGGCAACGATTTTCACGTGAATCGAAGCAGCAGAGAAGCATGAACCCCCAAGGAAATCGTGGAGGCCTTGCACAGGGGGTTAGATTGTAATACATTTACAAAATGACCTTTTGGCAAGTGTTAAAAATTACTTGTTGGTTATAATGTTTCTTAATTTTTTTATTGTTCTCGTTTATGTTTCTTCTTCGAATGCGATACTTTTTCTTACGTCCTGATACGCACGTCAGATTTTCATCAAGATACACCAAAGAAAGCTGCTATATATAAAAGTAAATAAATTGAGTATTCAGATTACAAATCTTCAGAAACGCATTCAATATCTGCGTTAATAATATTGCCAAACATATTTGAAGAAAAGAACAGAAAATTTCGACAAGAAATATCCTAGTAACAGACCCACAAAAACACTGCTCATGTAACATTAATGTAAATATTGTTCAATGCAAATGAAGTGACACTATTTTAATCAGTTATAATTTATGAAGTCGCAGCATTGCAATCTGATTTTCAAGTGTTACAAAGGAATTTACCTTTAGCTGTACCAAACCATAAACCTTGATAATTTCAAACTAATTGAAAAGATTTCTAGTTTTCGAATGTATAAGTTACATAAAAATGTATATGTGCTGTAAAAAATGGTGTTTGTACTGAAACATTGAAAGATTGCTAAAACGTCAGTATAAAGACTGACCTCTAAAATTATTCAAATGATTTCTATATAAATTGAAAGAAAAAGCGATTTATAATCGAATAGCTATTTTCGTTTTATCTTTGCGATATTTGACAATTAAAATGTATGAGGTGTATCTCATTTTAACACACACACACTGTATGTTAACCTCACTATTTAAGTAATATTTATGTACAGGGTTGTTATAATTAAAGTTCGCCTATTCAGAAGGCTCTAGAGCCGGTTCAATGGCTCCAAACTAAACAAAATTTCACTAGTACGTAGTTGAAGAGATGCGCTCTGCAAAAATCGAAAAAAAAATCGTTACAATTTTTGTCAATAAATGGCGTTCCGCCAATATTTAAGCCGATATTTGCAGATTCCTTTATTTTGTAAAAAACAAAATACAAGAAATTTTATTTCACTGTTGGTAAAAGTAAACTTTTTCAGCTTCGTTATATCAATTTCGTTCAATCCAGATGAAACACACAAAATCACAAAATTTCACCCAACGCTTGATAAAGATCACATTTTATTCAAGTTTTCAACGAACGACGTCAAAGTGACGTCGCAACTTCGAAAACTTGAAATACCCTTTTAACCACCTGACGATTTAAAACTTGCTGATAAAGTGTGTCTGTGATTTCTTTGACACTGGAACAGTTGCTTGTTTCTGAAAAGCATTTGAATCTACGCTTTGTGGAGAATGGTAACTTTGAAAGAAAATACACTTCTTGTAAAGTTATTTTACTAAAATAACAGCAACGCAGCTGCAGCTCTTCGAGAATTCCAGAAACGAAAAGATGTTAGACGTGGACCAATGTCGGATCGTGGAGTTCACAAAATGATTAAAAAGTTCGAGGAAACAGGAAAACTCGACATTCTTTCTGGCAGAGGACGAAAAAAGGTAGACATTTCCAGCATTGAAGATATTACTACTGCTGCCGTGGATTTAGCAAGCCAGTCATCATTTGGTAATGCAAGTGTGCCAGCTATTGCGAATAAAGTCGATATGCCGATTTCCACTGTGAGAAAAGTGATTCGTCAAATTTTGCGCTAATATCCATACACGATTCAGAGTGTGCAACAACTAATACAGGGTGATACCGAAAGTCGGCTATCATTTTCACTACATTTTCTTGCACGAATGAATGTGGACAATTCTTGGCCCTGGAATATTCTATTGAGTGATGAAGCGCATTTTTATTTAAACGGAGAAGTGAACACACACAACTGTCGAATTTGGGCGAAAGAGAATCTTAATGTTGTCCAAGAAGTTCCATTGCATGCACCTAAAGTGACGATGTGGTGCGGTTTCACAGCTACGTTTATGATAGGGCCATATTTTTCTGAGGAACTAACATCCACAGGACCCATTACATGTTCCGTAAATGGCAGAAGGTATCTCAATATGTTGTCAAATTTTCTGATTCCCGAGCTGCAACAGCGAGGCTGCCTTCAAAATATCGTGTTTATGCAAGACAATGCACCGCCGCACATTACTAGAGCAGTTCGGATTTTCTTAACAAGCCATTTTACAGAAGTTATTTTCAAACAGTCTGGCCACCACGATCGCCTGATCTAAAACCATGCGATTTTTGGTTGTGGGGATTTTTAAAGATTCTGTATCTAAAGACAGATGTCAGACAATCTCTGATCTGAAAGGCAGTATTAGACTTCATATTCGCTCAATTTCACAGGACAGCTTACGCAATGCTGTAGAAAGTACAGTTCTGAGAATGGAATTCGTTATTGAAAATGGTGGAGGATTCATTGAACATGCGTAATGTTATTCTTCGTTATTTTCTCGCTGCCGAGCGACAAGTTTTATTTTTGTTGATGCAGATTACATCACGTGAAATTATATTCATTTTTCTGTATTGTTTGGAGTCATAGGTCAGGCTCTAGAGATCTCTGATTAGGTGAACTTTAATTTTAACAATTCGCAGTTTCTCGAAGTTTGTTAAAACTTATAAATTTGTGTGCTTCATCTGCATTGACTGAAATTGATATAATGAATCTGCAAACATCGCCTTAAATATTGGCGCAGCGCCACGTACTGACGAAAAATGTAACTAATTTTTTTTTCAATTTTCGCAGAGCGCATCTCTTCAATTACGTACTAGTGAAATTTTGTTTCGTTTGGAGCCATAGAACCGGCTCTAGAGCCTTCTGAATAGGCAAACTTTAATTATAACAACCCTGTATGTCGATTACAATAACTGTTTATAATAATCCTCCGTCGTTTATATTTCACACTTCACGGTCCTGAAATACGGTACAATTATCTTATTAGCGTTATTGTTTATCGTCGTTAATTTTATGTAAAAATATACCAATGAGGTATTATTTTGAAATTGTGGTAGAAAAATAATAAAAGTATTGTCATATTTTCCATCTCTTCGTCCGCGATTTTCACGTGAATTTTAGCAACAGAGAAACAGGAAACCCCAAGGAAATCGTGGAGGCCTTACAGCAGGGTTAGATTGTAATACATTTATAAAATGACCTATTGGAGTGTGTGAAAAATTACTTGTTGGTTATAATGTTTCTTAATTTTTTATTGTTATCGGTTATGTTTCTTCTTCGAATGCGATCCCTTTTCTTTCGTCCTGATACGCAGGTCATAACAGATTAAACAAAAGGCAGATTAATTCATGTTTTAAATCTACTTCAATGCCCGCGTCAGAGTTGCTAATAATTAAAAAAATAATCTAAGAACTACCAGAAGAATTATTCAAAAAATAAAAACGCAATCACTTCGCGTTGCCAATTTTCATCAAGATACACCAATAAAAGGTGCTATATATAAAAGCGGGTAAATTGAATATTCAGATTAAAAAACTTTCGAAACGTATTCAATATATGGGTCAATAATATCACCAAATATATTTGAATAATAGAACAGAAAATTACGACAAGAAATATCCTACTAACAGACCCACAAAAACATTGCTGATGTAACATTGATGTAAATAAATTAATACTATTCAGCGTTATAGAGCGTTATACAGTCTTCTGTCGTCTCCAAAAATTAAAATTTGCAACCAACAAGATACATTCCAGATACATTATTCATTGAATGTTTCAGGTAATATCTATGACAGAAAAAAATTTCATATTATTTAGAGTACTGGGAAGAAAACTCTTTCATCCAAAACAGTCCTCCCAAGAATACAATAGTCAGACCGAGGAAAATGTTCAGCACTGATATTACTTATTAATAAAGTTTTACATTTCTGTTTTAGAATTCTATCACCCTTTCCTTGTCCATATCCTAGTTAACTCTGCTGTTCTGTCCGGGTCTATTTGACCCAAAATATGTACTCCTAGAAGGATTTACGTTTAATTTGTATTTACAATCAATATTTTTAGTTTATTCTTAATGTACTGTTCGGGTCAATATTACCCAATTCAGAAAAGTATTTACTTTTATTTATACACTTTCATATTTGTTTGGGATAATTCAAGACTAACAATAACTGCTGTAATTTAACCGTTTTCGAAACTTGTTTAAAATCCGTTATCGTGTGTGTTTAATCACGTGACAGGAGAGCGTATGTAGTGTCAAAAGGTTGATACAGTTGGCACGGGACAAAGTACCAATGCCTGTTCCGAAGCTGTGTTTCAGTTTCTAACATTCTACAAAGCAGTTGTGCATGTGAATGTAGAGTAAAAACGTCTTAATTTAAAAAAAGGGTGAATCGTAAACATTTGAGTGACGCTGACAGATCTAAGCTCATGGAAGCCTCTGACAGCGAAGAGGATGATACATTCGAGTAGGAAAATCGTACAAGTGATGAAACTGAAACTGAAAGTTCTGACAATGATATTGATATTGATATTCAATTAATGCACAATATACAGAGTATTCAGTCCAAGAATCGTAAAATAAAGTGGAAATTGGATCCCCTTCTACATTCTGGTTGATTAACTTCTGCTAATATTATAAAAACTACTCCAGATACCACAAGATATGGAACGGCAAGGATAACAAATGTAAAACGTGCATTTGAAACAGTATCCAATTCCACAATTGAAAACGAAATCATAAAAATGAAAAATAATGAGGGAAAATTTGTATGGAAAAAAGTTGAAAATATGGAAAGTGA
Source organism: Maratus michaelseni (assembly GCA_963931845.1). Taxonomy (NCBI): domain Eukaryota; kingdom Metazoa; phylum Arthropoda; class Arachnida; order Araneae; family Salticidae; genus Maratus; species Maratus michaelseni. Next base: position 355,946,933 of record OZ007591.1, on the reverse strand, counting down.
AACTTTTTAAGCATATGTTTAATTATTATTATTAGCTGGTGTTTACAAATCGTATAGAGAACCAACAAAAAGGATTGTGAGATAACGAAACTGGGAGAAACATTTCGTGCGATAATGTCCCTCAAAACCATTTGCACCATATCGAGAATTATTCGTTTTGAAAATAAATCCACTCGTCAAAAAAGAAGATCTATGGATAAAATAGCAGCTGTGCGTGATATCTGGGAAAAATGGGAGGAAATTCTACTAAAATTCTATTTTCCGAATAAAAATGTTAATGTAGATGAACACTTAAGTAGGGTTTCGTGTCCGATGTTCATTCGAACAGTATATGACAAGTAAACCATCTAGGTATGTGATAAAAATATGGACTTTATGTGACAGTAAAACTTCTGATGCACTGAAAACACAAATTTATACTGTAAAAGAAGGAGGATCAAGGCCTAAGAAAATAAGGGTATGCAAATAGTAAGTGATCTTACTTATGAGTATTCGGAGCAAAATATTACGTGTAATACTTTTTTCACATTCTACAACTTGAGACAACTTCTTTTAAAAGGGAAAATGACTATTCTTGGAAAATGACTATTTCTTCCATCAGAAAAAATAAACCAGAACTTCCTGAAGAAATGTCAAACAAAAAAGTGCACATCTCATCATTTTATTTTACAGAGGACACAACAGTTGTAAACTACATTCCAAAATAGAACAAGGATCTTCCAAGACGCTTGTGGTAAATTTTTAATCAAGGAACCTAACTGCGCCGTGCGTTAATTGACATCGTACCTGAAATTTTTCATTTTCTTATAGTTAAAAATCATTTTGATAGTTGATTATTTAAATTTCTCTATTAATATATACTAAATTTCAAAACTTTTATTTATTCATATTAAGTATAGATATATTTAGAAAATATTCAAATTAGCTTTCACTTCTTAATTTTTCTTATAAAATTAAAAAGTTTTGTCATTTGTGCAATATTATTCTTGATATTCTCCCAACACGTAAATTGCTTTACATAAAGGGGCAACAATAAATATATATTTTTAAAAATATAAATAATAAACTATACACACTCCATCAAACTTAATATTTTGCGTTCCATAAATGCAGATTGATGAAAAATCGTTAAAAAGTCTTTTACGAAAATTCTGAACAGTTAGGAAAATTTAACAATATTAAGTGAATACAGCAAATTTAGTGAATACAACAATATTAAGTGAATACAACAAATTTAGTGAATACAACAATATTACAACAATCAAGTGTAAAAATAGTTTACAAATATTTCTCAATAATACATTTCAGTTCTTTACAGATATTCCATTTGCCAATCAATACTCGGCATATTTCAGACTGCATGATATATTTACTAAAGTGATTTGACATTAATATGAAATGTGATTAGAAGGAAATGTTTAACAAAACTATTGGAAAATATGCAGTTTTAATAGTAATTATAGTTTACAGAAAAAAATTCTAATCTCTATATTTTAGAAATTTTCATCCCACATACATTCAATCTAACTACGTTCCTGGATTAAAATATAAAATTTCGCGAAAGTGGGAATAATTATGCATTGTAGACTATACAGTAAAATCTTAAGACAATAAAGCAAATATAACTGTTAAATATGGACCTTCTAAAATAGGCGTTAAATGTGTTGACTTTGACTTATTTTTATGTGTTTTGCAATTACAGCGTTGTTGTTGTTGTTGGCGTGTCAGAGAAATTGCCAAGGCACTTCTCTGAAAGAAGGGGTCCCAGAGCCTCAAGAGAGGTTGGACTTCTAAAGCTGGTCTTCTAATTTTGAACGGATTCCAGATGAGAGACCTGCACCTGGATTGGCACCCCCAGAGGTAACGCTTATACTAAATTTGTAAGACATTGAAGCCACGAACAGATTTTACGTCCACCAGCTCCCATTAACTCATTAATGCCGGTTGGTACGAAAAGTTACCATTTAAGTTATACGAAAATTTTAAATATGAACACCAGTATCTTAGTAAAAAAAAATTCATTTTATCTAATATGAAACTATCAGAGATTCAATCAGTTAAAATAAGAGTATGGAAAAACTGGTGTCAACTGGTATCGAAGTAATAAAAGAAGTGTAAAATAAGTCGTCGTTAATGGGTTAGCGTATACGGTCCCACAGCAGCGGCAGTCGAGAGGTTGTCACCCTCCCAAGCAGTGACCTTGGTCGATGTTGCTTGGCTTTCGATGATCTTACGGGAACCGAGCTTAACCGTCCGCGCCACTGCGGAACACTGTAGCGTTGAATTTCTTCAGTGTATTTCTAATTCCCAGCAATACTGAACCAGTATTGCATAATATAATTATTACGAAAACAGTAACTTGTCACTGCTTTTATGATCAAATATATCTGGTAATGTTTGCTGAGTAAATACAGGCTACAGAAACGTTTAATATGGAAATTGTATTCAGTTTCTCATACATCACATGAGAAAAATAACCTTCCACCTATTTTATCTGTTATTTCTTTAGAAGAAACAGTTATCTGAATTTGTAAAAGACTGTTGTACGCTGAAAAGTGTTTTTGTCACACAGAGAGTAGAATTCGAAATTGTGTTTTAAAATAACGTAGAATCGGAATTTTGAAATGTAACGAATGCTGTTTGTTAATCCTTTTTAACACTTTCCAACCTAGTTGAAAAGTGTTTATGACTTCGGTTTGTCTGGCCGTATGGCCGTCTGGCCGTCTGGCCGTCTGGCCGTCTGCCGTCTGCCGTCTGCCGTCTGTCCGTGCTCTAACTCCCGTAAATATGCTTGGATTGTTCTGCAATTTTTATATTTTATAGTTGTTATCCATAGCATGTTCCCTATTTCAACGGAAGTGTGTAGCACTGATAGTTTTTTTACAGGGACACTCAAAAGAATTCCGTTACATTGCGGTCTATGGGGAAAAATCATTGACGGTTTATTTAAATAATGTTTCACTATTTTAAACGCATTGAAATTTATATATATCACTAAGGTGCATTAGAAGAAGCTTAATATGGAATAGGGTGTGCATAGCACTTATAGTTACTTTACAGGGACAGTCAAAAGAATTCTGTTACATTACGTCTATGGAGAAAAATCGTCTGCGGTTTATTTAAATAATTTTTCCCTATTTTAAACGCATTGAAATTTATATATATATCACTAAGGTGTATTTCAAGAGGCTTACTACAGAATAGTGTGTGTACAGCAGTCATCGTTCATTTACAGGGACGCACAAAAGTTCGCGAACACATTTCTGTATTATTAAACTCCAGACGGAGAATTTTAAACTCTGCTACGCGTTTCCTAACTGAACTAAAATTTAACATCCTATGTAGTATATATACAAATCTATAGATCCTATACAGGGCTGAATAAAAGTATTCGGATTACTTAGATGTTATCTTTTAGCTTATTAAACAATATGATTTGTAAAATTATTTTGGAAGCGTTGGAAAGTGTTACATAATCTATGCTTGACGCATGATTTTTCGTTCTTGTTTAAAATAAAATAGTTTTTTAAACGTTAAGGAAACTAAAAAGTAGTTAGAGAACACACATATAAAAAATGCTGTTTAAATATTGTTTTGCTGAATGTACTTCACCATAGATAAATGTGTATAAAGTAGTCCGACTGTGATACAAATCATATATTTTTAAGTTAAAGTAATCTTAAATCATGTATCCCTCTTTATTTCATGTAAATAAAACAAAATCATCTTTCTAATTTAACGTGTAAGGGTCATTCTATGCTAAATGAGCAAATCAGCTGTGGCTGACATGTCATAGATTTTAATGAAAATCAGCATATAAGTAGATCATATTTATTTATGAGTAAATGTAAAATAATAGATTTCAGGATTGTTTATTTAAGTATTAAGACTTACATTAAAAGTTGATATAAGATCGAGGGTTTGTCTACATGCTTGAAATTTCAATTTTCATTATTAGCGGTAGGAATGGAAAGACTTTATCAAAAATTATTCATAATTAAGAATGAATAATAAATAACAGATTGGAGTGATTTAGTAACTGTCCTTTTATTCCATAATCAGAAAAAAATAAATAGTGAAACATTTTGAGAGGAAAATGCAATATTTCTATTGCTTGTTTGAACATGAAGGAAAGGTCTTAAGATTTTAAAATTGTTTGACGTTATAGATCAATGTATATATTTTAAATATAGAAACTTTCATTCTTGCCTTTTTATTCCTTAATGAGAAAAAAATAAATAAGGAAAAATTTTGAGGGAAAATGCAATATTTCTATTACTTGTTTAAACATGAAGGAAACATCTTAAAAATTTTAAATTATTTTACGTTATAGATAAAAGTGTATATTTTAAATATAGAAACTTTCATTCTTGCCTTCAGTTTATTTTTCCTTAACAATATTTTAAATTAGAGTAGAATAAATTATTGATTTAAACGGGGCAAACAATTATATAGTATTCAAATCTATATATAGATGGCAGCACTACATTTTTTTTTTTTGCAAGATGGCAGAGAAGGCGCTCAAATTTGAAGTGAAATAGCCCATTGAACGTAATAAATATTACCTTTCTGAACTTATTTCTGTTATGTTAGGAATCAAAAGGCAATCTTGAATTTTTTTTAGCATATCATGGGCTTTTTTAACTTTATGCTTCTGCAATATTGTTAATGTCAGGTTTTTCCTTCATTTGATTTTTTAAGTATACATAAGAGGAAAAATTGTGATTTTGTAATTTTTTTTAAAGTTTCTAAGCTATTTTGAAGATGAAGAAAATAAATGGCAACTTCCAAATTTGAGAAATTTGGTTTTCATATGTAACATTACATCATACATCAATTTCACATATGTTTTTAAATTCCTTTGATTTTTATAACGCTTTTAATTTTCTCAAAATTTTCAAATTTTCCATTTTTACAACCAACTTAAGTTCAACCATGGTGTTCCGAAATTATTATTACTAAATAAATATGATAATAACTGTCCACGGGTTACAATATTATGCAAAAAAATTATTTATGTTAAATAGTTATCAAGATATTGAACTTTAAACTTGCAACTTTGAACGATTCCATACAAGCCATTCTATGTCACAAGTTTTTTAAATGTCCAGAACTTCCAAAATATTTTATTTTTTGTCAAGATATTTTGAATAGCACTATTTAAATATGAATTCAATCTGTGTAACAAATTATATTAAAATCGGTTACTATGTGTCCACGACTTTTTTTTAATTTTTGCTCATTTTGCATGGAATGACCCGTAAGCTGAAACATTTTATCTTTTATTGTAAATAAATCGTTTTTTTCTGTTTTTAGGTTATTTTCATCATAACTGCATGATATATTTAAAAGTAAAAAAATATAATATTAAAAATCAATCTTTGGAATTTCATTTCTATCTTAATTTCAAATGACGTATTGCATCGCGATATTTTTAATTCTGTAATGACTGCCTTAAATCTTTGTAACTTCTGCAATTCATTTCTGATTGATAACTGTCAAACGCCACTATATAACTCAAATTAATGAATTTGTAATTTACCTAATTTTCTACTTAACGGTCACGATTGCCTTTAAGTTATGCAAAACTTACTTTTAATTATTATACAGTATTTACACCGAGATCATAATATAAGTGATCATAAATCTGTCAACACACCTTTTAATGATTGAATATAATTTCATCTCTTATATTTCACGTTTTTTTTAACGCAATTCCTTGAGAATCAAATATTACAGATTTATGTTGATAATATGTATCAGAATTCAATCAATTAAATTGTTTATGACCATTTCGATAAAAAACATAATTATTATTTCATAGCTAAATGAATGCTTTGTACAGGTTTACCATAATTTAATTCATATTTAAGCTTAGGATAAATGTTTGCCAAATTGCATCGCTACATTTGTTCGAAATTTATATTGCTAGCTCATAACGGTTATTTTAATTAACTTTTCTTTATTTCACCCCGGCTCAATAAAAATAATATATTGGCGATAAAAAAGAATGTATTTTATTTCACTTGGAATGTAATCTCTCGTCTTGTAAGGATGCAACTCTCGGGCCATCCCATCTATTTATCAGCAGAACTTTATTAAATAATTTGAACTTATGCTTTAAATCCTGATAAATATGCTTTCTGCTGAGATTTTTCATCTGTTATAGTTTTCTTATGTTAGCTTTAAATTACAGGACAAGTATCTAAGTTCTTGATTTTTAAACAATCTTCGCAACGTACTTCTTTAAAAATACTTATCTCACGGCTTTCGCTACACCTGGAAAAATAACTTCAGCATACCGACGAGCAAATGAACAGCGAAGCACATTTTTGTTTTCAAAAATTGATAATATTTTAAGAAACAGTACTTTTGGTGTCTGACAGTGCAAATACATGTGTTGGTATACAAATGATTCAAAACTAATAAAAGGAAGTTTATATTTCATTTGTTTGGGATATTAGGGGTGTCTTAATAAAAAGCTATACACAAACCAAGTAAGAGAACAATTCTTACCAGTTAAGGAACGTAAAATTTTCCAGTGAATGAACAGGTAGAAATTTAAAAACACTTAATAATATGTATATTATATAATATGGTCTTTCACTTAACCCCATAGAAAAAGATCACAGGGTTTCAAGTCCGGAGAACAAATTAGAACAGGTCATTTCTGAACAAATGCTTCAGAATGTATGGCGTGAAATGGACTACCGTCTAGATGCTGTCCGTGTGACCAAGGGAAGTGACATAGAACATCTAGGACGTATGTATACAAAATTGTGTAGTTCCGTCTACATTCTGTGTTAATCTTATCGATGAAATCTTTTCCATTAAAAAGTTATAGCCGTTTCTAATCGCTATATTCATTTTGACTTACCCTATATACAGGGTGTCCACGTATAACCTGACCGACCTTTATTTTCGCAACCGTTGGCCCTAGATACATACTTCCAATTACAAAAATGCTTTAAATAAGGTAAAGAATTATTTTTAAAGCGTTTTGGGTCAAGAAAAACATTTATTAAAAAAATACGAAAGTTAAATTTTACTACAGTCTCCCGGTCCTATAAGTGATATTTAGTAAAAATTTACTGTGACACTAACAAGTAAGATAAAAGAAGTCCCGCTCATCTAACATTAAAATTGACCGAATTATGAAACTTTGAAATGCAGGACTTATACCACTTTTTTGCATCTCAAAACAGATGATTTCCGCCGTGCATTCAGGGGTCGTATATAATCTTAAACACTTATTTCAAGGTATCTGCACTTTGAAAGAAATCGTACAACTATTACGATTGACTTAAATTTTATTAGTTAAGTTTCAGATTAGTTAAAATAATTGTATTTTATCATATGTTTTATTTTGTAAGGATTTGAGGCTATGATTTATTTTAACAAAACTTGTATTATTTTCATGTTTTATTTAACTTGCAACGATCTTCTTTCCAGTTTAAAATTTGTACTCGAACATTAACTCACTTTCAAATGTCCGATCAAAGTTAAATTTTACGTACTGACTTAAATCCGATGACAATGTAATATTATTATGATTTTCGACGCTTATCATCTTAATAATACTCATATTAGAGGATAACACAAAAAATTCGGATAGATTACCGTCAACAAATTTAAGAAAAAGTTTTAGATTAGATAATATAAACCTGCGATGGTTGTGTTTTTTAACTTTTATAATTACGTTTTATGTATTTCTTAACGCTGAATAAAAAAAGTACCTTCATTTTTAACCATCATGTCAAGATTTTTCGCAAATCGTAAATTTCAAGGTTAAAAAATAGAGAAAAATCTGATACTATAAAATAGATGTAAGACTTTTTTATTCAGTTTAATTTTATTTAATTCAATAATTTATTCAGCTTTTTGGCTTATACTGGTTTTTTTTACAACTAAATAGCTCAGGGGTCCGATGAGGTTGGGAGGGAAGGGGGGATCAATTTTAATTTTTAAATTTTCGATTTGAGAAAAATCCTGACGTGATGGTTTAAAATGAATGTTATTGTCGGATTCAGCGCTAAAAAATACATTAGAATCAATTTCCAAAAGCTAAAAAATATGGCACAACCCAAAATTTGAAAGACAGTGTAATCTAACAGCATTTTAAAATCTTAATTGAGGCTGTTGTTTTTCATCCTTTTATTTAACAAAAATTCTTTTATTTTTATCCTCTTATATGTTCAGTACAAATTGTATATTTTGCATTAATATGACAGAATGATTATAGATTTCACATTTATATTAGATTGCAATGAAAAACATTAACATAATTTTGCTCTCAACTATTTTTTTTAATATATCTGAAGATTATTTCTATTTCTATTACATTTGTGAATGACCCCTATTTCGCAAAAAATATATACTCCAACTTGAAACAGCTCTTACTCGGTCAGTTTTAATCGCAGATGAATGGGACTTTTTTTTAATCTTACTTGTTAGTGTCACAGTAAATTTTTACTAAATATCACTTATAGGACCGGGGTACCGTATAAAAATTTAAATTTCGTAATTTTTTAAGAAATGTTTTTCTTGACCCAAATCGCTTTAAAAATAATTTTTTACCTTAACCATTTTTGTAATTGGAAGTATGCATCTAGAACCAACGGTTGCAAAAATAAAGTTCGGTAATCTTATGCGTGACACCCTGTATAGTCTACACATTAAACCATAAATAAAACATTCTCGAAATAGAAACTACAAGGCAACTCGCAGCATAAAACGATCAGCGCATATCAAAATACTCTGAACGTTTGTCCATAGTAAAGTACATTTTTGTTTACTTAGCTTAGTTATTTCTTATTTCATGGGTATTTTCATTATAATCCACTAACCTGACAGAAGTAAGAATATATTTGATAAGACTATGTAAATAATAGTAAGACATGGTCCTGTTTCCCTTTTTCTGAGGGAGATTATTGATTAATCATATCTTTCTCGCTATTCCACGAACTAAAATACATATAAAAAATGTAAGGGTGTATTCCATTTATTCGGTTTTTGTATATATTGAGCAGAAAATAGCACCTAGTGAATATTTTTATGATTGAGCATATGTGGTAATGTTTGCTGAGTAAATAAAGGTAACGGTAACTTTCGATATGTTATTTCTATTCATTTTCTCATAAGATCACATAAGTAAAATATGCTGCCAACTATTTTCTCTGTTATCTTTTTCAACAAAAAGTTAGCTCAATTTATAAAAGAGTATTTTTCTTAAAAAGATATTTTGTCACACAGAAAGTAGTATAAGAAATTGCTCTTTCAAATAAGGTAGCACTGAAATTTTGAAATATAACAAATACCGTATGTTAATCCTTCTTTTAACAAATAAAATAGTATAACAAATCATAACACCTTGTAATTATATATTTCTGTTTAGTTTCAAAAAGATGTAAAATAAAAATATTATAAGCAGTAACATAGACTGTTGACATATATTTCAGCGCAATCTGACCCATTACAAAAACAAACTAAAATTTTCTATAAATGCCAGTGTATGAAGTTATTTGAAACGCTATAATGTAATTTTTCACCTACTTTTACAAAAACATTACGCACGTTATTTTTATTTTTTACTTTGATGTTTATTTCCATATTTGTAACCATAGAATAACTCGAGCCACAATTTTCGTAGATTAAATGATGCTGCAACGTCACATACTGTATTTTGACGTGTTACAATCTCTATGGTTTCTCTTATAATGGATTGATAGTATAGATTGTAGGGGGAAATTATTTTGCTTTCATTGAAATTTATTTGGATGGTTATTTCTTTATACAATTTTGCCAGGGCTGTGTTTTTTCTATTATACTTAATATCAGATATATTTCATTAATGAAATTTTCTGCTTGTCATGACAATATTGTAATTCTTTGATTCGTCTTTTTTAATAAATTGTATTTCATATTTTCCTGAATAATTCTCAAAATTAATTGGGTCAATTTTACTACAAATGACATTCTTTCATTTCTAAGAGTGGTTTGGGTATTAAACAGATATTGAAATATTTATGGCTGAATATTAATTTTTTCCAAAAAGCTTGATTAATATTCAAGATTATTTAGTTTATATTTTTGCTAATCAATTTTTTTTAGGTTTCTTATTATTGGCAATAGCCAAGATTAATTTGTTAATATAGTGTACCTTAAAGGAATTATTATTTGCAATTCTACAAATAATATCTAATTCATTTTTTAATTCATTATCAGTACATACTAAAAAGGCACTGTATTATGAAAAATCTGTAAGCCGATATTTTATAGGTAAGTAGAGAACATGCATTATTTGGTATTGTAGATTGGTTATTCATGAGTTTTCGGTAAACAGATCTGTCGATAGAATTATTTGTTCTGGCTTACAAGACTTCTATTATGCTCAATTTCAACAGTGAATTTAATGTTACTGTCAATTTAAATTAGATGATTTATAAATATTTTCAGTTCATCAAGACTATACTGCCAAATTATAAAAATATCATCAACATATCTGAGCCATGTGTGGTGCGTTAAGTCAAAAGTACTAAAAACTTTAGTTTCCAATGGGCGAAGAGTATATTCAGCTAATAAACCTAAAATAGGAGATATCATTGGGACTTCATGATTCTGCTTAGAATATTTAGCATTGAATGTGAAATAGTTATTATGAATGATTATATTAATGCCTCTTTTTATTGTTAATTTCATATCCTTGTTTAACTCTTCCACCTGTTCAATATCATTGGAGATCTTGTTACATACTACATGCGTGTCAATTGACGGATATAATGAAACAATATTAAAACTAGCTGTAATATAATTATCTGGTAACAATAGCAATAATAATTTTATTTTATTTTATTTTATTTTAGTTTACTGTACGGTCCGATCTACGGTAACGTGATCTAGCACTAAATACGCACGTTTAAATTTTTAGTGCCCAAAACGCTTACATAAACAAAATATATAAAGTTCATGAAATGCATAAATAATAAAATATCATAACTCGGTAAGTTATTGTCGCGCAAAAAGGAAATATTTTTGTTTATTACTTGTTAAAGCACGGATAATGGATTTTCTACATTTAACTTATAGGACCCGGTGTCCATATAAAAACATTTACACAACCAACATTATTTTCGTGAATAACTTTTAAAATAGCGGAGAACAAAATTTAAATCATCTTTGGTTTTACAAGCATTATTAAGAATTACTTTTTAAAAATAAATTCTAATATTTCTCTGAAGAAATTGCAAAACTTGAGTGGTCTAATATTCCAATTAGAATAAACTTTTCCAGATGACATAACATTTTTAAAGATTAAAAAATATACATGACAATAAACAGGGGTGTCAAAAACTAGGCAACAATAGGCCGATTGCCACCACTAAATTTTTAGTATTATTCGCCTAATAAGAATACTTATAAAATTTAGGCGAAGTATACTAATAAAATTTTGGAGAAGAATACTTATAAAATTTAGGCGAAGTATACTAATAAAATTTTGGAGAAGAATACTTATAAAATTTAGAGTTGAGAATCGTCCCATTGGCGCCCAATTTTAACCCCTGACAATAAGTATGGCATATCATATTCTTTTTAATTCAAGTAAGCTTTCTGAAAATATTTATATGGTAAATTTAAATATCTAACTAAATTACTACGATTCCATGCCTAAAAATAATTTATGATTTCGAAACTTATTATTTATTTGAAGTATTTTCTTTTAAAAAGTGTATATGCGTATTGTTGAAATTAAATTACAAATTAATTTTTTTAAATGTTCTTTCTTGTAGAAGAGAGTATGAACTTTTAAAAAATTATAAGTAGTTGGTACGTTCTCACTAAATCCTATCAAAGAAAGTCTTGTTTTTTTTGGGTTTCATTATTTTCATTGTTATAACTGTACACTGTTTGAGATGTATGATAAATTTCTATACAGTATTTATTTGAGTAATAGCAGTGAGTGATCAACTAATGGTGAAAATTGCTGTTTTGCTTTTAGAGCAAAATCTCGAATGAACTACACAGTTACTACAGTGTTAATATAGATATATATTTATAAACTTATAGATACTTAAAGAAATTCGATATCAAATTAACGGCTAAACCACCAACTAAGTTAAAAGATTGAATTCACAGGTAAATCGATCCAATACTCAACAATGATATCATAAAGAAGAGATTCTTTCAGACAGTCGCAGCTCCCTTCAGCACCTTCGCAATTGGATTACAGTTGGAGATAAAACTGGTATTTCCATCATTCTTAAACTTAAAATTATATCAAAGCTCCATGATGTTCATTTTCAGTGGATTCCATCCCATGTAGACATTTATGGCAATGAGCAAGCTGATCGCTTAGCCAAGGAGGGTTGTTTTCAATCTATAGCTTCCTCTTCAGCCCTTACCTACTCAGAGCATCAATCTAGAGTTATGTCTGAAATTTCAAAGGAGTGGAAGGTCCCTGCCAGCCACCACTGGTACGCGGGCAAAGAGCCGAGCTCTTCGTTCGCTATCAACTGTGACAGAGCCATTCGAACAGCAATTTCAAGATTGGCAAGTGGACACACAAAAAGTCTCTCGTTCTTTGAGGGCAGAAAGATCTTTAAAATCTGCACTAAATGTCAAGCTCAACAGCCCTCTGCTGAACACATCCTGGACTGCTTAGGTCTTTCCAGAGAGGACTTGTATGTTTTCTCCCCCTTCTGGTTCTGGATTTTCTAAGGATTAACGATACATTGGATCTTGTCTGATTTCATCAGACAGTTGGAGGATAAGCCACAACAACAACAACAACAACAACAACAACAACAACAATAACAACAATGATATCGCAGATATTTATTGTATACCGTTTAGTACAGAAAAGCAAAAAAAAAAGTTTAACTTACATAGGCATGACTACTCGGAAGTTTAAAGAAAGACTGAAAAACCACATTTCAGACATCCAATTCAACCGACCGTCTACAGCATTATCAAGATTACACCAACAACGGAATATAACAAGTTGGAAATTGTACGTCAAACGTGACAAATGAGGTGCTTTCGTACTATAGCTAGTTATATAAATATTCAGATAGTGATGATTTTTAATTCTGTGAAATGAATTATATATTCTGCAGATTAATTTCTGTAATAAAATAAGTATCTCGGACGGTTGACGATTAAACCTCCGAAGCTCCTATAACAAGAAAGCACCGATTTTTTTAAATTCAAATTTCTTAATAAATGTTTTTATTAATATTTTCTTTAAGTTTTGATTCAATTTTTATAAAATTTGAAATGTCTCGACAAAATTCTGCAAATATAATATATCTTAAATTTCAAAGCATTCGGTTGGGTAGTTTTTGCGTTCTTATATGCGGACGGAAGGACAGACAGACGGACGGACGGACAGACAGACGGACGGAGCAGACGACGACAATAGGTGCTACGTATTTATATAATTACGAACGCACCTAAAAACAGATTTCGAAATCGCAAAAAATTGTAATACCTTCAACGAACTTATTACACTTTAAATATCAGAGAATCATTGGGAATTTTAAGTAAAGGAAAAAAACGCATGTAATCTTACAACATACCTGATATATGGTTATATTTTGAAATATCAAATACTTCAGCATGTCAACGCACGGATTTGATATACACTCTTACAGATTAATAAACTGGCCCTTGTTTAAAAGTGATATAAACAGCACAACAGACGCGACACGGCATTTGAGGAATCCCCCTTGAAAACTGTCGCGTTTGTGATAGAAATATATCGGGGTTAAAATTGTATATGTTTAACAGATATTACATAAGGTTTTTATATACATGTTCTGCACTTTTTTAGCAATTTTAATAAGTGTTTTACCTATATTAAATACGAGGTGAATGTGATATTACACATTAAGCTTTTTTATTTTTTATTTTTCTGTTAATTTTAAGAAATGAATGAATTTAAATATTAAGATGTAATTTTGTCTTTAAATTCAAGAATCTTTCTGCTCCGTTGATATTATCAATCGTAGTATTCATCACAAAATAATGTTTAAATGCTGATGTAAAAGAAAATACTAGTAAAAGTACAATTTTCAGGGCTGCCACGGGCCACCATTTTTTAATACAATCTCGCACCACCTTCTTAGAACAAAAATTTTTCATATACCCTTTGACAACATGTGCTAGAGAAATATACTATATATTTTTTTTAATAGTAGTGCAAATAAAATATAAAAATAGTCGCCAGTGGCAGCCCTGACTTTTAAACATATAATCTAAGTAACAAGAAATTGAAAATTAAAACGAATATTTGAAGATTTTGTTTGCTGGAAAATTTTCTTCTTATAACCAGAAGCAGTGAATGATAGAATATATGATTCGAGTCAGTACACATACTCTCGAACTATAATAAAGAAGGAAGTTTGTGTGTTTGTGTGTGTGTTTCTCGGTTGTGTTCTAAAGAGACCGCTGCACGCAGAGCTACAAACTTTGGTGAGAAGGTACCTCTATACATGTAGTTTTGCCCCTCGAAGCCAGATATTTTAATAGATTTTTTTTAATTAAATTTTTTAAGCTATTTTGAGTGTTTTTTAACGTTTAGCTGCGATTTTTCCACATTAGTAATGAGAATCCGGTTTCAATCTTTTAGCCCAATGTAGTAAATTTTGTTCTCTTTTCAATAAAGTTTATGCGAAATTCGTACAGCAATTTTTGATTTTTTGGCGAATTTTTTCCTTCGACACTAAGACATTTTGCTAGACAATGCTTGATTGGTTCGGTGGCTTTTATTCCATTTCAGCCTCAGATATGCTCAGAATCGTCTTTTTATTTTCTCTTTTTAGCTTGGAGAAAGTTGACAATTCTTTACAGATAAAAAATCATGATTTTAAAAATGCGATTTTTAGTGTTTTTTGACGATTTGTTTCGATTTTCCCACATTAGTACCTGGAATTTGGTTCCAATCTTTTAGATCAATATAGTGAATTTTATCCTCTTTTCAATAAAATTGATACGAAATTCGTGTAATAATTTTAGATTTTTAGCGAATTTTTTCCTTCGACACAAAGTAATTTTGCCCAGAATGCTTGATTGATTAGGTGTTTGCTTCCATTTCAGCCTCAGATACACTCCGAATCGCCATTTTTTTTTACTCTTTTTAGATTGGAGGAAGTTGATAATTCTTTGCAGATTAAAAAAATCATAATTTTAAAAGCGAAGGGCGGATTATTTATTATCCCGATTTTTTATTAGATTTTTTTCTTTCAATTTCCTTTTTTATGCGTTTCTTAACATTTTTTTCATATTTTGCAGTATTGTTTCAAATGACGTCACAAATAGCCCACTACAAGTGAAACACCATTGGAGAGCAGTTGTGATTGGTAGCTGACAGAATTGTAGGCACAGCTGGAAGTCAACCGGGCAATCCTGATTGAAACATGAAAATATCGTCAACTGATTTCAATTCGAACAGCGAGTTGTAAATTTTTGCGAATTTTTGTTTTTTACGATTTTTAAAGTTTTTTCATGTATAGGCCATTTATGTATTTGATTTCAAAAATTAACAATGATAACTTACTGTTTTTGTGTGTAAAAAAAAAGTAATTTAGTTTCTGTTTCAAAGTTAATGATAATTCCTAATATTTTAACGTCGTTTGTTTAATTTTGTGCGTGGGAAGGAGTTGAAAGTTCGGTTGTAGTTTAAATATCGCGTTAATGCTTCGATCGAAACTCCCTCCTTTTCCAATGCTTCCAAAATCAGAACTATTTAATTATTAGTCCGATTCAAACGAAACCTTTTCTCAGGTCCCCAGGTATTAGATAAACTTCGGAATCATTTTTTCAGCGTTTGATTACCACTATTTCTGAACATTAATGACCAGGGTGGGGTATTTTCTCAGGTTCTATGGGCCCAATTTCAATGATAATTAGTTCATTCAACCTAACACAAACTAATTTAGATACAGATTTGGCACCACATGGCGGTAGAAAATAGAACTAAAAGACTTTGCAGCACGTGCACAGCACTCCTGTTATATGGTGTCGTAGGCAGCAGGGACACGTGCCGGAGTTTCGATAGAAGAGAGTTTTATTTAGAACTGAGTGCACCCTCTAGCGGTGGGTTTGAAACTAAACAATTTTGCATTTAAAATTTGTTCGATTCCAACAAAGGGCCCGATTTCAACGACAATTGATTCATTCAACTTAACATGAACAAATTAAGATGTAGATAATTAATTAAGACATTGATTTGGCGCCCCCTGGAGGTGGAGAGCGGAACTAAAAGATTTTCAGCGCGTGCACAGAGCGCCTCCTATATGTTGTCATAAGCAGCGGGGATTCGTGGCAGAGTTTCTTTCGGAAAAAGTTTTGTTTAGAACAGAGTGCACCTCCTGGCGGTGGAAAAAGTAACTAAAAGATTTTGCATTTAATCTTGGTCGATTTAAACGAAATCTTTTCTTATATTCTTCAAAGGTCTACCAGGTACTAAATAAACTTCGGTATCATTTTTTCAGCCCTTGGTTACCACCATTTTTGAATATTAATATCCGTGGGGGGTGATTAATTTTATCGGATTCTATGGGTCCGATTTCAACAAGAATCGGTTCATTTAACTTAACATGAACTAATTAAGATATAGTTAATTATTTAAGACATAGATTTGGTACTCCCTGGTAAAAGAAACTGGAACTAACAGATTATTTGCACGTGCGCACGTGCACACGCCTTCTACACGATGCTGTAAACAGCGGGAACAAATGCCGGAGTTTCGTTCGGAAAGAGGTTTATTTAGAACAAAATGATCCACCTGGTGGTAGAAACTGTAACTAAAAGGTTTCGCAGTGCGTACCTAGCACGTCTGCTATACACAATATCGTAGGCAGCGGGGACACGTGTCGGATAATTTGTTTAGAACAAAATGCAGCCTCTGGCGGTGAAACTAAAAGATATTCCTGCGCATGCGCCAAAAATGGCTATTTTTATTAAAACAGCAGAAAAAAGTTACCGATTTGCTAATTCCAGACAACAAAAAAATTTCATTTTCACTTATCCTTAAGTATTAAGAAAATTATTGGATTATTTACATCGAAATTCACAGTTTATTTTTCTGATTCCGAAAATGCAAATTTTGTGCAAATCAGACGGAAACCTTTTTATAATTTTGACAAAAAAAATAACCCGTTTTGAATCAAATGATCCAGACATTTAAGGGGGAGGTATTAAATTTACTTCGCTTCGGGTCCATCTCTCTATTTAATTTCCGAAAGACAAAAAGCTACCAGAGGAAGAGTTTCTTGCAGCGATTTTCAGACTGATTTCGAGCGTCGTTTTATTTTTGACGGGACCGGGCAACGCCGGGCGGATCTGCTAGTATTAAATAAAAAAACTAAAGATGTGTTGAATGTCCACAAGTTACAATGTGAGTTAACTAAACGCTACTCTCATGCGTATAAATATTTCACACTTTTGCAGGATTTCCTTACGCACTGTTAAAAATTTGCAGCAAACTTTCCAGTCATTTGACCGTTTTTATAGAAAATGTTTACATAACCGTAAGTTAAATCTATTCTGACCATAATAAAGGCAATAATATGGTCAGAATAGAGTTAAATTATCATTATGTAACCATTTTCTATAAAAACGGTCAAGTGACTGGACAGTTTGCTGCAAATTTTTAACAGTGCGTTAATAGGAGAATTTATGATGCAATATGGTACACATATTTAAAGAAACAAGCATAAGATCTGTTAAACTTACCGTACAATGGTCGCTATATGAAATGAAAGATAACAAAACACTACACTGATATGTACAAATATTTAATTATTTGACATTTATTTCAAATTTAGTTATCTCGAAATCCTATTTGTATACAGCATTTGAACAGTTACCGAATATTTAATAAATTCATCAATGAATGAAACTTCTGAAGTAGACCAAATGAACATAGCACACAGCATTTTAAAAGCATTAATCTTTATTTTACAAGTTCAAAAAGATGTCATACAACTACGAAAGCATATGTCAGGACTTCGCTATTGCAGTAGTAAGATGTCTTTAGTAAGTAGTAAGTAATATTTCAATCGCTAAATTGTCGCCGAGATAATCAAAAATAACCATTCGAATGAATTTATGTCTATTTTAACGTTTAAATAATGCTTTTAAGGGGCATTCTCTATGCTGAACTTTGAAAATTGTCAATGCGAAAATCTATGTTTGACAGTTGTGGATTATTTGGTAGATTTTATATTCAAATACCAAATGGGTCGTCAATTCAGTGAAGAAGATTAGGATATAGATGTGATATCTTGAATTCTTAATGTTAAATTCAGTTTTAATAGTTTTCAAACATACTCCAATGCGGGAATATTTTAAGGATGACTTAAAAACTATTTGACAGAATAAGCTGAAATTTTAGATTGCTATATATTTTAATCTTCTACAATACGATTTCAGTAAACTATTTTATAGATTAAACTACATATTTATATGAGTGTCGATGTTCCAATTCAATTTAAAGGCTACTGTAGCTATGATGTCGTCAACGACAATTGATTCATTCAACTTAACATGATCAAATTAAGATATATATAATTAATTAAGACATTGATTTGGCGCCCCCTGGAGGTGGAGAGCGGAACTAAAAGATTTTCAGCACGTGCACAGAACGCCTCCTATACGTTGTCATAAGCAGCGGGGATTCGTGGCAGAGTTTCGTTCGGAAAAAGTTTTGTTTAGAACAGAGTGCACCTCCTGGCGGTGGAAAAAGTAACTAAAAGTTTTTGCATTTAATCTTGGTCCGATTTAAACGAAATCTTTTCTTATATTCTTCAAAGGTCTACCAGGTACTGAATAAACTTCGGTATCATTTTTTCAGCACTTGGTTACCACCATTTTTGAATATTAATAACAGGGGGGTGATTAATTTTATCGGATTCTATGGGTCCGATTTCAAAAAGAATCGGTTCATTTAACTTAACATGAACTAATTAAGATATAGTTAATTATTTAAGACATAGATTTGGTACTCCCTGGTGAAGGAAACTGGAACTAACTGATTTTTTGCACGTGCGCACGTGCACACGCCTTCTACACGGTGCTGTAAGCAGCGGGAACAAATGCCGGAGTTTCGTTCTGAAAGAGGTTTATTTAGAACAAAATGATCCACCTGGTGGTAGAAACTGTAACTACCGTGAGCGTTTTTATAGAAAATGTTTACATAACCGTAAGTTAAATCTATTCTGACCATAATAAAGGCAATAATATGGTCAGAATAGAGTTAAATTATCGTTATGTAACCATTTTCTATAAAAAACGGTCAAGTGACTGGACAGTTTGTGCAAATTTTTAACAGTGCGTTAATAGGAGAATTTATGATGCAAGATGGTACACATAAATTTTAAAGAAAAAAGTATAAGATCTGTTAAACTTACCGTACAATGGTCGCTATATGAAATGAAAGATAACTAAACACTACACGGATATGTACAAATATTTAATTATTTGACATTTATTTCAAATTTAGTTATCTCGAAATCCTATTTGTACACAGCATTTGAACAGTTACCGAATATTGAATAAATTCATCAATGAAAGAAACTTCTGAAGTAGACAAAACGAACATAACACACTGCATTTTAAAAGCATTAATCTTTATTTTACAAGTTCAAAAAGATGTCATACAACTACGAAAGCATATGTCAGGACTTCGCTATTGCAGTAGTAAGATGTCTTTAGTAAGTAGTAAGTAATATTTCAATCGCCAAATTGTCGCCGAGATAATCAAAAATAACCATCCGAATGAATTTATGTCTATTTTAACGTTTAAACAATGCTTTTAAGGGGCATTCTCTATGCTGAACTTTGAAAATCTATGTTTGACATCATTTTTGGATTATTTGGTAGATTTTATATTCAAATACCAAATGGGTCGTCAATTCAGTGAAGAAGATTAGGAAATATTCAGATGTGATATCTTGAATTCTTAATGTTAAATTCAGTTTTAATAGTTCTCAAACATACTCCAATGCGGGAATATTTTAAGGATGACTTAAAAATTATTTGACAGAATAAGCTAAAATTTTAGATTGCTATATATTGTAATCTTCTACAATACGATTTCAGTAAACTATTTTATAGATTAAACTACATATTTATATGAGTGTCGATGTTCCAATTCAATTTAAAGGCTACTGTAACTATGATGTCGTCAACGACAATAGATTCATTCAACTTAACATGAACAAATTAAGATATAGATAATTAATTAAGACATTGATTTGGCGACCCCTGGAGGTGGAGAGCGGAACTAAAAGATTTTCAGCGCGTGCACAGAACGCCTCCTATACGTTGTCATAAGCAGCGGGGATTCGTGGCAGAGTTTCGTTCGGAAAAAGTTTTGTTTAGAACAGAGTGCACTTCCTGGCGGTGGAAAAAGTAACTAAAAGATTTTGCATTTAATCTTGGTCCGATTTAAACGAAATCTTTTCTTATATTCTTCAAAGGTCTACCAGGTACTAAATAAACTTCGGTATCATTTTTTCAGCCTTTGGTTACCACCATTTTTGAATATTAATATCAGGGGGGTGATTAATTTTATCGGATTCTATGAGTCCGATTTCAACAAGAATCGGTTCATTTAACTTAACATGAACTAATTAAGATATAGTTAATTATTTAAGACATAGATTTGGCACTCCCTGGTGAAAGATACTGGAACTAACAGATTTTTTGCACGTGCGCACGTGCACACGCCTTCTACACGGTGCTGTAAGCAGCGGGAACAAATGCCGGAGTTTCGTTCGGAAAGAGGTTTATTTAGATCAAAATGATCCACCTGGTGGTAGAAACTGTAACTACCGTGACCGTTTTTATAGAAAATGTTTACATAATCGTAAGTTAAATCTATTCTGACCATAATAAAGGCAATAATATGGTCAGAATAGAGTTAAATTATCGTTATGTAACCGTTTTCTATAAAAACGGTCAAGTGACTGGACAGTTTGCTGCAAATTTTTAACAGTGCGTTAATAGGAGAATTAATGATGCAAGATGGTACACATAAATTTTAAAGAAAAAGTATAAGATCTGTTAAACTTACCGTACAATGGTCGCTATATGAAATGAAAGATAACTAAACACTAAACTGATATGTACAAATATTTAATTATGTGACATTTATTTCAAATTTAGTTATCTCGAAATCCTATTTGTACACAGCATTTGAACAGTTACCGAATATTGTATAAATTCATCAATGAAAGAAACTTCTGAAGTAGACAAAACGAACATAACACACAGCATTTTAAAAGCATTAATCTTTATTTTACAAGTTCAAAAAGATGTCATACAACTACGAAAGCATATGTCAGGACTTCGCTATTGCAGTAGTAAGATGTCTTAGTAAGTAGTAAGTAATATTTCAATCGCCAAATTGTCGCCGAGATAATCAAAAATAACCATTCGAATGAATTTAAGTCTATTTTAACGTTTAAACAATGCTTTTAAGGGGCATTCTCTATGCTGAACTTTGAAAACTGTCAATGCGAAAATCTATGTTCGACATCATTTTTGGATTATTTGGTAGATTTTATATTCAAATACCAAATGGGTCGTCAATTCAGTGAAGAAGATTAGGAAATATTCAGATGTGATATCTTGAATTCTTAATGTTAAATTCAGTTTTAATAGTTCTCAAACATACTCCAATGCGGGAATATTTTAAGGATGACTTAAAAACTATTTGACAGAATAAGCTGAAATTTTAGATTGCTATATATTTTAATCTTCTAGAATACGATTTCAGCAAACTATTTTATAGATTAAACTATATATTTATATGAGTGTCGATGTTCCAATTCAATTTAAAGGCTACTGTAGCTATGATGTCGTCAACGCTTGGCGTCGGACTGAATTACGGAAGATTAACCAAATATAAAAACAAGTAATATAAAAATAAATAAATAAATAAATAAAGTCAATTCCTACTTAGGTCAAAAATGAATTTTTTTCCAGCCATTTCCACGTTTCGCCACTGACGGTATTTATTCTTTTATTTATATCCTGCTAAATAACTTATATAAGAGAATTTTTGTTCTGCCATATAAAACTAAAATTAATTAATTAAATTTAATTAATTAATTAATATTTTAAAAAACTGTATTAACATCAAGTGTCATCCACTACAAGTTTTAAAAAATGTATTTGAACTTGAGTGGATGAATAAAAAGTATTTTATTAACGATTGAAAAATTGCACAAGATATATAAATATGTATAGGAGATTGTGAACTAATAGTAGGAATCCTCTTGAATAAAAAGGTATGCGTTGCTGACGACTGAGATTTTCGTTAATCGTTGCCACAGATTAATCTCGGAAAATGAAACATTTGAAGTTACTGAAAAAATTAATGGTTCGAAAAGTATTTGTCAGAAAATTAACAGACAAACTGAGTTAGAAAGGTAAAAAATTGTATTTTGCTTGATATAAATTTTAAATCCACTGATTATGCCCTTTTTCAAATATTGAATTTCAAATATTACCAAATTTCACCATAGCGAAAACTTCACGCGTAAATAAATAATAATAATAGCAATGTGTCAGCACGAGTCACAAATAATAGTAACCGTATTATTCTGTTAAAATATAAAATTGAATTATGATGTAACGAGTGCATGATTTTTATTTAATTCTCGATAAATACTAGATTCTTTTTAGTTGTAAATAATATAGGTTAATTCACGTTATTAAAAAATGTAGCTATAAAACATATAAATCAATGGAAAACGGTAGGTAATAAATTGTAAACGTAATAATAAACCTATTAAAAAAACATAACTTAGTGAATAAGTATCCGTTTTTATGTTATTTTAGGATATTCCAGGTAAAGGTACAGAGTACTTCAAAATACAAGGTTAAATTCACCGATATATTTCGTTTGATTCAAGGTTCTTTTGGAGAAACCGACCAGCGCAGCGGGCGTAGTCTGCTAGTAAGTTAATAAGTACAATCCTAATCATACGTACGATCAACAACGTATAAACATAATTTATTTAATTATGATTATACGTCGAGAAAACTATCTAGAAATCTTGAATAGATAATTTCAAACATTAATTCCACACATTAATTTCACTCATTAAATAAACACAAATTAACAGAATTAATTGTTAATTATTTTCATAAAAAATACTTACATTCAGGACCCCAAGCCTTACTGCATCAAATTAGACAACGGTTTAGGATAATTAATGGAAGAAGTGTATGCAGGAAAATTGTACATAATTGTATTATCTGTTTTAAGGCCAAACCACAGGTACTAGATCAGTTAATGGGAGAATTTCCTGAAGAAAGAGTCAGGAAAACCTTCCCTTTAATGTAACTAGGGCAGATTTTTGCGGCCATTTCTTTATCAAGTATAGGGGCCAGAGGAAAGGTACCTAGCACATTATTTATGTTTCTTTATTTATTTGCTTTGTTTCGAAAGCAATGCATTTGGAGGTAGTATCAGATATGATATCAGCCTCATTTATTGCTTCTCTTAAAAGGTTTATTTTTAGGCGAGGCAGATGTGCTAAACTATTTACTGACAATGCGAAAAAATTTGTAGGCGCAAATGCTGAGCTTAAAAAGTTGCAAATGTTGATACAGCAACCTGATGAAACTCTTGCAGGATACATGTCATCAGAAGGTATTGATTGGAAGTTTCTTCTACCCAGAGGCCCGAATTTTGGGGGTATCTGGGAGGCAGGAGTAAAATCAATTAAATAGTATTTAAAGAGAGTGGTGGGAAACACAAAGTTAACTTATAAAGAGTTTCTGACGGTGTTAATTCAAGTAGAGGGAATGTTAAATTCTCGACCACTTGTTCCTTTGTCTGCTGACATAGATGATCTTAACGTTTTGACCCCTTCCCATTTTCTAATTGGCCGATCTATCACATCAATAGTTGAACCTGATTTAACAAATATTGGTGAGAATAGGCTGGATCACTGGCAAAATTTAACCAAAGTGACACAATTAATCTGGAAAAGGTGGACCTCAGATTACTTGGGCAATTTGCAGCAGAGGGGCAAGTAAAAATTTGAGATAAATAATGTAAAGGTCGGAGACTTAGTTGTTATTAAAGAGGAAAATTTACCTCCATGTTAATGGTCTTTAGGGATAATTTGTAATATTTATCCTGGAAAAGACACAAAGGTTAGAGTAGTAGAAGTTAAAGCTGCCTTGGGCAAATATAAGCGCCCAATTTTAAAGCTATGTCTACTACCTATGAATAATTAATTAAACTTGTTGCAAATGTATTATTATTATGGTATTCTTTCAATGATTGTTTATTGGTGTTTATGTGATGTAATAGTGGAACTGTTGCATTTATGAATATAGTATTGTAAATTTATGTAATACATTTTATCTTGAATGTTTAAAAACATTGCAAGGCCTGGCGGAATGTTCCGAACTGGCATGTAGCCAGATCCAACAACCCTTTATATTTCGTCATTTCTGTTATAAAGGTCAGAGTGTGTTTTGTTTTAGTGTAGACATGACGTATGAGATTTACTTAGAGTTGTGAAATTAAAAATATTTTTACAGTCCACAAGAGTGAAGTTGATTACTATTGCGTTAGGTGATTTATTTACAGATATATTCTTTTAGAGGACGAAACCTTATCCACAACACATTGGAAGACTTTGGAAAGTTTTTCGAGAGGTGTGGGAGAAATTTGATATGATTGCACTAAGAGAAAAATCGACTATGATAGAAATTTCGATCCAGAGTTATAATCAACAGTCAGGGAAATACAGTAGAGTAAAATTATCGCAAAGAATATGGCATATATGTTCAGTAATTAATTGTGAAAATCGTTTTCATAAAGTGTGAACGACCATCTGTACGCATGAAAAAAAAATGTAGTCGTTACTTCTAATTTAAAACACTGTTTCTAAGAAATTTTTAAAAAGTGTAATAAAGAAATGTTAAAGATGATATTTTAAATAATTTTTTAACTGGTTTTAGTTTAATATACACAACAATATATAGACTTAGAATTCGTATTATTGCACTGCTAAAAATTTGCAGCAAACTGTCCAGTCATTTGGCCGGTTTTATAGAAAACGGTTACATAACAGTAATTTAGAACTATTCTGACTATACAAGTTGTAAATTTCCAACTGGACGAAAAATGTCCGGGCCAGGATTATCTTCTTTACCAATTTTGAAATAATTGTGTTCAAAAATAATCCAGTATTCTGACTATATCAATTCCTATATTATGGTCATAATAGAGTAAATTACGGTTATGTAACCTTTTTGTTTTACAAAAACGGTCAAATGACTGGACAGTTTGCAGAAAATTTTTAACAGTGTGTATTTGGAGCTTTTATTCATAAATTTATTTCACGTATTCTTGTAGTATAGTCGTCTTTGCCTGACAGCTTTTACGCACTGTACACTGCTTAAAATTTGCAGCAAACTGTTCATCATTCGACCGTTTTTATAGAAAAGGTTTACATAACCGTGATTTAACTCTATTCTGACCATATTATTGCCCATATTACTGTCAGAATAGAGTTAAATTGCGGTTATGTAACCATTTTCCATAAAAAACGGTCGATTGATTAAACAGTTTGCTGTATATTTTTAACAGTGTACCCGTCATTGAATTTCCCAATACAAGAAAGCAAACAATGACGGAATATATGCATCTTTAAATATTGTTGAACATTGTATTGGGCTTGGTTGTGCCATATTGTTATCGAAACAATTGCAAATTGTTCGGATTAAAACATTCTATTCATTATTACATTGTTGTCGTACATCCACATAAATGTGAATGGTGCATTATTTGTAAAACGTCTTTCTTGTGTTTAGACAAAACTGCTTATTTGAAGTATTGTTATAAAAGCTCTGTATAAAACCTCTCAGAATTTCAGTTTATATTATAGTTTCTTTAATTTACTGATTTGTAAACGATATTGATATATTTGACTTGGATTTGACATCTTTCTGCCTTTAAAAATGGAAAGTTTAAGAAGTTTAATGAGAAGAATTAGAAACACACTCCCTTGCACTAATGATTCCAGAATGAAACGAGAAATTGCTAAAGAGATGATCTTGGATACAGAGAAAGCTGAAGCTGAAAAACTTTACTGGTTGATGGATTCGTGTATCGAGTACGCTGAAAATATCCAAGAAAATTTGCAGCTCAAGACAGACAATGCCGTCGTTTTAGGTGATGCGAAATTCTGGATTGAAACACAAGTTCAAATGATTAAAGCTTCCTGGTGGCCTCGTAAGAATCAGATTTTACCTGGAACTTTCTGGCTAGCAAACGAGTACACTCCTTACATCATGGAGAATCTATCAGAATTTTCGCTTGCCGCTGTAGAATACTGGATGGCGTTAGTCAAATATACAAACAGAAAATTCGTTGAATTTCGTTATGCAAAATTTCCAGTTCGTCGTAAAAGCAGCTGTATGTGTTGCTTTTCTTGCTGTTCTGGACGGTGATTCCATTGATCAACAACACCGTCAAGAGCCAAAAGAGTTTTTCAAACGACTTCTTTGCAGCCTATTTGTGTAAATTGATTATTAAATTACTATATATGTAACAATCTACTAAACGTACCACGAAAGCATATAAATGTCAACTTTAATTCTATGAATAAATGTCTTTAATAGACAGCATGATTTCATGAAGAGAAAAACAATTTTGAACGCCTGCTACTTATTTTTCTTTTTATCTTATTAAAAGAATTTATGTTACAATTTTCCGGTAAATTCATTTTGGCGGAAAAATATTTATATCTGTTGAGAAATATACAAATCCTTTTTCAGAATGTTAACAATAAAGTTGATTTTTTTTTATAGAAATGCCTACTTAAACATACATAGAGCATATAATTCAACGAGTTTTATATTTTTGTAATACTTTATTGGGAACATTATTTGTAGTTTTCTGCACTATTCGTAGAGGCTTATAAAATGCCAATAGTAGAAGTAAAAAAAAATACATATGTATATTAAACTAAAGAATACTTAAAAAGATGAAAGTGCTATCGGCGCCATCATCGTTATGATATCGGCGTGCTGTTCACCTTATGGGGATATATAATTTTAACTATACATCCTACCTCTGACGATAAATATTTAACTTCTTTGCCGCTAACGAAATTTTAGTAACATCTGCAGAACTATGGAGCTTCGTATTTAATATAATGTTTTCTAACAATTCGTTCCTTAACAAAAAGTGCAAAGTTTACTTATATTTCTACTCTTTAAACTGAATACCTAATCCTAAAATAAAGTATACGAGTATGTATATATATATACGAGAGTTGTTCAAATAAAAAGGTACTAAACGTCGTAACAAACAAGCTGGTTGAAATTTGAACATGCCGTTTTGGGATAATGTAGTGAGACATCTAGGAACCCGAAGAGAGTGTCCGGCGTGATTTTGCGCATGCGCTGTCGTTCGCGCATGAAACAGGCAGTTGTGTGTTCCGCCCAATTGAAGCGGCAGTGCGTGTATCATTTCTCACCAGGTCGTTCAAATTGTCGATGCGTTCGGTCATGATTACCGTGTTTGCCTGGCCTGGTCTTGGGGCATCCCTCAAACACTCCCGGCCTTTACGAAAACGGGCACGGCACTTTCTCACTGACTTCTCGGACACACCGTCCGCCTCCGTATCCGGCCATCATCCGGCGATGAATATCGGCTGAAAGAAATCTGCTAACGCCTCGTTGCTCCACAATCTTCGAATTTTGCAATGGGATCGCTATGATGTCCTCAAACGCACTGCCTCACACACAACTGCCTGTTTCTCTCTAGAGCCTCTAGAATTACGGACCGGAGCATCACCGCCATAAAACAGTAACCAGAGTATAAAAATCCTTAAAATTCCTTAATTTTTTTAAACTTTTCAACTCTATTTATTATTTTATTGTAACAATATGATCATACAAATTTCGTTAAAATTTAATCTATATTCCTCTATCCCAAAATTTTGCTTCTCTCTCTACCCCCTCCCCTCTTCTCACAAATCCCAGTACAGTTTAAAATTTTAAAACTGTAATTTTTTTAAACTTTGCTTTTGCTCTATCTGTCAATAAATAAATAACCGATCATATAATATTTTCCTCGCTCCCCACCAAATTCACGTTTTTCCTCCCCCCCCCCTCACCGATACTAAACACACAAAATTTAAAATCTTTAAATATCTTACTTTTTTTTGTTCTATTTGTAAATGTTTAGTAAAGTAGATAAATATCAAGTCATCTAATAATCTCTTCCACCCCCCTTTCAAAAAAATATCTGCTTCTTCTCCTTTGCCCCTCCCTGTTCATAAAGTTTAAAATATTTAAAAGTATTCTTTTTTTCTGCTATTTGTCCTTTTATTGTAATAATAAGTAATTAATCATGTAAAATCCTCCCTCCATCTGATATGGCCGCTTCCTCTTTAGCCCCCCCCCCCTTATTTCTAGCACAAAAAAATAAATCTTTAAACTGTTTAATTGTTTTTTTTTCCTATATAATTTTAAATCTTTAGTAACAATAATAAGTCATCTAATGAACTTACTACCCCCACCCATAAAATTCTGCTTCTCCCTTCATTTGGCACCCCCTACGCAAAAAATTTAAAATCTTCAAACTTTTTTAATTTTTTTAACTTTCTTTGCTCTATTTATTACGTTATTGTAACAATAACAATAAATAATCATTCAACAGTCTCCCACCACCTGAAATTACCTCTGCCCCGATCTTTCCTACCATGCAAAACTTAGTCTTCAAAAGTGTATTTTTTCATTCTAAGTCGATAAATAACTAATCAACCTCTTTCGTCCCTCCCCTCCCCCCCCCCGCTGTTAACTGAAATTTGAGATTTATATCTCTCCTTTATACGAGGGTTGTAAATTAAATAGTGGCAACTTAACCTTGAAACTCGCAGAAGGGCGGGCATGTGCAAATAGGATATGAGAGCGGTGAGGTGGCGCTGTTGTCGATGTGTAGCGTGCAAAAAACAGTCGATCTGCTTAGAAGGGTAGTTGTTGTGTGACGTTAAAGTGAGGAGGTTCGTTTCCATCGCTCTAAAGCATGTTTTCAAAAGGTGATCAGCGGTCGTGGCTTAAAATCGAGGTTGCCCATGGCAAAAATGCAACAGAATGCTATCGAGGATTAGTGGAAGCCTGTGGCACAAATGCTTTACCGTATAGGACAGTAGCACGATGGGTTCAAGTCAAGGTCACCGATTTAATGACGTTTCATCTGTACTCCACGTAGTAGGGCGCTCGGTTGCTCACATCAACAATCAACACCTTGCCACTGGTCTACAACGGCTTCTCGACATTTGGCAAAAGGTTATAAGCTTTGCTGGTGTTTACGTAGAAGGAATGTAATGCAATTGTACTTGTAAGTTCATTAAAAATTGATTTTTACCTATGTTGCCATTACTTAATTTACAGCCCTCGTACATTAACTCGCTGTTTATATTAATAATTGATTAATTTATGAAACCCTCCTAAAATATTTTAAATATAAAAAAAAATAATAAGCAAATTATTCTGTATTATAAATTTTTAAATCTGTAAAATAAAATAGTAATAATAATAATAAATTGTTTAACCTATTTATGATTTTTTTAGAGAATTAAAAAGGTGCAGAAAGATTTAAAGTTATATAAGCATCATTTAAATAAAAACAATTCTCATAAAATTTGGCTTCCCGATTTTCCCCTTCGGTTCAATAAAGAGTTTAATAAGAGTTAAGAGAATTAATAAGAAATTAAATAATTCAAAATCTCGTAAATATTGACTAATAACTTTCAAAAGTTTGCAAAAAATTAAAAGAGTATAAATAATCGTTGTCTCTTATGCATATTTAAGCACTTATGTAAATATTATAAACATAAATAAATAATTAAATGTAAAAAGAATCATAATCATCAATCATTTTTACACGTTTTAACAGACTTTTAAATTTGGCGCTTTCATAAATCCCGCCATTTATCTCGACGACAGTTCGTTCCACTTTGTTCCTTTTGTGTATTCTTCGGGAAATTTTAACATCCTGTGTCCTTTTCTAAAATAGTTTGAACAATTCGTCGCTAAGCAACCTCCCAAAAGCAACCAAAAACTTCGTAACTAATTATAACGTGTAATTAATAAAAAAATAACTGTCAAAATGTAGCACGGTTGCTCTGAGTTTACATTGAAGCTATTGGGCGCTGGGTACATATGGCAAACCCAAAGGCACATCAATGGCGGATGCTTCGGCACGTATCTCTAGTGGCCCTATTTCTCTCATGTTACATGCGCGAGTGTCCGCGCACGCGCACAGCTCGTAACTACTCGATCACTAATCACTCGTAATTTTTACGATTTTATTTAGATAAACAGTACCTTTACTCGAACTATGCCAGCGCTAGATATCTCCTTCAGTGTCTCTACCTCAGTGGTAGAATTTCAACAGCAGTTAATCAGAGAGCCATGGCGAGGAAGTGTTCTTGGACCTATTCTTGCTCGAAGGTTCAAAATTACGATGGATTAGTGTTTAAAACAGAAATTTCAATACATATTTCCATATTTATAATTCGGATTAATGAACGGAACATAATATTACGTTGAGTAAAAAGTTTTCCGCTAAGGGGAGATACCTTCGCGCAAACAGCTGTTATTCGTGCGGTTGTTAACTTTTCAGCCAACCAATTTTTGCATTCGAAAGCAGAGCACAGGACCTATATGACTGTGTAATTTATTTGTTAAAAATTTATTATCTTGTGCTTCAAAAACGTGTTTAAAATGAAGCTATCAAGTCAGCGGATCAGAACGATTATTTACTATAATTTCCGTAAAAAACTCAGTGCGACTGAATGTAATAGAAAGATGTGTGAAAGTTTAGCTATTAACGAAAGTTAAATACAGATAGTTTTAAGTGCTTTATTTTAATATTTATATTTTTCAGTAACCAAATTCAACTGTAAATACGTCTTTTGTAATTTTAGTATTAGTTATTAGCCAAATATGTTTGTAAACGTCTAAAAGTATTTGATATTCCTATTAGTCAGTTTTAATACTGTCGGCTGGTGAGGGATTTCAGATTGGGTTAGAGGATGAATGTCGATCGAATAATGTAAGTTCAGAGATGGCCTTAGTTAGAACAATTTATTCACGAGCAGCGGCTTTTCTATTCACATTGGTGTTAATTTCTGCTAATGAAATTAGTATTTTTGTGTAATCGTGAATGCGGCAATGAGATTGTTTTCGAAAATTCTAATAGTGGAATGATAAACTAGATGAAAATGACGTCATATTTAATATGAATCATGTGTTTAAAATCTTAAAACTTAAATATTTCTGTATGCGTGAAAATGTTGTAATTTTCATGCCACCAATTTGGAAATGTTTCAAACGACGAGGTATTTTTCAAATGATCTCGCATTTTAAAATGATGTAATTGTAATCCCTTATAACGCAACGTTTCATTGTAATTTAGTGTGTCATTATAAGAGAGAGATGACATACGGATATAGTGCTTACTCAGATTGGAAGATATAATGGCAAACTACCCAAGTTTTTATCCCAAATACACTCGTCACACTGTTTGTTTTTTTGTTACCCGTATGTTGTCATTATTTTATAAAAGCACTTTAATAAAATTGAATCAAAGTCTGGATTAAACAAAACGTGTAAACAAAATGTAGTTTTCACAGTTTTCAGTTACACTACATGCTACATATATTTTCTTACTTAAAATAAGAAATTTATTTAAACTAGTATTACAGAAACATATATTTTGAAAATAAATATAGACTTATTCCAAATACCCCCCTCCCACCGCCACCAAAAAGAAAAAAAATGTCATATAATGCATCAGCCTAAACATTTTATCAATAGTTATATATTTTCTAAATTCCATTTTTAAGCTGCTGAGAAATTTTCTAAAAACCTTTAGCATTAACACCATCTAATAAAAGAAAATTAATACAGATAGTTTTAAGTGCTTTATATTAATATTTATATTTTTCAGTAACCAAGTTCAACTGTAAATACGTCTTTTGCAATTTTACAAAGAGTCGTTAGCCAAATATGTTTATAAACTTCCAAAAGTATTTGATATTCCTATTAGTCAGTTATTAATACTGTCGGCTGGTGAGCGATTTTTGATTGGATTAGAGAATGAATGTCGATCGAATAATGTAAGTTCAGAGATGACATTAGTTGGAACAATTTATTCATGAGCAGTAGCTTTTCTATTCACATTGGTATTAATTCCTGTTAATGAAATGAGTATTTTTGTAATTGTGAATCCGACAGTTAGATTGTTCTCGAAAATTCTAATAGTGGAATGATTACCTAGTTGAAAATGACGTCATATTTAATATGAATCGTGTATTTAAAATCTTAAAAGTTAAATATTTCTGTATATGTGAAAATGTTGTAATTTTCATACGACTAATTTCGAAATGTTTCAAAGGACGAGATATTTTTCACATGATCTCGCATTTTAAAATGACGTATTTCAAATCCCTTATAACGCCACTTTCCATTGTAATTTAGTGTGTCATTATAAGAGGGAGGTGACATACGAATATGGTGCTTACTCAGATTTGAAGCTATAATGGCAAACTACACAAGTTTTTATCCAAAACCAACTCGTCAAACTGTTTGGTTTTGTTTACCCGTATGTTTTCATTCTTTTATAAAAGCACTTTAATAAAATTGAATCAAAGTCAGGTTTAAACAAAATGAGTAAACAAAATCTTGTTTTCACAGTTTTCAGTTACATTGCATTCTATATATTTTTTAGTACTTAAAATAAGAAATTAATTAAAACTAATATGACAAAAAGATAAATTATATATTTTGAAATAAAAAATAGACTTATCTGCCGCCTCCCCCCCAACCACAAAAAAAAAGATTAAAAAAATATATATATATAATGCAAATACAACACATCGGGTTGATATGAAACTAGGTATCTAATGTATTGCCTTTAAATGAAAGTATTTAAGTTAATTTTATTCATGTCAAAGTAAGCGTGTATATAAATAAAAGACTCCAATTAAATCAGACACACTCATTGGCAATTGTGAAAAATTCTAGATACCACAATGACTTCAGAATATTCTTTTCCGTTCATTGGTTCAGTGGGTGCATTTTTGAGACGAATGTATATTACTGCCACAACATACATAATTAAATTATTTTTTAAATATAAAACGAATAATTGGGAAACGGTTAAATTGATCGTCTGTTTTTATTTTTCAATATTAATATTTCAAATCAGCAATGTCGCATGCACTGGTTAAATTTTTATACAACATTTCATCAAAGCATGCTGCAAAACTGTTGCAATCATAGAAAAAAAAATCATTCAAAATCGCGTTAGCCTATTGAGCCATCTACAAAAAATAACTTTTCAAAAGTAAAAAAATAGCCAAGCTTTAAAAAAATAAAAAGAAAGTTGTGGCTAAAAAATGGTGGGATATCAAATTTCCAAGCTTTTATTATAGTACTTATTTAACTTTTTTCCATTAAATAAGTTATCATACATATAAGTCGAGTGCTACGTATATGTTAATAGAAATCGTTTTCTCCTGTACTAAATACATCCTAACGTGTTTCTGAAAATTCAATTTTTTTTCAAAATATGCATGATGGGCCTGGTGGCCATCTTTCCATATTATACGCAAAATTCTAAGCACCCATATCCATATATTACTTTTAAATGCTAAAGGTGTAAAATTAACAACTATAATATAAATTAAAACTAAACTTTACTAATATAAATTAAACTTTTATTAGTTGTTTTACATGTTTCGACTTTTTCCGAGTCATTTTCAAAAACAAAATGAGAATATTCTAAAGCTGCATGGGCTTTAAAGTTATTATTTTCCCGTACTTTTTTAAAAAATTATGCACGTTATCTATTATTTTTTTACTTGATTGTTTATTTTCATATCTTTGATCATGGAGTAATTCTAGCCACAGTTTCGGTAAATTAAAAGATGCCGCATCGTTACATATTGTATTTTTGCGCGTGAGTATCTCTATGGTTTCTCTTATTATGGATGGATAGTATAGACTGGAGGGAAATATTATTTTACTTTCACTGAAATTTATTTGGATGGTTTCTTCTTGATATAATCTTGCCAGGGCTGTAGTTTTTCTATTGTATTTAATATCAGCTATATGCTCTTTTTTCTGCAAATAAATTTCCTGCTGGTCATGCCTATGTAGTAATTTTTGGATCCGTCTTCTTTAATAAAAGGTATTTCATATACTCTTGAATAATTCTCAAAATTAATTGGGTCAATTTTACTGCAAACGATATTCTTTAATTTCTTAGGTGGTTTGGCTATTAAGCAGATATTGAAACGTTTAAGGCTGTGTTTTAATTTTTCAAAAAAATTAGGATAATATTGCAGAGTATAAAGTCCCATATCCGTAGTTAAAATCCAAAGTAAAAATGTAACATAAGCAAATATTTTAAGCGTTTCGTTTATGGACTTGTATGCTCTGAAAATTGTGTCTTAAGATAATGATGACTTATCTTAAGGATTCATCTTATGATTTATTTTTTAGCGTAATTAATCATTTCAAAGTAGTGAAAATCAATTTATCAAAATATTAGTCTTCCTCAATTTATCTGTCCGTAGTTAAAATCTGAAGTTCGACATTGTTATAAATATATTACATTGCAAACATATTACACTTTTATTTTAGAAGTTTGAGGGCTTAGAAATATGGAAAGATGGTCGACAAGCCCATCATGCATAATTTGAAAAAAAAAAAAAAAATGAAATTTCAGAAACACGTTAGGATGTATTTAATACACGAGAAAACGATTTCTATTAACATACACGTAACACTCGACTTATATATATATGATAACTTATTTAATGAAAAAAAAGTTAAATAAGTACTATAATAAAAGCTTGGAAATTTGATATCCCACCATTTTTTAGCCACAACTTTCTTTTTTTTCTTTTAAAGCTTGGCTGGTTTTTTTACTTTTGAAAAGTTATTTTTTGTAGATATCATTTCTTTTTTTTAAATAGATTACACATAATTTAAATAATCTACTCTATGAAATTAACATGAGAATGTTATGTAAAATTATATTTTACTTTCAGTTATTTTTTAAAGGGTTAACTAGAAATACCAGTAGATTTTTCAATTAAACTATTTACACACTTAAAAACAACATATTAAATGTGGCTTGTTATAATACTTGTTATCCTTCGTTAAAAAATATCACTGACTAATCCATGAGATGAGTAAAAATGGAATATGTACATAGCGTGGCAGCGCTACTTTTGAAATCAAACGTGATATC
Organism: Maratus michaelseni; assembly: GCA_963931845.1. NCBI lineage: Eukaryota > Metazoa > Arthropoda > Arachnida > Araneae > Salticidae > Maratus > Maratus michaelseni. The sequence continues at coordinate 355,911,622 of OZ007591.1, read as the reverse complement.
ATGCCCTTTTATTCTTCACGTCTAAAACAAAAACAACTGGATTCCATTAATTTATAGAAAAATGACGTCAAAGGATTATCAGCCTGCGAACGAAATGCTTGTCCTTTACGGTGGTTTTATAGAAATAAATTAATAACATTCAATTCCTTTTCGAAAATTTTGTTTATGTTTGGAAAGAAATTTTAAATGCCAATAACTCTTAATGTATACATTTTAGAAGGTACCTCTACCCTCAAAAAATATTTTATTTTTAAAGATCTTTCTAAAAATGTAAATTTATGAAGTTATATATATATATATATATTAAAGCATGAACACTACGTCTGATTACTTTATTTTACATCATTATAAGAACACACATTTTATCAGATCTATTAAATACACTAAACCAACATGAGTGAAAAATTGACCTGCGCCAGGACTCGAACCTGGGATGTTCAACATACCGTGCTAACGCTTTGCCACTAAGCTACCCATATCGATATCCCAAAGCGGCAATTTCTCATTCTTATTCCTGTTGGAAACAGTCATCGGCCACAATTTGCAGTCACATTTAATTGTCTGATAAAATGTGTGTTCTTATAATTATGTAGTTTTATTTTTAAAAATTATCTTAAAAAAATGGCTGACTTGCAGATGAAAATTGATATGATTAACCCATAACTGATTTGTGCTATTATAATACAGATGATACACGGTCGTTGGCGGGGTTTTATCTCTATTTTGGGATAATTTTTTAGTTGCCAAGTTAATTAACAGTTTTTTGCTAATTAAGGATAGAAATTTATTTATTTTTTAACTGGATTTTATAAAAGCACGTAGATTAGGTTATTACTTGTCCAAAAATACAATCCTTTTCATTTCTGTCCTATATTTAAGTCTGTAGGTTGTTTGAAAAAAAAAGTTTGACGAAGAAAAAAGTGATCATTTTAAGAAACTCGACGTTTTAAAAAAAAAAATCTATATCTCTGTTTATAAATCACTTATGAAGATGATTTTGGTCTCAAATTGAAGAATTTCTTCATTAGATTCTTTTAGTTTTCGTTTTATTTCTGTGATGCTTGGTTCATTTGATATCTGATATTTTAATCTGGCATATTTGGTCTATTTAACATTGCGAAGTATCTTCCTGTAAGTAAGCAGCAGCGGTCTGTAGTCCAGTTCTTGGCGTTGTTTGTTTGGCGTTTTTTTTATAGATTGGCTTGGCAGAGCGACCGCCCTGCTTGATATATCAATCGTATTTTAACTACATTAGTGAGTGTGATCATCTGTAAAAGGAAAAAAAAAGAAAAGAAAAGAAAACCATTGAATAAAAAAAATAAATTGAGCATTTTAATTTAAATTTTGTTTTTTAAGAATAAATATAAAATAAACCCGGGCAGCAACTATGTCTCAATTTATCTTTATTGAACTTTTTTTATAAAAATTTTTGCGGTGTTTTATTTTCGTGGCAACACTAATTGGAGGAAAACCTTTCATTTCATTTATAACAATAATGCCGATTTATTTTTTAATTATCTGCAATTTAGAACCAAAATATATTTTTTAACGGAATGCGAGTGCGCTATGTCAGGTGTCGCTTTAAAATCCTTTCATATGGTGTCTCATTTATAGTTATGCGTTTTGTATTTGCTTAGAAAAAGGTATGTTGACAACATAAATAAAATATAGGATATGTATTTTATACAATGTTTTCCAGTTTAAATAAATATTGACCTGAAAGTGATTTGTTAAAATACAGTTACAGCTTGGCACGTAAAAAAAAGTAATTACTAGAGAAAAATGTGTCAAAAAGAAACAAAAAATTGCTAATTTCATATTAAATAAATAATAATATTATTAATTAACTCTCATCTAATTAGTCAAAATGTTAATGGTTAAATACTTTTACACAAGAAAGACAAGAAAAACAGGTCATTCTCCCCAAAATGAATAATTATATTTGATTTAAATAAGACGTGTTCAAATGAAAGTGATTCGAAGCGTCGCCGCATGCAAACAGTTTTCCATGTTTTTTCGTGAAATAAATGCGATAGTGAAGGCATGTGCGCATGCGCATGCAGTTTGTTGTAACTTCATTCGTAAAGACGTGGCAATCAGTTAAAAATGGCTGGTGTGGATGCAACTGCGTCCGAAATGGATCAGCAAGCTGTAATTAGTTTCAAACACTGGAATGGTGTAAGCCGCAGGATATTCATCGCAGAATGCTGTCTGTGTACGGTGACACGTGTATTTCGAAGGCCACGGTGACGAGGTGGGCGAGAATGTTTAGCGACGGTCGACAGGTGACAACGGATTTGCCCCCTCCCCTCCAGGTCGGGCGGACGAAGTTGTGACAGAGAAGCTGATCACGGACATTGACACAGCAATCAAGGGAAATCGACGTCGAAACTTTCATGAAGTCGCAACTAAGTTACACATTTCCATGATCAACCAAAAACTTTATTCGCGGACGAAATTCGTAACCTTCCTTGCCTAAACGCCATGGGTGATTTTCTTTAACAGACTTTGTATGCATTTCACTCATTTAATATTGTTGTTTCTATCAATGTATCTGCCTCATTTCTGTCCCTGCGAATCTCATGGATACACACCTCGAATCACTTTCATTTGAACCCCCCTCATATTTATATCTTAAAGATATCCATTATATAAAAAAAGAATTAAAACTCTAATAATTATGATGAAAACAAGTGTAAAATTCCATTTTAAGAATTAAGCCACTATAATGCGACACATAAAATATTCCTTTGTTAAGAAATCATAGATTTTTGGAACCACTAAATAGACAAATTCATTTTCGTTTTGATACGCATTCCTAATTCAAGATAATTAGTGTAGCAATTATATCTGATATCTGAAACGTGACATATTAATCGGATTAGCCGGCAAACATGATATGAAGCTAGTAAAAACTTAAGAGGATCATAAGTCAAGTGCTGCTGTGACCTCTTAAAGTCGATTTAACACTTCAGCCTCTATGCGAAATATACAAAGTCTTGAAACTAATGAAAATTTCAACATGAATTAAACATGAAAATTTCAATGTTTTCATTTTGCATGAACAGCGACTTAAAACTTTGTTATAAGTGGTAATGCTAAAAATACTTTTTAAATTGTTATCTGTATTGTATAACATTAAAGTGTAATATTGTGAATTGTTAATTTGAATTATTATTTGTGCTTTAAATGAAAACATTAAACAATATTCAAAACAGTTAAAGCATTAGAAAAATATATTTTATGTTCTATGAAGGAAAGACGTACATTTTTAAATGTTGATCGATCATCATAAAATTATTAGGAATTAAATGAAAATTAAATATAAATTTCATATTACAAATCGAAAAAATATATATATATATTCTAACAATCACAAATTAACAGAAAATACTTCATATTTATTGAAAAAAAAATACATTGCTTATTTAGTTCCGAATGCGTACCTATCAAAAACGAAATGTATATTTTACATAATCAAATAATAATATCACTAATTATAATTAAAATATTGATAAAATGCTTAAGTGATACAAAGATTAACTCAAAAAGGCTTAGTACTTTTGTTATATTTGATATATTTCATATGCTCTTTTAATCTTGTTTTAAACTTTCTAGTGGTCATTCCTATATAATATTGTAATGATTCATCTGCTCTGGTGAACGGGATTTCAGGAACACCTGATAGTTGATACAGCTCTATTGGCTCTATTTTCTTATAAACTACGCTTTTTAATTTTATGGATGGTTTAACGATAAGACATATATTGAATTTTTTAAGTTTATATTTCAATATTTCAAAGAACCCAGGGATATATACTAATGGGGCTATATACTAATATAAAGAACATAAAAAACTAAAAGAATGACATATAGATTATGACTCTAGCTTACCCCGTGACGGAAAATGTATATATATATATATATATATATATATATATATATATTAAAATAAACAAAACTAAGATGTGCCGATCCCAAACCGTTCTTCGATCTCATACATGGTAATACATTAAAACCTGCAATTTTTTAATTATGCATCTTAGAAAGCGAAATTGAGTAGTTAGCAGATTTTTTATTAATTTATTTACTACACTACACGTGTTTTGTCAATAAATGCTTCAAAACTATGGGGGAGGGGGGGATGAAAAAGTTTCTGGCAATCACTATATTATGTTACATATACTGATTAACTGAAATGTTAGTAGTGTTAAGATTAGGCTGTCATTATAAACTATATATATCATTAAAAACTGGATTTATTCAGAAACAAAATATTTGTTACATAGAAAATAATATTAGAAACTTAATTTTAAACGATTCAAATAAAACGTATACTATAGTATAAGCTTTTTTAATTGTTTAAAATTAAGTTTCCATACATTAATCCTATTTTAGAATATATATAAATAAATCCAAATGTTGTGGCGCAGGAAAATTTAAGCAATTCCATTTGATAAAAAAATCATTCGATGTACGTTCTGTTGAACGTACAGTCTAGTAAAATTAATAATTCTAACAAATTCTGTCGAAAATCTGTGTCTAAAAATTATACATTTACCAACCGATTGGTAATAACGTCTGCTGCAAAATGTTATGTATGCACTGGCTTTTTTGGGACTTCTACATATAAAAAAGTTTACTAACTTTATGTTGTCAGATAACAATATTCTCTTTCGAAATTATATTTAATTTTCATGACCATAATCATCCCGGGTACACTGTAAAAAATGACCACTGTTTCTTATTTATTGAAAATATACTATAACCACGAACGAAAATATAATATAATCATCTGAGTTATCGGAAATTCCGAATAGCGTGTCCCATTGTCTTTTGAATAACCAGAAACCAATATATTTCTGAAATTTAAAGAATTATTTATAAAAGCAAAGTATTTTTTGCTGTCCTTATTTTTCAGAAACGTTTTCGAAGGGTTTTTATAGTGTATTGATTAGTGTCCTCAGCCTGGAATACCTGTTTTTTTAATGTTATCAATTCCCAAGTAAACATTTTCATGCTCAAAAAATATGTTTAAGAGACAAACATGCAAAATTAACAGTGTTAACAATAACATTAAAATTAAGATTATTTCTTTACTCTTTCATGTATAAATTAACTTATGAGGCTTAAAACGTTTACTTGAGAATGGATGACATTCAAAAAACAGGTATTCCAGGCTCAGGACACTAATTAATATACTATAAAAACCCTTCGGAAACGTTTCTGAAAAATACGGAGAGCGAAAAAAACTTTGTTTTGATAAATAATTCTTTAAATTTTGGAAATGCAGACCTGCCAAGTCTCTGGATTTTTGGATACCGGTAATTTAGTACAGAAAATGTTTATTTCTTTAGTCAGAGAATTTTGCGATTTAGAAGAACAATATTTTCTCTAAAAATTTACTGGTGCGCAAAAACCCGGAGACTTGGCAACTCTGGAAATGTATTGGTTTCTTAAGATTCAAAAGACAATGGAACACACTATTCGGAATGTCGGATAACTCAGATGATTATATTATATTTTTGTTCTCTGTTATAGTATATTTTCATACAATAAGAAACATTGGTCCTTTTTTACAGTGTATGTAAAATCATTGTGCCTAAATGCGACGCGCTTCCCAATAGTTTTGTGGCATTTAGGATATGTTAGTTATTTTATTAAGTAAATCTGAATTTTATAAAGCATAAAAATATTGAATACTATGGCTTTAAATCAAATCTAACTTGTTTTCGAGAGTTTATAACCATTATGTGTAATATAAACCAACAATATAGGACTGTCGCATTTAGGTCATTTTTATCCCATTTATGATAGTTAAAACCTAAATGAGACGTCCACAGTCCTAAAGGTGACAATACGTCATATAAATATCAGTTCATCTTAAAATATTCATTTAATGACTATAAATTTTTGAATTACTTAATAAAAATTTGAAATACATAAAATTGAAAGTTAAATAACTTATTATTGAACTATGTAATATACTAATAAATTTATTTTATAATTACTTAAATAATAATAAAAAAAATATAACTTTGAATATTTTAGTCGTGAAATATATTATAACATATTGCATACTTTAATATTCGTACTTTACACACTTTTTACTTTGATCGAGCAGAAAACAAAATGTAAATAATGGATGACTGATACAACAAGTTATACCAAATCTCATGTTTTTCAGTTTGCTTTTAACTCATTCTTGCCTCTCATCCTTCCATATAGGCTTCAATTTTTTCTTTCTTTTCTGAATTATATGGATCTAGAAAAGTTTGAAGTTTAGGTTTCTTCGTAACTTCTGTTTTTGCTACACTAGTAGAAGAATGCTCTAGAAACTGGCTTCGAGTTTTTGCCGAATTTTGTTTTTGCTTGTTAAGTTTCAATTAGTACCTCTTTTCCAATCTTTATCTTTGTTTTTGTTCTTTCGCTCTATTCTACTCTTTTACGTTTTACATATATGCTTCGCAGTTGTTAAGCATTCAGAAAAATTTGACACTACTGCCTTTTGATTTTTGACTCAATTGTGATTTGTTGTTGAAACTGTTTTTAACAAACAACTTTCGAAAGCATGAGATGAATTAGCATCAGAAAGAAATATATTTGTGAGGTGATTCTGGTTGTACAGCAGATTGTTTTGAAATTTAATCTGATTTGGTTTTGCATGGTTGTTTTTTAAAATATGCATTCATTGTTTGTAAAAATTCAAAATCCTCATCACTTATATTTCTATGCAATGTTAAATTTGTTTGAACAGACACATCAACATATTATTGGAGAAGTTATTTTATTAACTTCATGGCGCTCAGTTAAAAAACGTGTGCTTGCAGAACAGCCAGCAGTAGCTGTTAAGCCATCACTAAGTCAAACAAATTTTTATTTTCCATCTCAGAAGAAATATAATTGCATTCCAGTTTTTTATGCGAAAGATAAAAGCTCTTTCCTTAATATTAGAATTTATCCACGTCTCCTGATGTTCAGGGTTTTGTTTGGATTATAATACACTAAAACAGCATGGAATGCTTCAGAGTCTGTCTCGATAACAATCTAAAATTTTCTACCCATTTATTTACTGTGTTTAGTTTACTTAATTATACCCGTTATAATGCCAAAATTTCTGAAATTTTTATTATTTGGGTTGCACATAACTTTAGTTGTGGAAATCGGTTATAAACATGAAAGTATATGCTGTAATAGCTTCGTCATGTAATGCACATATTTATATTCATAATTTTTATTATATATATATATATATAAGGCCATACTCATATCGTTGTTCAGTATTTATTTCCTAAACAGAAAATTTTCGAAGTATAGTTTCAATTCAAAATTTTTTTGAAATATTATTCATCAATGTAAAGTTATTTACTTCAGAATATTTATCGTGGTAAAAACTGCTAAATTAAAATGTTTATGTGGTCAGTGTGTCGCATGAGTTAAAATTTGAAAACTGTCTCTCCATCAAAAAAAATAACAATATCCGAAAAGCCTTTTTACAATACCAAAACTTAACATGTTTGATATTTGGAATGGTATGAATATTCACTGTCGTTGGCGATAGAAAAAAAAAATTAGTTTATAGTTTTCTTTTTGGACATTGTTAAGATAATATATCAAATTTTCGACATGGAGATGGATAGTATTTTTTTAATATTGAATTAAAACATTTTATCATTTTATTAACTTTTAAACATATAGTGTAAGGAAACTACTTTAACAAACCAACAATTTTATTTAGGTTTTATAAAAATATTTCACACCGGAATATTTATTTTAAACTATTTAACTTTGCTATAAAACATATCTGTGTGAATTAAATTTTATCAAGTGCACCATAAATTGGTTAAAACTTTACATAATGCATTAAAAAGAAACAAATGATGATAAAAAATTGCAGATTGCAGGAATGTGATTAGAGCGAGATCGGATATTTTTTAATAACCAAAAATCTAATTGATAAATTGGAGAAGAAATCTCATATATTCCTATGGATTTCCACCCCAATTTATTAATTAGCTCACTGTATTGCCTGTATCTTTTTGAGTTTTTTACGATATTTGACTGGTCTTTTTATATGAGTTACTCTATAGTACAGACTAGACTACCAAATCATGACAAAAATACTTAGTTCGCGCAAACGCAGTTAAATTTTTTTTCATACAAATACTCATATATTATCAAATATTTAATATATTAATATTTTAAATGGAATATACTATTTCCACTGTTCTTTGTCAAGATTTGGAACGCGGTATTAACCCATTAACAACGACTTATTTTACCATTATTTTAATACTTCGATACCAGTTGACACCTGTTTTCCCATACTGTTATTTTAACTGATTGAATTACTGATAGTTTCACATTATACAATATGCATTTTTTGGACTACGATACTGGTGTTCATATCTGAAAGTTTCGTTTCACTTAAATTATAACTTGTCGTACCAACCGGTATTAATGAGTTAAGTTCGGTTGAAAATTCTGCATGCTATAAATAAAACATTTGAATTTTTCACAGAAACGTTAACATCTTTAAGAATATGCGTGCTATTCTTGCACAAATGCACACAAACGTTGAAGAAGACCTGCATAGTCAGTTGCTACAGTGACGGATCATTTTGAGCAATTTCTGTTTCTTGGGGGAACGCAATATTATTTTATTATTAAATTTATTATTACCCCCCAATCGTCCTCAGGTCTAAATCTTCACTGAAAAACATGAAGTCAAACATGTTCTTTACCTCCTCAAAGTTTAAGGGCATTTCGGGTATTGCCTCACAAATTTCAGTAGATATTCGACAAATTGTCTGAAATAGAGAGTGTCCAATTTTTGCCCCTTAGTTTATGAATATTAGAGTATATATGTGTGTGAGTGTGTGCATATTAAGCAAACATCAAATCGAGTTACATTTGTTAGAATCATGTACTTTTTCTTAATTAAATGTTTAGAAAAATCAAATGTTCGTAATTTTGCTTTTTTTTTCATTTAGTTGTATTTACTTTTTTTCTTGGATATTTCTTCTATTTATGTATATTTAATAGTACTTTTACCAATAAAATCTTTTTCATTTTCATTAAAATAATTAATGCTGTTAAAACTAAAAGACATGTAACTAAAGTCAAATCTTGTTTCATTTGCATTTTTTTTTAAATTTAGATTACAGATATATTTTTTGTAACAAAATAATTAATAAACACGACTTCACATAGGGAAGTATTTTAAAACATTAATCATAAACATTCCGACTATTTTCAAAAAGACTCTGCCTTCTTTTGCTTTCGTTCTTTTGAATCACGTAAGTGCTTTCTGTATTTTCTCTACTAGCAAATCTTTATGTTTTGTATTGTATATCACTTCCTACTATTTATAGATAAGAAAGAAAGAAATTATATAGTATATATTATATATATTATTATATATTATATAGTATAGTAAGAAAGAGCGAGACAAGAAATAAATTTACCTCACTTGATCTGAGTCATAAAATCTTTTATGAAATACACATTTGTGCGTCTTTATTTCATAACATCATGGAGAAAGTGCTATAAATAAAACAAATGCCACAATTTTTCATTTTTGAAAGCTTTCTATCAAGAAATGGTTGACAATCGTAAATGAATACAAGGTATTGGATTCAGTAGGAGTATATTGTAATAAAAATTTAACCTTTTATTTATATTATATTTTAAATAAAGTAAAAAGTGCCCAGCTAAACTGATGGCAATGAATTTACAGGCTATTCACACTAATTGGATATTATACACTTATTTCAAAGAATAACGCCCCTCGAAAAATAAAGAAATCGGCAATAAACCTGTATACCAAATTTGAAGCAAATCGGATAATTCTGCATGAAATACATATTTAGGTCAATTAAGGGGGTATTAGCCCTCCCCGTTTCCTGCTTTTATACTTAAAAAATTAAACTCCAAATCTTATCAGGGTATCACCTTATCAGAATAAACATCTATACCAAATTTGAAGGAAATCGGATAATTCTGCATGAAAAACCAATTTATCTAAATTTAGGGGAGATTAGCCTCCGTTCCGCACTTTATACTTTACCAATGAACTTCAAAAACTAATTAGGGAAGCGCCATATCAGAATGAACATATGTATAAAAATTGAAGGAAATCGGATATTTCTATGAAAAGTTATCGCATTACGCACATATTACATACGTATAGTCGTGGAAAAAAACTGAACACCCCCCATTAACTCTGTAACAAATTATAGTAGAAGGAAGTGACTGGTACCAAACGATTGGAAATAAAGTCTACTTTTAAATTATGTATCTAAAAGTTGCTTAAGACGCCATCTACATATTAAAACACCCTAAACTTTATTTTTTTCAATGGCAACACCCACTTTTGACATGATATTATATATATATATATATATATATATATATATATATATAAATCTTCGGTTCAAACTATGCCTAAATACAAAATTTTAAGTCATTTGAATGATACGTTTTCGAGTTATAAACATTCAAATTTTAGAGCTTCTAATGTTAAATTACATTTTCATATTTTTATTAATATCTCCTGAAATTATAATCCTAATGTGCTAATGTTTTGTTTGGTGGTAAAACTCAAAAACCCAAACTTAACTACGTCAAATTTGTAATTTTTAAAATTTTATAATATGAATTATGAATTATGAAATTAATATTCGAAAAAATTATGAGTTGCAACCTACATTTTTTTTGATTGATTTATATTTATTATGTCCTGCATTATGTGTATTCAAAATTTAAAATTTTTCTTCCAAGTAGTTTTCAAATTATGCTTCAAAAACGGCAAGATGCTGCTTTAAGGGGCCGTCTATGATGTGCATTAACCCGTTGGGAACGAGCGACACGTATACGTGACGCATAAGATGCTCAGAATCCTTCATTATTCCCACCAGTTAATTTTTATTGTAAGCTTTGCCTTATTTAATCTTAGCATTTCTGCGATTCAACTAGGCGCAAATTTCTGTTTTGAAAAACCGGTGGTAAAAGATTAAAAATACTGTATAGGGCGCCCGTCGCGAAGGGGTTAAAGCATAGTTTGAACAGGGATGGGAGCGCTTCGACTTGAAATCCCGATTGACACCACTAAATTTTAATAGTATTTGTTATCTTATCCAAGGAGAAAATTTCTGAAATTCATTACGCTGGAGAATACTATTAAAATTTAGTGGTAAGAATCAATATTCGGGTCGGAGCGCTCTCATCCCTGTTTTAGAATTAAGGTTTATTTTACTCATAGGCTGAGACTTGATAAACTTAGAGATTAAGTCTGTCTTACAATATAAACAATGCGTAAACCATATTTCAGTGCCTCGCGATCTTACGTTAATATGAAAGTTAGGTTAAACTGAAGCGTAAGTGAATGATCGCGCGAGCACAACAAACCTGACAACGACCTGTGATTGTAGTAAGATATAAGATAGCGAGGCATTAGAATCCTATCCTTTATTAGTATATATATATATATACATATATATATATATATATATATATATATATATATATATATATATATATATATATCTTTTACTTTTTCAATGTCTGCTTTAAAATTTTTCATTAAAATTACGTAAAACGTATTTGCATGATATGTATATTTACGTCATTTATGGAAAATAGTTTCGCTTTTATTTTTAAATTAATAAAGCTCATTTTTTAAAAATATGATCAGTTCTACCTTAGAAAAAACTTAATCATTTTTGTTACCTTTAAGTGGATTTATAGCTTCTTTTCCAGTCTAATGAAGCTATTTTTTTTCTGCAGTATACATGTTTGAAGTGAAGTTTCTTATAAATGCATATGCGTAGTGTATTTGCTGAAACAAATTGGCCCTACAATTAACTGAAGCAACGAAAGGCCAAATGATTGGCACGTGGCAAGCTGGAAGAAGTTTTCGTTATATAGCGAGGAATTTTCAAGTGTCTCTTCAAACTGTTTCTACATGGATTAACAGGTAAGCTTTATATTGGTAGTTTATTGCGAAAAAGAATTACATTTACATTCAATTTATTTAAATTTAAATTTAATTTACATTACTGGTAATTTTTTTTTATGTTTAGCAATAAAAATTTGATAATCCGTCTTTGTAGTAGTGTTCGGCCTAGGATCTTATCAGACAGCCAAGCTCGAGAAGTTGTTGCAATGGCTATACAGTAGATCCCTATATGTCTTCTAATCAAATTAAAGATGATTTGTAACTTCAAGTGAGCATATATAACTAAGAGACAATAGAATGTATTATGAATATATATATTATATATATATATATATATATATTTACGGCATACTTTCTTTTTATTATGTATCATCTCGTACCATTCACAACACGCTCAAAGAAGCATGTTTTCGAATTCGGATGGCGGCTAGAAAACCAGCGACTTCAACGCCTTCACTTTGCCCAAATATATATTAACTGAGGCATAAATGAATGGAGCTCAGTTTTATTTAAAGACGAAAACTGCCTTTAGTCATTTTCCCTTTCTTGTTTTCTAGTGTACTTTCCATTAGGATTTAGGTTTCAGCCACGGTATACAATTGATATTAAACGGAGCGGAAGAATTGCAATTTCAATGTGGGACTGCATGTCGGTGCAGGGCATTGCATCTCTGCTATGCATTGAGATCATCTAGACTGAATATCTTATTGTGACATAGTAGAACACGCAATGATACCTGATGTTTTAGAAAACCATTCTCTGGATGGATTTTTTCTCTTCCAACAGGTATATATTGTTATTCTGTAAATAGTATTATTAAACAATATGGTTTTCAGAGAATACTATATACTATTATTTATTAATATTAATAATAGAAATATATTAAAAGTTATTTATTTTATAGTTTTGCACGTTTTGGATCATGGTGTTTTACTGGTTTATTCATTCGGGTGTTTCAAAACACACACCCCCGCCTCCGCGCTTCAATATTCAAATCCGAATTATCACTGCTTGTTCTAGAATGTTTATTGATTCGTTCATTAAATGAATTAGGAAAATATTTTAAAAAGCCACTTTCTCTATATGCTATGCCATAGCATTAGAATTAATTTCGGTTTTATAGAATAACTAGTCATTTTTAATTGCAATAAAAATTCTTTTTATGACATTATGTGCAAATATAAATCCTGTAACTTGTCAGCTTTGGCTCACATATCACATCGACAGCGATAAAACACGCCTTTGGCCCATCTTTACAGAGCTGAGGGAAATTTTTCAATATAAATTCAGTAATTAAATTAATTTTCTTTTGTTTCATGTTTAACGATTTTAGCAGATGAATCAGTATAAAAAAAATGCATGTAAATTTATTAAAAAATAATAATAACCGCTGACTTTTGAAAAATAATTAAGACAAAATCTATCTATCTATCTATCCATCTATCTATCTATCTATCTATATATATATATATCTATATATATTTATATATATATTAATAAGAAATTTTAAAACAACATATCTCCAAGTTTTGTTTATTTTCAGAACTTTTGCTATTATCAGGTTGTAATCTTTCACAGAATTATAATATTTTTTTACTAAAAATAAAAATAAACCAGTTGCAATTTGTTCATGTTTTGATTTATAAAAAAAAATTCGCAAAATTTTCGCTAAAATATTTGCGAATATATTTAGATATTTATTTCATTAAAATTTTTTGTTGTAAATATAAATTTTAATGTTATAGAAATCATTATTTATTAAGTGTAGTTCATAATTCATAATTTTGTTTGGAATTTTCAGGATAATAGTGCTATCCACAGAAGTGGTGGAGTAAAAACTTGGTGCGAAGAGAACTGCATAATGAAGTTAGTATGGCGCAGCAATGCAGCCAAATTGAACCCAATGGGAAATGTTCGGGCTCTGTGGAATGATGAAGTTCGTCTGCAGGGAATTAGAACGACTGATTAGCTATGGAACTCTGTTTCTCATGCTTCGCAAACTATTAAAATATATACTAATATTGGTAACAGCCTCATTGAATCAATGCCACGCAGATTGGAAGAAGTTCTTGATAAAAATAATTGGTATACATTATATTAGCAAATTCCTCCCTCCCCTTTTTGTTATTTAATTACAAAATGTGGCTTATTAGTAGAGGTGAGGATTTTGCCTTTTAATTTTATGTGTACTAACTAGCACACGATGTTCTTCTACTCTTTTGTTAAAGTTCTACGATTTTCTTATTTGAAGGATATTTTTGTTATTTAGATAAATATCAGTACTTTAAAAATTTTGGTTGCCAGTTGCTTCCACTGTTGATTTTAGGTTTTATTATGTGGGCTACATTGTCCTTGTAGACCAAGTTTGCATTTGAAAAAAAACAGAAAACACAGTAATTTAATAATGTTAGGTGAAAAATACAATGTGATTACAAATCTTTCTATTTGCTTTATATCTTTAATTTTGAAACACGGATTTAGAACATATCAAATCCATAAAATTATATACTTGTTCATATAAATATTCAAAAAACTGTGAAGATCAAATTAACATAAAATTTCTGAGAGCAAAGCTAATTTCGTGGTGTATACACGTAATTATTCATTTGATGTATTTATGAGAAAAGATTTATATAATTCCTGCATTAGGTATCTCCAAAATTTTTGTCAAAAACAACTTACATCATTTAAACCTTTAATATATAAACATTATAATCACTGAGATATTTATACTTATTAATTCAATTTACTCAAATCTTGTTAAATTGTTTTCAATATTACACTAAATGATTGTTAGATAAAATATTCCCGCGAAAGTATTAGTTTGTTACTTAAAAATGCTAATTTAAACTTTTATTAACTTTTGTATATCAATCAAAAATTGTAATCTTTACAAATATATATGGATGTTCAGTTTTATTCCATTAATAACGAACTTAAAATAATTAAACTTTTTCTTCTATAACTTTCGTATTTAGATCTATTCGATTAACCAGGCTAATTGAAAAAAAATTACAAGTTATTTTTATGGTTTTCTGATAGGCAAGATTCTTTCCCAATCGCTAGCAGTGTGCAAAAAAATCTAAATAATAATAATAAATGTCAAATGGCATGTTTTCTTGCCAAGAGGCATTAATGAGTTAATTGTAAAATTTCAAATGATCTACCAGAATACGTTTAATTATAGAATTATTAACCCTAGTCCGTAGGAGAATAACGGATGTAAAGTTATTCAAATGTCTTTATAACCTAGATTTAGTTTTAGGTCTTTAAATAAATCGGAATATAAATCCTGCGAACATATCTCAAAACAAGACACGACCCCCCCCCCCACCTCGCTACTAAAAAAAAGCAATGTCGGGGTAAAATGGTCATATCGATAAAACATAATACATTAAAAGAAGTGACATTCTACAGCATTTCAACAATAGAGTACCGAACTTCAATTTAGATACAGCCCCTTAAATATGTTCATTATAAAGTAATTAATTTCTCAGAAACTAATCGTAGGAATTTCATGAAATTTGGTATCTAGGCATAGTTTGAACTGCAGATTTCAAATATGTTGTCAAATTTGGGTCTTGCTATTTACAAAAACAAAGTTTGTGTGTGTTTTTATATGTAGATGGCCCCCTAAGCAAATTTTATATACATCATTTAAAAGTAGACTTTATTTGCAATCGTTTGGTACCAGTCACTTCCTTCTACTATAATATGTTGCAGAGTTAGTGGAGGGGGGGGGGGGGGCTTCACTTTTTTTTCCCACGACTGTACATAAAAATAAAATACAGCCTTGAAATGATGAGCATAAAATATTTCGTGCCATCAAACCACTACGTTTCTTTTTTAATAAATATTTCATTAGCCAATGTTTATTAGTTTGCAGATTTATAGTATTCTATTATGTAATTTAATGTACCCTTTTTTTATGGCAGAATCCCATAGTCTTAAAAATATTTTATCGCATCCAGTTGTACTGATGGAAAATCCCCGAACTTTAAATATATGTAATAAATCATTTTTTCTCCATTTTAAAATTTATTCCAAATTCTTACAATTTTACCTGTCTTTTAACCATATCTTAAATATAAATTATATTTTAGCTCCATATCTTTCATCAACATATACTTTAAATTATTATTCTAAAAATCTTAATCTGTTAAAAGCTACACTTCTTTGTAAAAACCACTAATTTATTCCTTCATATTTTGAGACATTGAATATTTATGTCTTTAGAACGTCTCTTAATATTCTCTCATTTTTATTTTATTAAAATTATCATTCGATTATCATTCGATATCCCATAATTCATTTCAACTCCCGCGTCTAACTTTTTCACTTCAAAATTATGCCGAATATAATAAAGATCCCCACAGCCTTGGAACCCGCTCATTGGTTAAATTACCCCTGCATTTTTTATAAGATTCCTACGCCTCTCGGAATATAAAACGCGTTACACAAACTCGGAGCTCTGAATTTTTACAATTTTTGAATTGCTAAACAAAACCCGTCATTTACAGGAGAAGTGTCTTTAAATTGGTGTATATCTCTAATAATATGTAATATCTTCATGCTTTTTTCTATGGCGTAGCACAGCTCAGTTATGAATTCTTAATTTGATAATTAGTGGAATTGCCTATGTTTTGTGAATTGTCAATAAATGTATTGATAATAATGCAGCTTCCTGTTATTTTTACGGGAAAATCCCTAGAGTATCTTAAACATCGCCTTCCATCTTGAGCCTTCTACTGCAAAACATATGTTATCATAGCTGCCAACTTTTACTCTTTTTTCCTACCACTAAAATTGTATAGTAAATTTAACCTTATCAAATAGCCGAAATCATTTGATTCAATAAGACAAAACTTTCTATTAATTTTTAGTGGTAACAAAAAAGCGTAAACATTGGCAGCTATGTGTTATTCTACAAAATCACCGCATACCATAATTAATATGCTGATAAAATTCACTATGAAATGGAAAAGCATTTCTGTATATAAATTCTCTTTATTATTATATCTATACTAATAAAAGAAAGTTTCGCGCTCTCTCTTTCTCTGTGTGTGTGTGTCTGTCTGCGATGGCTAGCAAAATCTAGCCCACCTAGAAGCCTGAAAATTTAGATTTAGGTAGTCCAAATTCTATACTGGTGCTTCTGAACCTCAGAATTTTAATATTTTAATTACTTACTGAAATATTAATTAAAATGCACAAAAACCTCTCATCAAAAATCGCTTTTTTTCTTAAGTTGGTTGGTTGTATAGAATATTCACAGAAGACATTAATAAACCAGAGTAACGATGCGTAGATAAGGACTTACAACGAAATAGTTTTAATATGGATTACAGTTACCGGTGTACAGCCAAGCTAAGTAGCGCCACCTATTCACGGCAAATTATACAGACGCCATCTGTTTGAAACATTTTCGTAGCACGTTTTTCTTCATGATAATTAGCTGGGTTTAAGGTTTTTTTTTCTTTTAAACAGGACATATATTATTATAATAGAGACTAGAGAGGGGATAGAGAGGGGTAAGGATCTAATTACATTTAAAAATTTTAACATTTTCAGCTTCAACCGTAGCGTTTAATTGATGTTTTATATACAGAATACCGCTATTTTAAATCTCAGCTAATAATGTTCGGAACTTCTCCATTTATTTCCATTTTTACTAAACCATTCCATTTTTCAAACCATTCCAACTGTTTCATTTTCTCTAACTAAGACCCATTTCTATATCTCAGCAACTATCTTTCCGATTTCAACGCAAGTGATTCCAAACATTATAATTAACTTAATAGTCACACGTTATGACATTAAACAAAATTTTTCAGTAGCCGTTACCACTATTTCCGAATAATAGTTTAAACCAAATTTGTAACTAAGCTCCTAGCTTAACCAAATGAACTAATTTTTAAAATTGCACAGTGGTTGTCCTAATTAGCCATTTGCGGAAGGACACTTGAACAACCCCTTCTGCCCGGCCCCCCCTTCAAGATTTTTACTCTAATTAAGCCCCGTTTACATATCTCAGCTACTATCTTTCTGATTTCAACGCAAGTGACTCCAAACATTACAATTAAATTAATAGTCACCGTTTAAAACATTAAACAAAATTTATGAGTAGCGGTTACCACTATTTCCGAATAATAGTTTAAGCGAAATTTGTAATTAAGTCCCTAGCTTAACAAAACGAACAAATTTTTAAAGATGCATAGTGGTCCTCCTAATTAGTCATTTGCTGGATGGCATTTGAACATCCCCTCCCCCTGGCCCTAGCTCCTTCAAGGTTTGTTCTCTAACTATGCCCTGTTTCAATATATCCGCAACTGTCTTTCCGGTTTCAACGCAAGTAATTCAAAACATTATAATTAACTTAATAGTCACCGTCTATAACACTAAAGTATATTTATGAGTAGCGGTTACCACTATTTCCGAATAATAGTTTAAGCCAAATTTGTAATTAAGTTCCTAACTTAACTAAACGAACGAACTTTTAAAGATGGTGGTCCTCCTAATTAGTCATTTGCCGAAGGGCCCTTGAACATCCCCTCCCCCCCGGCCTCTCCTTCAATGTATTTTCGTACTGTTTCCATATCTCCTCAACTATCTTTCCGATTTCAACGCAAGTGATTCCAAACATTGTAATTCACTTAATAGTCACTCTCTATAATAGTAAACTAAATTTATGTGTAGCGGTTACCACTATTTCCGAATAATAGTTTAAGCCAAATTTGTAATTAAATTCCTAGCGTAAGCAAACGATTGAATTTTTAAAGATACATCGGTCCTCCTAATTAGTCATTTTCTTAAGAACACTTGAACATCCCCTCCTCCCGACACCACATTTAAGGTTATTTTCTCTAACTGTGCCTTATTTCAATAACTCAGATTATAATGTTTCTATCTTATCGAAACAATTTTGTAGCAGTCCTACTATACAGTACCGTAGGCAGCGAGGACCTGTCTCAGAGGTTTTTTTCCGAAACAGGTTTGTTTAGAACTGAATGCTCCCTTGGAGGTGGAAGGGGGGAATAAAAGATTTTCTGGAGCAGTATGGCCAACAGACGGAGACAGTGGTCAGAGTTTCGATTTTTATGAGATTTAAATTTATTTCACGTGCTTGGGCAACGCCGGGCGGATCAGCTATTACATATATATATATATATATATATATATATTTCAAAATGCTAGAGGAAATATATAAATATGAGCAATTATCTGATAGCCTTATTTAAAAAAATGGCTTATCCACAAAATAAATAAAAATGGAATACGTAGTTCACGTGCTAGAGTTGCATCTGAAATCATATAATGGAATCACGTTTTTGTGTTGTTGGCTTTAAACGATATTGCATGACAACAGTTTTTTTTTATTATTATACAAAGTTGTCAAATGAAAGATAGACAAGTACCCAATATTGATATTACTTATACCAGAAAATATTTGTGAAAATAAAAAATAAAGTATTTTATTTATTTAATTTGGTTGTAGGAACAATGTAACAATAATGTAAACGTGATAAAAGACTGACCGCACGAATCTCGGTAGTCTTTCTCAGAAATAGGCTAAAGATATAACTTTATGCGGGTACTATGAATTCGAGCAAAACTAAATAGTATAACTGCCCACTTACCGCTTTTTTATATGTAAAAAAAAAAAAAAAAAAAAAAAAAAAAAACATATTTTGTAACATACATTTTTCTTAATAAATAAAATCACATAGATATTATAGAGGTATAAAAAAGAATCCAATTTCAAGTACATTTTTATAGAAATAAACAAAAGAAAGCTTTATTTTAATGAAAAATTGAAAATTTTCATACACAATATCTAAGCTTTGGAATTTTAAAATAAATAATTACATATAATTTTTTATTAAGTAGCTATGAAATGAATAAAATACCATCTACATGTGATAAATGTTTACAATGCTCAATGACTGGAACTTACATATAAACTCAGTACATAGAAATTAAAATATGGCGTCTTTAAGTAAAAAGGAAACTGAACTAATACTCCCTTTTTTGCAAACTAAAAAAAAAAAAAAAGAAAATATATAAAAATTTGCCTTAGCTAACGAAACGTGTCTTCTTGTTTTTTTTTGTTTTTCTGTTTTTTTTTTTTTTTTTTTTTTTTGTTTTCCCGTTTGTATAGCATTAAAATTAAAATTTTCGAATAAAAAAAAATATATCGTTTTTCTCATTTCCACTTTTTAAATTCACGGTTTCAAAGATTACTTACCGAATTGCAACTCGATGTGTTGAATTGTCACTATATGCGATCTTTCGATCTCTAGTGAAAGAATATATATATATATATATATATTCAATTGGAAAAGTCGAAGTTTTTTTTCCTAGCTTTTTCTCAGCTTATCTTAAAGAAACTACTGCATATAAAAATATGAAAACTGTTTTATAGTGACATGCATGATAAATGCGCTAAATTTAGCAGTTTTTAAATCGAACAATTATTTTATACGCTATTTATTGCTGAAGTCTGCCAAAATAGTTCACTTAAAAAAGTTTTATAGGTGTTAAAAGTATTAATGGCAATGTAACAATATTTTGCAGGCACACACATAACTGGACTGTAGTGTGCGGTGTGAGGTTTGCAACCATTTTTTTAATTTGTGTACTTTTTTTTTTTCTTTAAAAAAAATTCTAACTTTCGTTATCTGTATAGAGATTTATTTTATAATTCGAAAAGTCATTGTTTTAACCGAAAATATGAAACACGCAAATTACATCATATGTAAAGCAATACATTTAAAACATCATATTGGAAACGATTTTTATAGCGTCTAAAAGAAAAATTTTCTTCTAAACGTTATTATAAATATCCGGGAGACAGCAACAATTGTTATTTAATCATTTTGTTCAAGCAAACAATTTTCAAATGTGCAATAGGTTTTACTTAAGTAATGCCTAAATTAGCCGTCAGCTGTCGCGACAGCGATAGGGGATTGACAAGCGTATCTCTTAAAGGGAAGTAGCATTCAAAGTAAAGGTAAAAAATAACATATATTACGATACGAAGGGCCAAAATCGATTACATTAAAAGTTACTTCTGAGAAACAGTGTTGAGTAGCAAATCGCAATGTATCGCGAACTGCTCTCAATTTAACGGAGTTTAATATTTCGAAAAGTTGATGGTGGTGTAATAATGATGGCCGTATGAGAGATATAGGCCCGTGGGAGTCTTTCTAAATAAACCTAACCCGTATTTACGCAAGGATAACAAATACAAGGTTACGAAATCTCCGAACGATTAGGCCGACTGGCACTCTTGGATTCGAACGAAGCCCCTCCCGTCTTCCTGCTTTGAGAGTACTACCTCTCGGCTACGGGTAGAGCATTTCGAAAAGTGCTATAAAATTAAAATCTAGAAATACGAATATGTGTACTTAGAATAGTACACTGTTAAGGTTAATATATTTATATCATAACAATAAAAAAAATTTGCAGATTAAGTGAAAATTACAAAAAGTACATTTTGATAATTGAATGATTTTGAGAGATTTATAGGAAAACGTTTCTTATATCTCAGTCAAAACGTACGATTTTATTAACACCATTGTTTAACAAACATTATTTTTTTAAAGTAATTTAAAGATTTATTACGATCCGAATCTCAATGCTATCTTTGTACATTTTTATGTAGAAAAAATCGTTTTTTTTAACAACAACGTACCAATACTTTTCGCTGTTGTTATATCCGATACAAACGATGTCAAAATCATATCGATAGCACTCAGAATCGGGACTTAAACCTTTAATGTTAAAACTTGAGTAACTGGAATGTCGTCATTTTTGTAATTTAAAACACATTCTTTCTTTTAAAAATAATTTCTTTTTCACCCGTTAATGTGTAGCTCTTTTGAAACCTTTTGAAATTATATGCACTCTCAGAAATAAAACACTCAATTTTGACGATTCCGCAATCCTCAGGCCTCATTTCGTTATTTTTGACAATCATTACGTCACAGAGTCACGTGGTTTTTGACGAAACGCGAATCCTCAAATATCTTGACGAAATTTTTTCTTCGCTGTCAAAAATAAAACTCTCACTTTTGACGATTTCGCAATTCTTGAGCTATATTTCGTCATTTTTTGACAATTATTTCGTCTCAAAATTAAGTGATTTTTAATGAAATGGAAAATCTCAAATATTTGACAAAAATATTTCCCCATTCCCGGCCAGATTATTTTTGTTACAAAATCGTTCAAAAAAAAAAAAAAAAAAAAAAAATTACACGAAAGTATTAAATTTCGTTAAAAACGCTTAAAAAATTCTTCTAAAGTTACAGAATTTCGTTAAAAACGGTTAAAATAGTAAAATGCGAACATCATTTGGTCCATTTTCGATCGAAAGCATCAACATTTTTCCAATGGTTTTTAAAAAAAAAAAAAAAAAAAAAAAAAAAAAAAGACAATTTTAGGAGCTTTTTTTTATTTAAGAAATATATTCATATAACAATCAAATTTAAAATATGTATAACTGACCCCCCCCCCCTCTACAAAAAGTAATCTTATCCGCTAAAATTGATGAACTCGCCTCCAAAATATGCACTTCAAAATTAATTATTTCTGATCAACAATTAGACCATATTTTAATTATTCATTGAACAAAGGAAATTTCTCTAATAAATTATATTAATCAAGCCATTTTCTAATTATTTATTAACCATAGAAAAACCATAATAATAAACTAGCCTTATTAATTAAAACATGCAGAAAGTATAACAGCACCGATAAAAATACAATCTGCTTTCTAAAAATATAAACACACATCAACATCCCATAAATACATTTAAAATCAAATAATTCCGAAGTCACGATAGCGAAGTGGTTAGAGCACTTAACTCCCAAGCCAAACATCGCGTGTTCGAGTCCGATCAAATCCCAGTGATCTTATTTTGCCGTAGTCAATTAAAGATGCTTCTAAAAACTCCGATAGATGGCAGCACCAACCTTTTTTTGGAACTTTCGTCAAAGAAACAATTTGAGGAAACGGATTTCTTCGTAATTTTGAGGATGCAAATTTACTCGATTTGACGAAATCTTTACTCGGAGCATTTTTCAAGAAATCGTTTCGTCAAAAACGAAGAAAATTTCTTGAAATTTGAGTACTCATTTTTGAGAGTGTGTAACCTTGTGTTAACAATATTTATTAAAAATAATAATAATAAAAATATCTTTCTTTTAAATTTTTTCAAGTGGCAACTGATAAACAACATTGTTTTACCTACTGCCTTTTCCTTTCACAGTGATGGGAAATTCAAGTTCTCACCATTACATAAATTGCATTTAAAATTTAAAATATATAATAATATTTAAAAAATTACTAGAAATTGAAAAATTCTGGAAGTTGTTATTGACATTGGCTGCATCGCAAAATGTGTTGTTTTCTAGCAGGAGGAATTGTGAAATACGAACAGACAGTCAAATCTATATAATAAAAGAGCAAGTCATGTGACTGAAGAAAACAGTTACGGGCTGACCACTTCGCTTTTTATATGCCAGGCGGCCATTTTTACTCAAAACTAGTTTTTCGAATTAAATTATATAAAAGTTATATTTTTAGAAAGATCGTACAAAAAAATTGGATGAGTTACATTCTAATATGTATTGATTCTGAGATAACTTCATTTGAAATTAGGTTGACAGCCCAATATCTCATTCCATTCAAATAATCAAGCACAAGAAATTAGCTCATCGTGAGTCATAAAAATATTAAACCATGAAGATAATCATTCGCAAAGCAAGTTCTCCATGGCAAATTTTGCGGAGCTGCCTGGTGTAAAAAAAAATCGCGCTTGTAACCGTGACATACGTCATAAGAGCAAAGACATTCTTATTTCGTCGAAAAGCGTAACCAGGTGCAGTACAAACCCTGAACTAAAATATTCATTCGATCAGTGTGATCTTTGTAATAATAGGTTTAAAAGTATCTGCATTAGCAAACGTTCTGCAACTGATAATCAAACGGACATGAAGCATAAATTCCTAGTGAGTTGCGCGTTTTTTTTAAATTAAAATATAATACAATAAATCAACAATAATGCAATACAAATGCAAAAAAACAAACAAAAAAAACGAAATGCTGCCATTATCACAAAAAATTCTTGATTTTGTCTATTAGATCAACGCTTCCCAAAGTTTTTTCTTACACGTACCCCTTGCTTAGGCTTTTCATTTTTGAGTACCTTCATTTATCATAACCACACACTCACTCCTCTCCACCTGCACATATTATTAAAAGCTTCCTGTCCGGTGAAGCAAAACCCATATTTCAAGAATTATTCATTATTATATTTTCTTCTCATTAAGGGAGCACTGATACTTTCAGTATTTCTTAAAATAATATTATTCATTATTTATCAGTTATGAGAACAGGCCTATTAATAGCTGCACTCATGTTCTCTTGCAATTCTAAATAATCAAATTGTTTCGAAGAACATGCAGTTCCCGAAACATCTGAATTTCAACCGCATTTGCAGTACCCTTAAAAGTTCCGGATTTCAACAAGTTATCCATTTTAAACATAAAACCAAATCATTCAAATAAGTAAACACTTGATATTAAATACTCATTACAAGGAAGGAAGTTTTCCAATTAATATATGTTAGTGATATAACTCCGCCTATTCGAAAACGAAAATAAGGGCCTGCTTTTCAACACGTTTTAAAATATAACATTAAAACCAGAAGCTCTGACGTAATTTAGGCGCTTTGAAATTATTATTAAAAACGGAAATAAATTAAACGTAGGAAAAGAATATTGTATAATGATTAATGGTATTTTTCGCAAAGATTGTGGTATATATAAGTACTCATGCAATATGATTATAACTGGGCGGAGTTAGTGACATAGAAATATCAATGACTTATTATGTCTAGTGCGCTTTTATCCTAATTTTGAATGTAAACATATTGGAATTAACTTTGTAATCCAAAACTATCAACTTTCTTTAAGTTTTTCAGTTAAAACATATTTGTGATTTCCGCCATTACCGATATTATTTTCACGTACCCCCGCAGGCCCGCCACGTACCCCAGGTTGGGAAGCGCTGTATTAGATTATTTTCATTTGGAGAAGGATTATGCAAGTAAATTAAATTAGGAATAAAAGCAACATGTTGCAATGCTTAGCATACATTAAATGGAAACCAAACTTGTCGTCAGAGGTGGCTAGTTTTATTATAATAGATACAGAGTGTGCCAAAAATATACGTATGCTTAAGGTGTTTTAACCTGTAAACCTGATTTTTACAATCTTCGAAAAGTTAATGTCGTCATCCCAGATGTCTGTTTAGTTAAACAGGTGTGCCATTAAATAATAAACAGAGTGATCTTCTAATGGTGTCATTGAATTTACGAATTGGCCTTTTAAAGTGTGATTCTGATTTGTGTCAACATAAGTGAAAGATCGGTACACGTGCTGACTGCAAGTCACAATGCATCTATGTTACAAGATTTAGTGCTTTTTTTTTGTGTGCACCTGTGATTTCAAGAACAAATGTTAATTTGTGTCTCCATCAAGCAAATAATAATTAGCGTGCTCGTCTTTATTTGACAAAATGTGTTACAGTTCTGCATTGTTTTGGTAATAAGTAATATGTGACAGAGTAGTGAAAGATAATATCAATTGCTTCGTGCCTTTAAATTCGAGTACTTTTCAACAATAATACAGAAGTGCTCCAGAATAATAGATAATCTCATGATGAAATGAGATTCAAATTATCTCGGCACAACTGCAAATAAAAGCCATGCGACTTGACATGTATTTGATTTCATACAGAACGTTTCACTTTGGTATTGAATTAGGACGTATTTTTAAGTAAGAAAAATATTGGAATATATTTTTTACTGATAAACAACGTTTATCGTTCTTACAGATCACAAAGTCTGTGTATTGAATAAGTTAAAAATTACTGCATACAGAAATTTAGGATTTCAAGGAAATTTCGAAATATGCAATCGACAAAAAAATAACTTTAATAACACTATTGGATGCAATCAAAGGATCGAAATTCAATATACATTTGTATTAAAGCTTTCTTAGAAACAGAAATCCGTTTTTTAAAAGTAACATGTATAAAACTTTATATTTCACAAAAATATATTAGCAAGTTTAATTTTGTTAGTGTATTTTAGAGATAAACGTTACTCAAAAGCAAACCCTGTTGATAAAAGCAGTAAGAATTAGTATATAATTGAGAAAATAAACGCAAAAGTTTATTTTCCTGTACATAATATTCAGTTTCATTAATATGATCTACTTATATTTCTATAAACTATTTGTATTATTAAAAATATACCGGTCGTTTCTGTAAAACGTAAGAATTAAACTCAGTTTTAACAGTCTCATAATCATTAAATCAGGGTAGCTAGTGGTCAGGGAAAAATAGAGTAAAAAAAAATGATAACCACCAGTATATTCTTATAGAAAAATTCATCTTGATTATTCGATCAAATAATCAACATGAATTTTTCTATAAGAATATACTGGTGTTTATCATTTTTTACTGCATTTTTTCCTGACCACCAGCCACCCTGTAAATGAAATCCCACTTTTTAGACTTAAAGGTGACATTTATGTACGTTATTTTCATTATCATATAATTGCACTTTTCTATAAATCATTATTCCAAAAGAAACAAAATCCAACACACCCTTGTGTAGGTAATAAATGTATGATAGAATATTTTATCACTTGGTATTTAAAAGTGATAATTGCTCTCAAGAGATTAATTTCATTCTCTTAGTAATTTCATGAATTAGTTTGGGTGTGGCCTCAGACAGAGAATGTTGTAATTCCACTTCCTATTTCTATAATTGTTACTTCCGCAAAGTTTCAAATTGTCTTCTCAGATAACATAAATTAATTTATTTTCAAGACCAGTGGCGTAGCGTCAAGGCGGGAGGAGCACGATCATTTTACTACCGGTATAATTATAAACAACATTTGGCCTTATTTATTCTTTGAACGGTATGAATTAAATAAGGCCAAATATAGTATATAAAAATACTGGTAGTAAAGTGATCGTGCCCCCACTTGACGCTACGCCGCTGTTCAAGAAACAGAACAATTTCTAAAACCCGCATATCTTTAAACTAGAGATTCTAGGAATTTTAAATCATAATTTTAAAAAATAAATAATTTAAAATATGTATGAAATAATAAGTTTTTTTTTTGTTTTGTGTTTTTCAGATAAAAACAAATAATTTGAGGTAAGAATAAAATTGTTCACTAGTTATGATCGAATTTAATATATATATATTTTATCCATCGTAGGCGCATAAGCATTTTTTACTGCCAAGTTTTATTTATAAATAATTTAATAAATAAACGTATTTAAAAATGCCTTTTCGCTACATGAAAATGTTTCAATACTTAATTTTAAAATTTATTTCAAATAATCTCTCGTCGTAAAAATTCAGGACCGCACTCATACATATGCCACAGCATAGGGACGGCACAATTTTCAGAGCTGGAAATTTTTTGAGTTCAGAAAAAAAAAATGAAGACGGCAAAATGTTACTAATAGTAAAAAGAACTTAATATAGCCATTGCTTTTCTTATGTAATTCGCCATAGGTCAACGATCTCATAATGATGTTGTATGAGATCGTTGACTAATCGTTAGTATTAGGATACCACTTCCGTAAAGGTTACTTTCCACGCAGCTGACAGGGACAGGGTGTCTAAAATCCAGAACGGTTGCGAAATGTGACTACGTTGTGTCAAATTACGTTACGTACGCCCGTCCAAACTCCTAAAACAGCTTAGTAGCTGAATTTTGATAGGATCGCATATTGGTGAATGCGCCAAATTACGGGTACCGCAAGATGAAACGGGGTACGACTAAGCACTTTTGGAAATCGGGGCACACATTCATCACTATTTCCAAAGAGTGGTTTTTGCATTTATGAGAGAAAATATGGGTTAAATAAGGCTTTATGAAGGTAGTGGTACTCCATGTCTGGGGCCCGTGCCCCGTGTATCCATGACTTACTATGACCCTGCCTTGAAAATCTAAATTAAGCTGGCTTATATAATTTAATCTGAACATGGTATATAACCGAGTTCACATCTCATAAAACGAAATCATGGAGTATTGGAGAGTTTGTCGTTCAGATTTTGGATATTAGGAATCAAAAAACCACTGTGCAGATATTCAAAAACTTCGATTTTCTTAACAGACGAATTATTGTGATTTTCCATGAGTATGTTAATATTCATTATTCTGTGTTCCGCTTTAAAAAGACGGTAAGGGAAAAAATCAATATTTTTAGCATAAAAACACTATCTCCATAAGTTTTTATCGAAAATTTACGCTGAATATTGTTAATTAAAATTAATAGAAAATAAATCAAAATTTTGTCAACATTGTATATAAATTACAATGCATAAATGTTTGTTGCAATTCAGCACATCACACATAGCGATTTTCATAATTATAACGGCGCAAGTCCTGTGAATTTCCTTTTTTGCAGCAGCAAACGCCATCAAATCTGTATGATGTTACATTTTTTAAACAAAAACCTATCCTAACGAACCTAGAATTGATCTCTTAGACTTCGGCAGCGTGCACTGGGAGTGATACACTGGCTCTTTTCTATTTTTGCAAAGGAAATTAAAACTGTGTGATTATTTACGTATTAAGTGAAAAACGTTCAAAAAATTTAAGGTACCCCCGTTATACTGAATGCCGATTCCATAATATAATTTTATAAAAGTAAACATTTACAAATGAGTGAATATATGATAACAAAGAAATCTGATCTGACTGTCACAAAGCCACATAATGTAATCATTCGGGTTTCTACTTAATATCTCGGATAATTATCAAAAAATGGAAAAAGGTGCATTCAGGTGCATTCTGACCTGTCTATATCTTTCTTAATGCAAATTTCCAGACCTCTACTTGCGATAGATTTCCCTAATTATTGCCAAAAAACAAACACACACAAAAAATATTTATTTTGTTAATATAGATTTGCATATACCTTATAAATCCACACTTCTGCATTTTGTTTGTGGCATATTTCAGTTAGTGACAGCATATAAGAATTTACTTTTTATGACTTCTAATTAACTTGTTTTACATGTGATATATCATTACATACTAAATGGACCAATCTCTACAGCTATTTAATTGACACCCCCCCGCACACACACACACATATACACCTCTATGGCATCGTTCTCAAGATAGGAACTGCGCACTTCCCCCACTAGACTGCGCTGTAAATGGTCTCATTGCATCACACCTAGCCACTTTAATTTAACTAAACAGTACGTTTATAATTATAGATGTAGCCATTCTAAAGTTAAAGCCGGTGGACAACATTTTTGTGGCTACCTGAAAACATGATTCAATGAGAAATAACACAGAAGTAATTAAGAAAATTAAAAATATATGCTTAACGTTATCAACTTAAAAGAAAATCAATTGTTCGGTGGGAATATTTTTTGAAAAGTTAAAAGTAGTCAGACTTAACAATAAATGTTAAAGAAATGTTTTGATAAGATGTAGTATTTTACCTTTTGCAAAATATTTTTTTCAGCAAGTTTTGTTTTATACAATATATGATTCCATTTAATTTAGAAAAACCTAAATATTATTTGTGATATATCTTGTTCAGATAATATAATTAATGCATAAAATTAATTTAGTACAAGACGAAAAAAGTTCTCAATCTTCATCTTTCATTTTGTTTGTTAGAAATCGCTATATTCTTAAGTTTAGCTAAATTTACGTAATAGATTTTAGACATCTCAGATCAATCAAAAGATTTGAAATGTGAATTTCAGTATGTAAATAAAAGTTTTTATTTTTTTTGGCTAGTTATTATTACATGCAAAAGTTTTTCTTGTTTGAAAGTTTAGAATAATTTACAAGGGCGTCTCTTCTAAACACTTTATATAAGCATAAATGGAATTAACTAGTATTGGCAGGTTCATTTAAAATAGTTATCTAAGTTTTGCATTTTAAACTCAAATTTCAGCTTCACTACTTAAATCTGTAAATAATGAACGGTAATATTTAAGATTGCGATAATTCTTCAAAATAAATTCTCATTTTGCCGCACTGATTTTAAAAAGTTAGTTTGGTAATTACTCTTTATCGAAAACTTATATTAAACTAAAATGCAACTCCGACAAAGAAAACTCACTGAGAAAAATGACACATTCAAATCTGAGTAAATCGATGTTTTTATTTCGTTATGAAACTGTTTGTTTTAAATGTGACGACCCAACGCTTTCAATTCTGCAATACCAGAAATACTCAGAATATTGAAACATGGACATACTCAAACCTGAGCACATAGAGGTCAGTTCATACTAATTTTTGAAAATAGGACATACTGAAAAATGATTAGAATCAGTTCAAACTTATTTTTGAAACATGGATATACTAAAAAAAAAGCACATAGAAGTGAGTTCATACTCATTTTTGAAACATGGACATACTCAAATATGAGCATATGATGTTTTATTGTTGTGTGTGCATGTTTTCAGAAATGAATATATACTTGTTTCAAACATGGACATACTCAAATATGAGCATATGATGTTTTATTGTTGTGTGTGCATGTTTTCAGAAATGAATATATACTTGTTTCAAATATGGACATACTCAAATATGAGCATATGATGTTTTATTGTTGTGTGTGCATGTTTTCAGAAATGAATATATACTTGTTTCAAACATGGACATACTCAAATATGAGCATATGATGTTTTATTGTTGTGTGTGCATATTTTCAGAAATGAATATATACTTGTTTCAAACTTGAGTAATTTTGATTCGGAGTTATTTTGACTTTGCGAAATACTCAGATTTGAGGATCAGTTTTGAAAATGTCGTTTTTAGAGTGCTGTACTGGGATACTGGTATCTTTTTCGAAAGAATTATTTTTTATTTTACTTGAGATAACAGCATAAATTTTCTAAGTTACTTGAATAGCTTTATGAAAAATCAAAGGAGAAAAAAAAATTAAATTTATTATTTCTTTTAATCAAATTCTCTGCGCAAATAAAACGTATAAGGCAGTGATAAACAAACTTTTACAAGATACGGTGTTGATGGTGGGATACAATTATTAATTATGAGTTCTCAGCGTTTACAGTAACTAACGACGGATTAAACGTATTTTTAATGCCCGGAGACGTAAAAGCTCATAAAATTTATAGCAGCATAACTTAGCACTTTTCGGTTGTAAAAGAAAAGTATCTTTACTTTTTTACGCATTATAGCATTGTTAATACTTTCCTAAATATAAGTTATAGGAACCAAGGAACATGTAAATATTTAAATCTCCTAATTAAAACAATATATATTGAAGTAAATTCTTTCAGAATTTAAAATCTGAATTATTTTCAAATTATTATTTTTTTTGGAAATTTTTACCGAAATTATTCTAAAGATGGCAACTAAGTACTCCATTTTTGTGAAAAGGGTGAAAATAAAATGGTAATGTACGTAAAATGATTTGTTTTGTTTGAATAAATCAAATATTTCTAGTTTGAATTCCCATTAATAAATATAATGTAAAAAATATCCATATTTACTTCCATATGTATTAAAATTATTATCAACATGCTGAAATATTTTATATGCATGAAATATTATTTTCCGAATTTATTTAAAATATAAATGAATGCTCTATGCTAGAGTTTTGAGCATGCAGTCTAACAAACGTACAGGGAATATGCTCAGATTAACAGTTTTTATCCATAACTTAAGAACCCATCAAATACAACAATGACAATCTTCCAAAGTTATCATATAAAATTCTCTCCACCTATGGAATTTTATTGTCCATATGTCGTCATTTTCTTATAACAGCATTCTACTATAACTCCATCATTGTCACGTAACTTGTAAAATGTACATTTCCTAATTTACAGTTCATTAATCGTGATTTATTGCTTATAACAAAAAAATGTAATGATGTAGTGATGTTTTAATTTTTTCCTAAATATACAGTTAAATTACATTTTATACCCTCAAAATTCGACAGATCTCATGCACTGCAAATTGAACAAATTACGTTAAAACGCCATCTGGTATAAATTAAATGCTTTAAAAATACCATATTATAACATTTTCATTTCATGAAAAACAGTTTTTTCAGTCACGTTACAAATCGCATTGGTTTCGAACGAAAATCTTGAATTTAGATATCTTATAGAAAACAAATATTTATTTCATTTATGATTTATCTTTTATCAGATTTTCTGATATAGTACACCAGAGACGTAACAAGCTTCCCAGATTGTAGTATATAAAAAAAGAAAACTTCCCAAGAGAAATAAAACTTTATGTTGTTCTTTGTATCGCAATGAATTCTTTATTTGTAGAAAATTGACTAGAATAAAAAAAAAATCATTTAGTTCTTTCTATTTTATATTGATTTAATACAAAATGGTAAAACAATATACACTTAAAACTTTTCGAACTTCAACACATAGTGGGAATTTAAAATTGAAATAGTCATGAAGTATAACTTAGGCATATTTTAAATTAATTGTGGGTAACAGGATGTTTAGGTTTTCTGATATAAGAAATTATAGAAAATGCTTTAAAAATAAATTAATGTATTCTTTAACTACATGAAGTACCGTTTTTTAAAAGAATGTCTGCGCTTTTGAATGATTTATTCTGCAGAGATATATTTTTTAAACAGTTTAACTTTCATTATGTAGATTGTCCACTTATTTATTTATGGCTTATGGCGAAACAATGAGTAAAACTACTAGAAAAAAAGTGCCGGTTTCGAATCCCGACTCTGGCATGTATATTTCTAGTATGGCAGGATGGCACTTAAAATAAGACCACGATCTGTTCAGCAAACCGTGAGTAAAAGATGACAGTAGCACCCGCAACTAACAACCCTTATTTTCGAAAACATCTAAATCTATGTATAAATTATTCGACATCAATATGTTTTGAACAATTCATTTCTTTCTTTTTCGTTTCTTTCTTTTTATTTGTTATTTTTTCTTTTTACAGAAACTTATAATGTTTTGAACAAATTATTCTACATGAATAATTAAAAAAAAAAAAAATAGCTTCGTTACACTTTCAACATAAGGCTGTAAACATTTGAGCAAATTATTCCTCATATTCAATTTCGAAATTTTTTTTTCAAAAATTCAAATTTAAAATTGTTAACCTTGGATTTACTAGCTGTTTTATAAATAATATATATTAAATATATGAGTATTATCCGTATAAAATATATAGGAATCGTGCTACAGTAAACGTCAAAAATGTAAATATATATATATATATATACATATATATATATAGGGCAATCAATCCTTGTATATTTACAAGAGTTAGATCACCGGAGAGTTGGACAGATGGACAGACAAACCGAAATTATAAACACTTATCAACTCTGTTGAAAAGTGTTAAAAAAATAAATTTCATTAAACCTTATGTGATATCTTCTTTTGGTTGATTCCTGGGTTATGGTCCAGTAATAAATTCTTACAACTGAAAATTACGTGTATCAAAATTTAGATCTTGATGTTAATTCCTAAGACCTTCTTAAAAAGTCTATATCCTTTAAAAGATCTCCCCAATTTAAAAGCATTTTTAATTTAGATAAATTAAAATAACTATTTTTCGCTTTAAGTCATTTGTTTAATCAGTTGCTATTATATAGGTTTGAAATAAAATTTATTTTCAGTAACCCTAAAAATATTAACGGACAGTATTTAAGAATTATACTATATTTGTCGTTATAAAATTCGTGTATAATTAAATTGTTTGTGACCATTTAAAAAAAATCTTTCAAATGTTTAAAGCCCTAAATTTTATAATATTTTGAACTTTTTTATTGTTATTGTTGAAAAAGTAAATAAAACAATGAACAGTGCGAAAACGTTGAATTAAAAAAATTAACTAACTATAGACATAATTAAACAAAATACATTTCAAAGATTAATTCATTAAAATACCAGGTAAATCATATGCACACATTTTTCGTGTGAGAGATGAATCTTGCAGACCAATCTAGACAAGAAAAACACACTTCTAACATAGCATTTAAATTTTAGCTAGCTCATTAATTCTGCGTTATTTTATGTACTCTGGCATTATGAAGTCAAAAAATGGAAGAATGAGATACTGCCTATTGTTTTCGGAGCGGGCGCAGATGTAAGTTACGGTAGAGTATACTTTTAATTTGGATAAATTGAAATAACTATTTTTTGCCTTAAGCCATTTGTTTATTCAAATGCTATTATACAGGTTTGAAATAAAATTTATTTTCAGTAACACTACATGTGAGATATCAGATCATGGCAGCTGAAAGTAAAGCACAGTCTGCACTTAAGTTATACAAGGAAATTAAGATTTAGCCCTAACAATAGAGCGGAATGTAAAAACATCTGTAATATTCATTAAATTTCCGGACCATCGAACGCAGTTAAATGAAGAAGTCAAAATATCCAACGTACTAGTTAAACGAACTGATGGCGTATTTCAAATGTTGGAAAAGAAATTCCTTTTTGAGGTTAAAGAAAGACAAGGAAGAAAAATTAAAGAATAAAATCTGCAACGTATCTCAGAAAATGATGCAATAGCAATTTACATGATAGAGATATGAATTTTAAGTTTAAATGGAAATAATTTAAGTAAATATATAAATTAACTTTTTGGAAACTTTAGGGAAACTTAATTTTAGAATATAATGAAAATATATATGATCTTTATATCATACGCAACAAATTAAGAATGCTGATAACACATTTAAAAGCATCATTTTAGACATAATAAAGCAAATTATATTTCGTGGAATACCCATTTTTATCCGTACTTACAACAAATGTATATCTTGAATTTTTACAGAAACCCGATGCAAATTCCTTAATGTCAGAAATCAATCTTATTCAGCAGTCTAAAAAATAATTATAGACTTCTTCAAATTTCTTAAATTTTAGTTCATTAATTCTGCATCACTTTATGCTTCTGCACTATGTGTTATGTAACTCAACAGAACAAACACAAGAAGAAATTTATAATGATTAATATATGAAACCATAAAAGAAATAATACGCTACAGTCATAATAAAGCACAATGTACTTCAAGGAACATAACTGTCCTTTTCAAGCGACTCCGAATTATCAGAGACATTACATAACTAACAAAACCTGTACATAACTGCTTGTTATTAATGTTATTCACCCGTCTGAGAAAGGATGATACACATCTACATACCTCATAAATTTTTGCTTACATAGATTCATTTCTCAGAGATTCATACATACATTTGATTTACGTGTTGGGTGTTAATGACTTAAAAAAGAACAAAAAAAGAATGGTGGCAGTGCTTTTTAAGACGAAAATTGCTCCATTAAATGAATTATAGATTTTCGCTGTATTTTTGACTGGAAAAATTGTAATTTAAATTTAAATTTAAAAATGCAGAGGCCTTACTAGAACTCAAGTCCGTATAATCAGTTTAACAATAACGAAAGTATTATATTTAAACATACATATAAACAGTTTATAAGAAATTTAAACAGACCTACTTTCCTCTATCTGAACTCTGGTGAAACGAGATTTGATGGAAGTGCAGGCTAATTTGGTCAGCAATGTAATATACCAGGGGCAGTTGGAAAATAAGTTTCCCCTGGCGACTGTGGACAGAGGTGAGTATGACAGACAAAAAATGTAATGAGACATTAAAGATAAAACGTAACTTTATTTTTCCACATAAGTACCAAGTACATTGAGACATTTCTCATACCGCTTTATAAGCTTCAAAAAGCCCTTCAGGAAAAAATCAGGGCTTTGCATACGGACGAAGCGTTGAACGGCTATGGGCACTTTGTATAGGCGCTGCAACAGCGCCATCTGCTTGATCGCTGTCGACCTCTACCCAATGGTGTATCGGTGTCTTGCACGTTCGCGTTCACCTGCTGTGTCGTCTTTCGCCCATAGCCGTTCAACGCTTCGTCCATATGCAAAGCCCTGATTTTTACTTGGAGGTTTTTTTGAAGCTTATAAAGTGGTATGACAGATATCTCAATGTACTTGGTACTTATGAGAAAAAATAAAGTTATGTTTTATCTTTAATGTCTCATTACATTTTTTGTCTTTCATACACACCTCTGTCCACAGTCGCCAGGGAAAACTTATTTTCCGACTGCCCCTAGTACATTATAAGCCACAACTAGCCCAATTTTTGTTGACATCTTTAACAATGATGACGATATTTAAGTGAAAATTTTCAGACATATTTTGCTTAAGAAGAAAAATAACAGACTTTGCAGATTAAATGAAGTGATGATTACCATTTGTTTTCAAGAAACATTGATCTAGCCACTCAATATCTCAGAATGTAACTAAGAGTACATTTAATCCAAGTTAAGCAAAATTTGCTAAAGAGCGCTGCATTTTTTTTTTTTTTTTTTTTTTTTTTTTTTTTTTTTTTTTTTTGGTGAAGTTGCTATTTCAAAATATAAAATAAATACATTTACTTTTACCAAATGGATTTCTGTCCGGACGAAACTGGAACGAAACTGAAACAGAAATCGTAAATCCCAATTCTTAGAAATTCTACATTACACAAGTTTTAATTTTTTACTTTCATACTTCAAGGAATATTTTCAATATTTCACTCTGAATTATATATAAATTATTTAATTAAAAAATTATATATCATGGCATACATACATATATGTGGGATTACAAAAATAAATAATACCCCTCTACGCATAAATATCCACAACAAAACAAACTCGAGGATTTAATTAGTAGCTACGTGATATCACAAGATTTTGTGAGTTTCGTGAATAAAGTTTTAAAAAATCAAAAAGCGAGAGAACTGAGTTGTTCCATAGTTTGGTATCCAAGTATGAAGGTGAATAATCCGACATTTATAGAATAAATTATCTAAAGCAAAGGTTCCCAAACTAAAGTACGCGTACCAGTACTGGTACGCAAAGCTCTGGCTACTTGTTCACAAAAGTCTTATACTGGTATCTGAAATGAAATAGAGCATATTATTATGAAATCAGGAACGGTTTAAGTTTATCACCGAGGAAATTTTCGAAAATTTTCAAATGCCCTTTATATAAGGACTGTAAACGCTATTTTCTTTTTTTTTTACTAGATTGTAGCACAACATATCTATGTGAATGTACTTTTTCTTCAATTCTTTATATGAAAAACAATTACAGGAAAAAAACTAAACATCAAATCTCATTTACGAGTAAACATAACTAAATAATTGAACCGGACATGAGGATGTTGTACTTGATAGAGCAAGTTCACCCTTCTCATGAATGATACTGGGGAATTACTGAAATAAAGCTACTATGTGAATCAGTAGGCCACTATATCATTAAGTACAGTAATACGTCGATATTCGCAAGTTTTGATTATTCGCTCGTATGAAAATGCGGAGAAAACTTTACATTGGCGAGAATCTGACTTGATTATTCGCGAACTCTTTCTTTTTCAGAATTAATAATGGTTAAAAATTATTTCCCCTCTGTTTTCTTAGTATGTATTTACAAATAAATTTTCAGTTGTCAACTGAAAAAGAAGCGAGTGTTGTAGGAAAGCAAAATAATAACAACAGCAGAATACTCATTGCAATGGGGATATCAGAAGTGGTAAGGTAACGGCATCTTCAATCTATTAATTTAAAATGTGCAGGTTCTCGTAGATATGGAGCTGAAGCTATACTTAGATAGCAAATGAAAGCATTTCTAAAGCATTTAGCTTTATTTAAATATCGTATTTCAATACTGTATCGCATACTGACTTACTAATATATTATCATCTCATTGCGAACAGAGAGATTCTAAATTACTTTTATGAACAAACCTATGCTTTTTTAGCTGTAATTCTCACATCAGTCAGTTAATTTGAATTATCTTCAATAAATAAATTTCAGATATATGACCAATATATGTGTACCTTCACCTTCTACATATATATGTTATGCATAACGTATTGTTAATACATATATCCTTTTGTTATTTGAAATGCTGTGGTAATTAAAATTTTATAAAACGTAACTCTTTTTTTTAGTGCAGAGAGAATGACTCAACATTCGTGAGGTTTTCCTCAAACGTAACCATCACGAATGTTAAGGAATTGTTTTGTGGCTGTTTTTCAACCAAAACACTGTATTTTTATATGGTACGTATTATTAAAATGTAATGATCATAATATACTTTTTATTTGAATGCTAATACAAAGCAGTCAATCTAATGTAAGTACCAATTTAGTAATGTAATCATGCATTTTGAAGTACAGTAAAACCAGTTAAGACGAAAGCATAAAAGACCTAGGAAATATTCCGATTTACACAAGTTCTGTTTTTGAAGTGTTTTTTTTTTATATTAGCTTAATGTTTGTTATCTAGTGGCACGCGGAAGTATGAACTTCGATGTAATGGTATATCAGTCTAACAGTTTGGGAACCCCTGATCTAAACCATAATTCTAGGTGAATTCAAATTTATGTGTACAAAGATGTTGAGTAATCTCATCGTTACATTTGTTTAGTTAATAAGTAGGGGAAGGCCGGGCAAAGTGGTCATCCAATATAATGACGTCACTAGAGCGCTGGCTGCATGGTTTGCGGTCAAAC